>LPNX010117819.1:8388-223984 GCA_001517045.1 Pseudotsuga menziesii | reverse complement strand
GATATTGCAATATTTATTTAAACTTTTATAAAAGATTAGACTGTTAACTACAGACCTCGTTCAAGCTCTACTAAGTAAAATAAATGCAGAAACTAGATAAATTACCACTGTATGCAGATTATAAACAAATTAGTTTTCTTTCAAATAAATTTATAGTTTTGTTATTACTACTTACAAGTTTCCTTTCTAAACATTCTATAATATAACATCTGGGCAATAATAACTATAGAAGAAAAACATTTCTATTCATTTTGTTACTACCTACTTTAGCTAGTAATTTCTTTACTCAGTTTCAAATAATATAGTAACTTTTTTGGAATAGAATTTAGACAGAAAAAACCTATTTACCCATCTAAATCTAGTTCTGTTAGTAATAGAAAATACAATTTCTTTTCTCGTTCTAAAATCCAACATGATGACTTAAGTCTAACCCTAACTCTACCACTCATACAGAATACTATTGCTCTGACAGTAAATAGAAGTATGCAATTCTTTAAACAGACTAACAATTTATCTTATAACTGCATCCTAAAAATCTTAATTTGTATTCTCACCCCTGTGCTTGAGTACGGTCTGGTAACTCCAGGCGAGGAAAAACGCAGGCGGGGTTTTATTTCTCATCACAATGATTCCAATTAATAAACAAACTGAGAACATTTTCATGACTAAACCCTCTAAGTTTCTACATCATAAAATGCAACATAACACTCATTCATACACAGATATTAAAACACAAATTATTAAATAGCAGAACATGTTATGAAGCTTGGACAACAACAGCAATGGGAGGCCGTTCCTCCCTACCAATTCCTAGAGAGTGCTCAAACAGCGACTCCTCAGGACCCCCAAGCTTGCTCTGGTCTCCCTAGATAGAACTAGGTGTAGCAATAGTCAAATACCAGTCTTCATACTCAGTATCAAATCTGAACTTATCAGTAAGTACTCCCAGCTAACAAGCTGTAATAAACCAAGTTACTGCAGCATTCCTCTCAGAACAACTTCCTTACTGTTTTTCCCTTTTTCCCCAATGAATTTCCTGAATAGCATTCCACCTGAATGAATTCATCTCTAGAAAATATCTGAGCAACCTCAGCTCTATTCATTGGGTACTTTTTAAAAGATTGCCTAGGTCTTTTTGGGTTAGTTGTCATTTATTGAGCCACCTGCTCTGATCCCACTTTCTTGGGGGATCGTGACCCCCAAATGTAGGGAAGTTGCCACCTGTAACATAGGAAGTGTTTGACGATGTTACCACTTGTGTTTTTCCCTCTACCTAGTTCCTTCCACTAGTTTGACCAGTAACCTCTTATTAACAGCTCTACCATGCTGTTGTCTCCACATTTTATTTATTAATAATAAAATATTCAGAATTACATTCCACTTCTTTTGAATCTGCTGAGTCATCAGTTCCTACTTAGCATTAAATTTAATATAATGTCTTAGGAAATATAATTAAAACAATTAACATTGTTTTACAAAATTGGGGTATGTGACATACACACCCCTTTAAAATGTAACATCATCCTCGATGTTACTTATTCTTCATCCTCTGCAACCTCGTGGAACAGATTCGGGTATGCCTCCCTCATCTTACTTTCCAGTTCCCAGTTAGCCTCTTCAGGACTAAGGTGCTTCCATTGCACCTTCACTTGTCCAATGGTGTGGTTCCGCAGAGTAATTTCCCTCCTCCCGAGAATACAATCCGGTTCCACTAGAATTTCTCCTTCTGGTTCCACCTGTACAACATTCCAATCAACCACATGAGTAGCATCATGAACATACTTTTTCAAAACAGAGATATGAAAAATATTATGTACTTTCAAGTTAGGTGGTAATGCTAGGTGGTATGCAACTTGACCAATTCTAGATAAAATTTCAAATGGACCACAGTAACGTGGTGCTAATTTTGCACAACTTCCCAGTATTAGGGAGATTTTCTTTGGCCTTACCTTTATAAAAACATGCTCACCTACCTGGAACTCCTTGGGAGTTCTTTTCAAATCTGCTTGGCTCTTTTGCCGATCCTGGGCCACCTTCAAATTTTCCTGCACTTGCTTCACAATCTCTTCCATTTCTTTTAATAATTCTGGTCCTAACACCAATCTATCTACTGGATTATTCCAGGAGATAGGAGTGTTACATTTACGCCCATACAAAATTTCAAATGGATTAAATTTAGCTGATGACTGATAGTTATTGTTATATGCAAACTCTGCTAGATGCAAGTAGTCTTCCCACTTACCTCGCTGATCCTTAACATACATCCTTAACAAATCCTCCAGCACCTGATTCGCTCTTTCTGTCTGTCCATCTGTTTGAGGATGGAAGGAGGTGCTGAAATTCAGTGTTGTGTTTAATCCCTTAAACAATGACTTCCAAAAATTCCCTTTGAATTTAGGATCCCTGTCTGAAATAATAACCTTCGGTACTCCATGTAACTAAAAAATCTACTTTAAGAATATATCAGCTATATTGGCATCCTTGTAAGTAGTTTTGACAAGAATGAAATGTGCTGCTTTACTTAACTTGTCAACCACCACCATAATAGAGTCATTCTGATTCTGATTTCTGGGCAGTCCAGTAATAAAATCTAAGCTAATCACTTCCCATTTCCATCTAGGAATGGGTAAAGGTTGCAGCAAACCAGCTGGATGTTGGTGTTCGGTTTTCACTTGTTGACAGTCCAAACATCTAGCAATGTATTCAGCTACTTCAGATTTCATATTAGGCCAAAAATTTTCTTTTCTTAGCATGGTTACAGTCTTTTGGTAACCTGGATGTCCTGAATAAGGTGTTTTATGGACTTCGTCCAGAATAAACAATTTAACCTTAGGCACATTAGGCACATATAGTTTGTCCTTAAATAATAAAAATCCATCTTTATTTAGACTATAACCTTTTATTAAGCTTTCTGTAGGTTCTTCTTTAGCTGTAATTTGCAATTTCTGATAAATTTCATCCTGTTTTACCCCTTCCTTAAGTTGTTCGTTTAAATCAGAAGTATAAGTGCTGATTGTTGCTGTAAAATTCAGCTTTACATTTCTTCTTAAAGCATCAGCCACCTTATTTTCCTTACCTTTTATGTGTTGGATTTCAAAATCATATTCACTCAAGAAGGCTAACCACCTTACTTGTCTTGCATTTAAGTTAGGATGATCTAAAAGATATTTCAATCCTTTATTATTAGTCATTAAAATTAATTTTCTGCCTATTAAATGATGTCGCCACATCTTTAAGGCATATATAACAGCCGCAAGTTCTAAATCATAAGTTGCGTAATTCTTTTCATGGATTTTTAACTTCCTTGACTCATAGGCAATGACATGTCCATCTTGAGTCAGCACACCGCCTAAGCCATCATTACAGGAATCTATGCATACCACGAAATCCTTATTAGGATCTGCTATTCTTAGAATAGGTGCACTTGTTAATAAGGTTTTTAATTTCTTAAAACTTTCTTCACATTTTGCTTTCCAATCAAATTTCTTGCCTTTCTTTTGCAAGGAAGTGATCAGATTTGCTATTTTTGAAAAGCCTTCGATGAATCTCCGGTAATAACCGGTAATTCCCATGAATGACCTAACATCTGTTATGTCTTTTGGAACCGGCCAATCTTCGATTGCCCAAATATTTTCAGGATCAACTGAAATCCCTTCCTTAGTCACTACGTGACCTAAGTATTGGATTTCATCCTTAAAGAAGTCGCACTTGCTAAACTTCGCGAAGAGCTGTTGCTCTTGCAGCTCTTGTAAAACTATATTTAGGTGTTCTTTATGTTCTTCTTCCATTTTAGAGTAAATTAAGATGTCATCGATAAACATGACAACAAATTTATCTAAATATTTATGCATTATATTATTCATTAAGCACATAAAGACAGCTGGGTGTTGGTAAGCCCAAATGGCATTACGACAAATTCGTAATGTCCATACCTTGTTCTGAAGGCTGTCTTGAAGATATCCTCATCTTTAATTCTTACCTGATGATATCCCGATCTTAGGTCTATCTTTGAGAACACCGTAGCTCCACGTAGCTGATCAAATAGATCATCTATGCGGGGCAACAGATATCTATTTTTAATAGTCATCTTGTTTAGTTTAAGGTAGTCTATGCATAATCGCATAGTTCTGTCTTTCTTTTTGACAAAGATGACCAGTGCTCCCCAAGGAGACACACTAGGTCGAATGTACTTCTTATCTATTAACTCTTTTAACTGTGATTTTAGCTCATTAAGTTCTAAAATATTCATCCGATATGGAGCTTTCAAGCTAGGTACCACACCTAGCACCAACTCAATAGTAAAATCCAGTTCCCTCCTGGGAGGTAATCCTGGAATTTCTTCTGGGAATATCTTCTATTTTTAACTTATCTTTTTCATATTTACTTTCCTGGTCTGTAATAGTTACAGCATAGGCTTTGCACCCTTTTCTAACTGCTCTTTTAAGTTGTAAAGCAGAAATCTGCTTGATTATAGTTTTCCTAGGAATACCCTTCACCTTTACTGGTTGTTCATTACTATTTACGCACGTAAAGGTTTTATCGTAACAGTTTAAAACTACCTTATGTTTCTCTAACCAATCCATGCCAATTAGTAAATCATATGAGCCAAGTGGAAAAACATTAAGCTTAATTGTAGTTTTAAATTCATCCATAAGTAAAGCACATTCTTTCACAAAACAGGTTACTTTTCTTTTTGCCCCAGTGGCTAATTGAACTAACTAGGAATTATCAAATTTATCAATAGACAAATTACATTTTTCCACTATCTACGGTGCAATGTAACTAAGACTGGCTCTTGGATCAATTAAAATGGTTACAGGGGTTTGGTTAATCATACCTTCCACTTCCACCATGGAAGTTTGATAGTTAGCTTGGTGGTTCTCCAATGCTGCATTTATTTTGGGCATAGTCCTTGCAAGCTCTCCAATGGTCATTTCCTCCTGTACAGTGTGAATATTGTTGATTGACTTTTTCCGGTTTGGGCAGACTGAGGCATAGTGCAGACCATTACATTCCCAGCACTTAACAAGCTCTTTTCGTTCTAAATTCTTAGTGAAATTCCATGATTATTTATAGCTTCCTTGCCCTTAAAATTATTGGAATTATTGGAATTATTGGAAGCACCATTTCTATTTCCCTGGAAATTCTTACTGTTAGAATAATTTTTATTCTTATTATTCCTGAAATTTCTATGGGGTACAAATTCCTTCTTCTTGAACTCAGGCTGACTGTTGTTTTTCTTAGCCTTCCAATTGGCTAAGCCTTCTTTCTTCTTGTTCTGCTCGAAACAGAAATTAGCCTTCCTCATGGCTTCCCTCAGAGTCTTCAGGTTATCATACTCAATTATGTCCTTGATGTGATATGGTAGACAGCTAAGAAAGCACTGTACTTTAGGCTTTTCGTCTACAAGGTAAGGTACATACCTCAACAAGCTTAAGAATTTACTGTTCAAATCCTTCATAGTCGTTGAACCTAACTTCAATTCGTAAAATTCTTTAGCTCTTTCTTCATAATATTGCTCAAACAAAAATTTCTTCTTGAAGTACCTTTTAAAGGTACTCTACTCCAGTTAACTTCTTTTTCCTTGATACCCTTGCTCTCTTCATATCTTGCCACCATATGTCTGCTTTTCTGGAGAGGTTATAGATTGTCATTCTTGCCTTCAGCTGATTTGAATAATTGTATATCTGAAAATACTTCCTCATCTCGGATAACCAAGACTCTGCTTCTTCCCCTTTTCTGGTCTCTCCGTTGAAAGTTGGGGGCTTTATCTTTTTAAACTCCCCTGAAATCTCCTCATATGGTCTGTACTTCTTCTTTCTATCATACAACTCGGCCTCACTATTGTCACTAGTAGTGTAGTAGCTTTGTTGTTCTCTAAACCCTTCAGATGATGAATTGCTTTCAGCTTTTTCCAGCTTCATCTTTTTAGATCATTTTTGATGGCTAACCTCCTTAGATTCTGATCTTTTGCTCCTTCCTTCAATTTGGAACTTTTCCATCAAAATTTGGTTCAACTCTTCCTGAGTCTTCAAAATCCTCTCATTGTCCTTCCATTTCAGTCCTCAGATCCTTTACAGTCTGCAACAGCTCTGAGGAGTGAGCAGTTATCTCTTCTAACACAGGTTCTCTATGCACTTGTCATGGTTCTGTGTCTGGAGACTCCTCCTAAGCATATTCTCCTAGCTTCTCCATCTCTGCCTGTTAAATTTCAGAAAAAGAAATTTTCTGTTCTTTACATAAAACAGAATATAGGTTAGTATATTATTTTACTATTCTATGGAAACTAGTTGGGATGCATCGAGTCCTAGTATTTGAACCATGCTCTGATACCACATGTCAAAACCCCAAATTTTCCAAAAAATTTAAAATTTTTTAAATGCATACAATTTCAATAAATGCAGTAACTAGTTGTTTGATTAGTTATATGTTACTAGATTCATATATTTATTATATTTTCATTATACTTATCTTCATAGAACAGTTTCTTTTCAGTTACTGATTTTTTTTCTTCTTGCGACCACAAGGTGTGACTGTCATGAAAATTTGGGCTTACTTAGCTTCGGAGCTAACGCAGAAGTTTTCCTTCTCTTACAGATATACAGGTAAGAGGTTCGGGTGCTGTTAATGAAATTCTAAAGTATTCAATAAAGTTTTGTTGCACAAAAAATAATTCAGTAGAAGAATATACCTGCTAGTCAAATTTCTCAAGTTTATAGAGGTAAAGCATTAAACTGTGATTCCTTTTAAAGATCTTACTAATAGAGAATTGAATTCTACTAGTAAAGATGACAGCTATTTTACTTCATAAAAACAGGATTTAATATTCCTACGGAGTGCTAAACCATTTGATGTTCATATTACTTGCAAGTGTAAAATGCGATAAATATTTCTTTACTAGCACAGTAAGTATGGCAGGACTACAAAGTTAAAAATCTAATTTTAATTGTTCATAATTACTAGACCATACCATGATTGAATTGACTACTGCAAGTGTAAAATGATAAGGGGTTTACGTACCTAACTTCCACTTTCTTTCCTTCAAATTTTTAAAGGGGTTTTACTATTGTAATACCAGCCACCTTTAAAGACTTTCATTAGTGATTAATGATCTGAGTTGCTTGGGAACTATGTCTCTTTCAAGTTTAAGAATTAGATGTTAAGCTTATTGAACGTTTTAAGACTTACTACATTCAAATACAAACTATATGAGTTTTATAACTATACCAACAAGCAAAAGGGTTAAGCTTAACAAAAGTTCATTATCATAAAAGATTCTATAACACCTTTCATAACCTATGAGTTCATCCTTGTCAAAAACTCTTAATCATAAAATGACTCTTCAACTAGTGATTGAGTTATTATTTTACAAAGTAAAAAGGAAGTGCAAGGATAAACACTAAGGCCGGGAATTAAAATCATGATCAAATTATTACTTAACTTGATTCCTATAGTTTTACAGTCTCTATACAATTATTTCCTTCACTTTCTTTCATGAACTAGGATAAATATATAGTATAGAGAATCGATTTATAAAATAAAGGCCGCACCAAGGTAACTATAATTCTCTTTGCTCTTGTAACACATCAACAAACATGATAATCTTCCATGTGTATAAGTGTTAGATCAAACAATGGATAAGATTCCACATTAAAATGTTTTCCAAATATCAATCTAGGGTTTACGTGATTGATTTTTATAATGCAGGTGGTTGACCAACGGTGTGACGAACCTTGTAGAACTTTCACGATAAGATTTGGGTTACAAAATCATTGGAAATTTTATTCGTGGAACTATAATGTTCCTACCCACTGAATGCTAATTATTAAAAGGATTACGTGGGCTCTTTCCAACCAAGTACTGGCATGTTAAACGGTTTGACTCGAACCCTGGTTCGTCATTCTTCCACTGCCTTCAGGCCTCCGACCGCTCTGCAAAAACTTCCTTGTCCACTCCGTCGCTTGCACTGTCTGCTAGCAGTCAAATTGCTGGTTATGCTCCTCGTGGGCTCGTCTATTGCGTTGTGAGGAAATACTGTAATCAACAGTTTGTTGTTTGAACATTGATCAGTGTTGATCGTTTTAGGGTTTCTCCATTTGCACACATTGCCCTGAACGCTTTACTGTGAAGGTTCGTTGCCTTAACTTGGTGCTGTGAATCGCTCTCCATCGTGAATAGTTACTTTTCATTCCAGCGAACTCCTTCTCCTCTGCTGTAGATGAAGGGTTCCATTTTCCTCATATTGGTGGTCATTTTGTTGTTCTTCAGAGGTCAAATTTCTGTTAATCTTTAAGGTAAAGTACAAGGTTTATCCTTCGTTTTCCTTTCCAAAGAAATAGTTTAAATAAATAGTAGTTTGCAAGGTTTTTAATATTATGCTTTTCCTTCTTGACAGGGTTGGCCTTCTCTCCTTGACGTGGAAGGTGCGAGACTTCAACGGCTGGCTGGTCACGGTAAGCCTCGTTTTATCCATGGCACCTTCCTCCTTTTTGGTCCTTAGGGATAGTCATGGGTTTGGCCTTCATTGTTTGTAACCCTCGCGGTTATCTTGGTTCAGTTTAATGAACCTATTTGCTGCTATTAAGAGTTTCATCTCTTTGTTTAGCATGGAATCTTTGGCTGAAGCCGAGACTATGGTTTTGGGTTTTTTTATTTGATTACTGTGTAATGTATACATGTATATTACTATTTGTACAGGCTATATAAGCTTCATTTTGTATATCATGTTTATAGTCGGAAATCGTAAAGGAGATAAAACTCTCTTCTTTTAATGAACTCCAATGTATACTTTAATTTTGTGAGGGTTTTATCCTGAACTTGGGGATATAAAACTGTTTATGCAGTCTTCTTGAAATATAAATATTTTGTTTATAGTACAGTTTTGAATCAAATGGTTTTTACCTGTGTTTAAAAAAAATATGTTGTGTAAGCTCGGCTTAGTCAGCCTATCTGAGTTCGAATACTTCAGATTCCTGTAATTTAATATATACTTACATTTACCCTCTATAAATTATTTAGATTAGTAACAGGTAGGTTTTCCTGTACATGGTTAATATATTGACTTATTTTAATATTCAAGGAATTGTATATGTTGTTATATTGTTCATATTTTTTTGAAATATGAAGTCTTAATGTTTTTAAAAGAATTCTTTATGTATCTGTCAGTTATACTTTGGTATAGGGTTTGCATTTTATTAAGATAAGAACATTTTATTTATTTATACAATAAAAAAAAATGTTAAATTGTTCTTCTAATGTACATATTAGAAATTATACTATTATTATTATAATAGTAGGTATACTATTACTATTTATAGTTAAAAGGTTATTCTTTATGTGAGTACTTATTACTTTCATAGTTATTATATCTAGTTGAATTTGTAAAAGTATAAAGAATAGTACTCTGTTATTTATTTCTTATGATGTCTGTGCTACATACCTTATAAAAGTGTTCTTGATATTTGATTTATCTTTTTTGTTATGATATTAATAAAATGAAATAAAACATTCCACAGGTTATTTATAACTTATCTCATATATGTATATATATATATATATATATATTGCAATATTTATTTAAACTTTTATAAAATATTAGACTGTTAACTACAGACCTCGTTCAAGCTCCGCTAAGTAAAATAAATGCAGAAACTAGATAAATTACCACTGTTTGCAAATTATAAACAAATTAGTTTTCTTTCAAATAAATTTACAGTTTTGTTATTACTACTTACAAGTTTCCTTTCTAAACATTCTATAATATAACATCTGGGCAATAATAACTGTAGAAGAAAAACATTTCTATTCATTCTGTTACTACCTACTTTAGCTAGTAATTTCTTTACTCAGTTTCAAATAATATAGTAACTTTTCTGGAATAGAATTTATACAGAAAAAACCTATTTACCCATCTAAATCTATTTCTGTTAGTAATAGAAAATACAATTTCTTTTCTCGTTCTAAAATCCAACATGATGACTTAAGTCTAACCCTAACTCTACCACTCATGCAGAATACTATTGCTCTGACAGTAAATAAAAGTATGCAATTATCTAAACAGACTAACAATTTATCTTATAACTGCATCCTACAATATTAATTTGTAATCTCACCCCTGTGCTGGAGTATGGTCTGGTAACTCCAGGAAAGGAAAAACACAGGTGGGGTTTTATTTCTCATCACAATGATTCCAATTAATAAACAAACTGAGAACACTTTCATGACTAAACCCTCTAAGTTTCTACATCATAAACTGCAACATAACACTCGTTCATACACATATATTAAAACATAAATTATTAAATAGCAAAACCTTTTATGGAGCTTGGACAACAACAGCAATGGGAGGCCGTTCCTCCCTACCAATTCCTGGAGAGTGCTCAAACAGCGACTCCTCAGGACCCCCGAGCTTGCTCTGGTCTCCCTGGCTGGAACTAGGTGCAGCAATAGTCAAATACCAGTCTTCATACTCAGTATCAAATCTGAACTTATCAGTAAGTACTCCCAGCTAACAAGCTGTAATAAACCAAGTTACTGCAGCATTCCTCTCATAACAACTTCCTTACTGTTTTTCCCTTTTTTCCCAATGAATTTCCTGAATAGCATTCCACCTGAATGAATTCATCTTTGGAAAATATCTGAGCAACCTCGGCTCTATTCATTGGGTACTTTTTAAAAGATTGCTTAGGTCTTTTTGGGTTAGTTGTCATTTATTGAGCCACTTTCTCTAATCCCACTTTCTTGGGGGATCATGACCCCCAAATGTAGGGAAGTTGCCACCGACAACATAGGAAGTGTTTGAGGATGCTGCCACTTGTCTTTTGCCCTCCACCTAGTTCCTTCCACCAGTTTGACCAGTAACCTCTTATTAACATCTCTCCCATCCTGTTGTCTCCACATTTTATTTATTAATAATAAAATATTTAGAATTACATTCCACTTCTTTTGACTCTGCCAAGTCATCAGTTCCTACTTAGCATTAAATTTAATATAATGTCTTAGGAAATATAATTAAAACAAGTAACATTATTTTACAAAATTGGGGTATGTGACAAGGAATATTGCACTCAACTGGCAATACCAACTCCGCTCCATGTACAAGTTGATATGGAGAAAAACCCATGGCATTCTGAACATTGGTTCTATAAGCCCACAAAGCAGGATATAACATAATGTGCCAATTATTCTTGCTTTGTACGATGGTTCGTTGGAGAATGGATTTGAGTGATTTCTTCACTTCTTCTACCTATCCATTCGCTTGAGGGTAGTAAGAGGAGGAATGCTCTTGTTTGTACCCTAACTTTGATGCCAACTCTTCCATCATACGATTCTGAAAGTGCAAGCTATGGTTGTGACAAGCTCTTTCGGAATCCCTAACCGAGTAATAATCTGGTTGAATACGAAGTGCACGGCTGTCTCACCGTCATATTTAACTGTAGGCATAGCCTCAGCCCATTTCGTGAAGTAATCAACAGCCACTATGATATGATGATTCCCCCCAACTGAAGCTGGGTTGTAATCCATAAAATCAAGCCCCCACTTAGTGAAGGTACTAGCGGTGATGATGGGATGTAATGGGGTAGGTTTCGAGCGCATATTACATGCAAACACCTGGAAAGGATGGCACCTCTTGACCGCATCTACACAATCCTTAAAGATCGACGGCCAAAAATAACCCGCTCTTAATATTTTTTGGGCTGTAGAAATCCCAGATAGATGACCACCACATGCCCCTCCGTGGCAGTCATTCAGCACTACCTCGGCCTCTTCATGAGTTAAACAATGACGTAAAATGGAATCTACCCCACGGCGGTACAAAGTGTTATCCACTATGAGGTAATTCTTAGACACGTGACGTAACTGTCGTCGTTCATCCCATGAGAGGTGAGTAGGGACCTTCAATGTTTGTAAATATATAATGATATCCCCATACCATGGGTCTAAAGTTGAGATTAAGAAGATGTGCTCATCGATAAATGTATCTTCACAAACCAACTCCTCGGCCTCACTTGGGAAATCCGATATAAGCTCTGCAAAAATTAATGATTTCTTCGATTTTGCCAAAACAAACTCGAGATCGAATTCTTGCAGGATGACAGTCCATTTATTATATTTTCCCCCAATCATCCTTTGAGTGAGGATGAATTGAAATGGATTGACATGGGCTACAACCAAGGTCTAGCGAAAGAGAATATAATGTCTCAACTGTTGAACCGCATGTACGGTAGCTAAGGAAAGCTTCTCAACATGAGAATAACGAATCTCCATTTCAATAAGATTCTGGATCAGATAGTATATGACATGCTCTTGGACCTCCTCAACCTCTTGAACCAAAACCATACCAATCGTCTCCATGGACGCAGCCACATAAAGTAGAAAATCATGGTTATAGTCTAGGGGGCTAATCACCGAGACCGATGCTAAGGCTCGCTTGAGAACATCAAAGGACTCCTAGGCTCCCTCATCCCAACAAAAGGTGGTGTCCTTCTTCAAAAAACACATGAAGCCTCTAGTCAAATTGGCAAAATTGATAATGAATCTCCGTAAGAAGTTTTCCATGCCTTGCAAACATTGAATATGACGAATAATTTTCGGGGGAGACAACTGAAGTATTGCCTCAACCTTCAAAGGGTCAACTCTTATACCCTCTTTAGAAACAATGAATCCTAATAAGTAACCAGAATTCACACAAAAGATGCACTTGTGAGGATTTAACCTGACCAAATAATGGCGGCACCTTTTGAATACCAATCTCAAATGATAGGAATGATGCATTCTCATACGAGAATGAGTAGCAAGGTCATGCAAAAACACATCGATAATCGATTTGAGATCGTGGAAGATCAAGGTCATAGCCCGCTGAAAAGTAGCTCCGGCGTTCTTAAGGCCAAAAGGCATTTTTCGATATGCAAAAGTTCCCCAAGGACAAATAAATGTAGTCTTATGTTGGTCCTCAGGTTTAATTTGTATCTAATTGTATCTGGAAAAGTCCTCCATAAAGGAAAAACCCTCACTACTCGCACACTCATCCAAAATCTAATCAATAAATGGTGTGGAGAAATTTTCCTTAGGACAGGCACAATTCAAATCATGGAAATCAGTACATATGCGGATCACTCCCTGCTTCTTGTCCACCGGAACATGGTTTGAAACCCACTCCGTCAAGGGAACGGGATAGATAAAACCGGTTTTCAATAGTTTCTCTATCTCTACCTTAATTGCGGGTTCTTTCCTAGGATTCACCACATGCAAGCGTTGTCGAACAGGATTAGAATTGGGATAAGTCTTAATCTCGTGTTCAACAATGAGAGGGGCGATACCTGGAATTTCATCATAAGACCAAGCAAAGATATCACGAAATTATTTAAACAACTTAGTGTATTCTTGAATCTCAGCATGGGAACATTCTGCCCCAATATAGACATTCTCTATCCTGCCAAGATCGTGAGAGATATTAATAGGAATTGTTGGAGATATATTTGTCTTGTTTCCCTCAGCCATCGGACCAGGAGAGATTAATGGAACCATAGGAATACCAATTCTCTCACTAAGAACCTCCCTAAAGTCCTCATGCTCCAAGCGGTCAAGCTCGAGAAGAAAGTAAGATCTATGATGGAGCTCTTCCCATGGTGGCTCAACTTCCGACATGGCCTCAATAATCGCTTCGTCTGAAGGAAAAACACTATCAAGGCATTCATGTGCATGAGAAGACTGTACTATCCATGCAGGCAGCACATAAGGGTCCTCCTCCTCCGTTTGCGAAGAGGAAGGACTGGGATCTGCAACACACCCTACATTAGCTTGATAATATACCATAGTTGCAGGAAATGACACATCCGTCACGATGGGCTCACTCGAAGTACTCGGTGTAGGAAGAAACCAAGGATCTTCCATATGACTCGTGCGAAAATACATCGATCTCATAGATGTCAAAGCCTCACCGAAACTAGACCCTATCATAAGGATAGGTGCAGAACAACTAAAACTTCCCATGAGGGATGGATACATGCCCACACCCACACTCCCAGTTGCTAGCTGAGAGTGCTCTACAATCGGGATCGAAGCTCCCGAAGATGTGGGAACTAACGGATTCTTGAATGACATTTTATCAATCATAACTATCTTCCCATTAAATGGAAAACATACAACGCGAAATAGTGAAGAAGCTATGGCTTGCATACTGTACATCCAATTCCTACCCAGCAAGAGGTTGTAGTCAAGGAGCACATCAACCACCTCAACCTCTATCGCAACGGTCTTCCCTCCCAAATGAACCTTAAGGGAAGGAAGGATCCCATGTGGTCTAAATGATCTCCAATCAAATTCAGTTAACATGGTCACCTATTTAGACAACTCAAGGGAACCTAAACCCTTCCAACACAATAAAGACATCACAGAAGTAGCAGCGCCTTCGTCAATCACAGTGCGCTTGACGGTCATGTTAAGACATTCTACGAGAATCAAAAGAGACACATAGTAAGGCAAGTGAGGTTGAAGTCATGCGGTTTCAAATTTAATCACGGAGGAAGAATTATCATCATTCACACCAAGGGAAGAAAGCAAAGCCTTCCTTTGCGAAGGACAACTCTGACGTACTTCTAGTGTAGACATCGCACAAGGAGTGTGGCCCAAGTCCTCGACAACAGAATAGTTCTGGGTGGCTCAGGCATAAGGATTGTTCCCTGAACGCTTAAGGACTCCCTTAGGAATGCAAGGTGCAGCTTCAGGTTTATCCACAAGTTTTTCAATACGCAAAGGAGTCCCTGGTGGATCAAGTTCCTTTCCTAGGTTGGGTTGTGATGAACCATAGTCCTTCGCATGGGTCACAAGTTTTGCAGCACGTGCCATGTTAATGCAACCATGACCACTACCCTCCGACGGATCCTAATCACCACCAGACTGATCATGGGTCCTCGAGTTCATATTTTGATTGTGAGGTAAAGGGTTAGTCATCACAGCTGGGCCCTGCGCTAAGAATCTCGAGGCTTCATCGATACAAGGGCACAAGTAAGTGAGGTGATCTTCCTTACACAACTTGCATGGAAATTTAACCTTATGTTTAGCTTGCTTGTCCCCCCCAACATTACGGGCATTCTTGTCATTATTATTAGAATTTTCATTCCTATTCCCACCCTTACGATTATTCTTACCCTTCTTTTTATTCCGTCCGGGCTTCTGGTTACCCTTATGGTCCGACGATTGCACCGAAAGCACACTCACTGTTTGGGCAGGTTGAGACAAAGTCATGGCTTATCCCGAAGTAGATTGGTTGATTGAAATTTGACTAACTTGTTTCACAACCGAATTCGCAGGTTTAGCACTCGCACAACCAATAATGCAATCGGCATGTGGTCTAGGTTTAACTTTGGGGTCGAAACTAGAACGCGGAGCATTGGGAATGATCTCATATAACAAACTGGATTGAGCATAAATCAAATCCAGTTCCTATGCCCTAAAAATGGCTTGTTCCTCATTTTTCACTCTGGATGTAGAAACATCCTTCGCTATATACGGAAATAATGACTTAAGGAACCATTTGAGGAGGAATTCCAGTGGTATAAAGGCTTTAATTAACCTCTTTTGTCTATGCCACTCTTGGATATGATCTGAGATATGTGTGGCTTTATCCTATTGAAATGTCGACAAGAGTTCTGTACCAACGTCATAACGCATTGGTAGCTGGAAGTGGTTAAGAAAAGTCATCACTAGGTCATCGAACAAAGCGAATGCCCCCCTAGGTAGCTCTATATACCATTTCGCGGCAGGACCTGTAAGGGTGCATTGAAACAGCCTTAAACGGATTGAGTCCTAGTGTAAGGAATTCGAAGAGCACCATAGGTGAAAGGTAGTAACATGTTCGCTCAGATCCTCTCCCAGTTTGCGCTCAAATTTGGGTATGTCTGAGGGAAGCTTAGTAGGGACTGTCGGCCAAGCCGGGTCATGAGCTATAGGATCGTTCGTCAATCTTGACAAGTCAGGAAGATTCAGCGTTGCGAGGAAAGGGAGCCTAGGATGAGTAGGTTGATGGAACGCTACCTGATAGTTCTGATTCACATAGGTCTGATTACCATAACCACCATGGCCTTGGCCATAGTGCCCTCCTCCCGTTTGACCCATATAGGGTGGCATGGAAGCACCATAGTGTGGTGTACCTTGACTATTTGGAGCTATAAAGCCGTAATTTGGAGAGTAAGCGGGTTGTTGATACCCGCACCCATAAGTTGAAGAACCCTATCCATACTGTGTCCCATAATAGGGTCCATAAGTCATCGCATGAGATGTCCCATGAGACACTCCGTAAGTAAGAATATACATTCCAGAAGTAGGAATATATGTTCCAGAAGTAGTAACATGACCTCTAGAAGTATGAACATGACCTCCCAAAACCATGGGCATTATTTGAACCTGAGACACAACTGGTCAAGTAACCGCAATATGGACATGACTCGTAGCAATGTTCCGGCCCGAAGGAAAACTTGAATGAGGTGGAGGGTGAAAATTCAAAGAACTAGGGACAAAGGATAAAGGGACTTGTGTAATTATGTATGTGTTATTCCCTATAGTCACTCGTCTCAGATCTGATATCCTAATAGGATTACTAACCCTAGACCTAGGAGGAATATGTGATGTAGCTTCCACCACCGGGATGGAAGGTGCAATGTGACTTGTGCTCCCAAACCTCTCCGCATGGTAAGGAATGAGAGTTCCCCTAGGAATAGTGTTAGGCTCAAAATCAGACTCAACATGGAATACCAAATCATGAGTGGGAAAACCAGACAT
This sequence comes from Pseudotsuga menziesii, assembly GCA_001517045.1. NCBI lineage: Eukaryota > Viridiplantae > Streptophyta > Pinopsida > Pinales > Pinaceae > Pseudotsuga > Pseudotsuga menziesii. Next base: position 207,205 of record LPNX010117819.1, on the reverse strand, counting down.
ACCATAACTACCATAACTAGTGCTCGCGGGTTCAAAATGAGTCTCATCATCTTTCAGCATTCCATACCGGTGATTCGTCAATGGAAGATCAACACTAGAGTAAGTAGGTCTATCATGAAAAGTACCTATCTCAGAAATTACAGGACCTAACTCAGTCAAATCAGGTGAAGGATCATAGTTAGGAGTAAACTCCCCATCTTCCACTTGAATGGGAGAAGGTGATTCAGGAATACCTTCTACATGGTCTCCCGTCGTGTGTGAATCAATGTGTGAAGTAGTCCACCTGGACTGTCTATTTCTCTCTCCAAAAGGAGGAGGAGATGTAGAAGGTGGAAGTCCTGCTAAATGGAGAGAACAGCAAGGAGCTACACCTGAATCCACAATGACTCAAAAAATATAAAAGACTCTCTATCTACGCAAACCCTAGGCAAGCTAATGTGCACAGAGCAATCACCAAGAAAATCTAAAGCCAAACACAAGAAATCAAGGGTAGGATAAGTGAGCTCCCAAATGAAGCAGGTATGTCTCACCTAGGAGAGGCTTGAGACTCCCATACACAATAAGCAGAGGCATGTAACCAATTATTGTGGCCCTCAGCTTCAACACGTAAAACGACTGTGCTGTCTGACCCCAACCTAGCCAGGACACCTGTAGAATAACCCCTATAGAGTACCCCTTCGATATCCTAGGTAAGGCCACTAAGGTCACCTCAATATAATCAATACTCGGGTGAACAATCATAGGTGGGATTGACCGTATGGGTAGGGTAGCAAATCCCAAAACTCTGCTAGAAATATCTTCAGTGCTACTCAGTTATGACTAGGGGTCATCCCAATCAATAACTGCTCACATTGCCTCGTGCTTAACTCCCTTTTGAGAGGAGGATCCTGAGAAACACTAGTTATACCAAGGAATTTCACACACTCGTCTGGATAGACACATACATGTTGTTTTTTAGTGGTCTTGGAGAATTTACTCACAATGAACTATTCCAAGACCCTAAAACCTAATCTTGTTGGTGAACCCTATCAAATAAAATAGTGTAGTTCATTTTAATTAAGCGTTGATTTGAATTGGCTTCATTACTCAAAAGAGGTATATGGTTGTGCAACTAACGACGTTATGACACAACATGAAGCAAAATGCACACCTAACAATCAATGCAAATGCATTGTGTCCATGAAAAATAGGGTATGCTACTACGTGAAATGCACAATTTTCTTCAAATGATAAATGCAAGCTTTCCTATATGAAATCCTAACTAATACTCCAAAGCAAATCTAGTGCAAGTACTATGCAAAATGCAAGATGCAATTAATGATGATAAGCAAATATTTTGGATTTTTTGAAATAAAAATGAGATATTAAAGCAAAAGAATGGCTCTACAACCCCCAAACTCTGCAAGCACACTCAAGCAGCACTCAAGCAAAGTACTAAGGTAAAATAAATCTAATGCACTAATCCCAAAACAAAAAATCGAAAATGCATTGACAAGAACATTCTTCAAAAAATAAATTTTACCCTAAAAAAAACGTCCCTGGTCAGAAATGGAGGTGTATACAGACTCTAGCAATATCAAAGGAGACTCAGCAATCATCAAAATTCACCCATCAACCATCCAACTTCCTCTAGAAGGAAAAACTAGGGACATACGTGACTGTTCACAGTAAACCCATGTGTGTACGTAGAAATAGCAGTGAAACCCACGTATATATGTGACTGTGAGTTAAAAACTCGTGTACAGGAAGATAGGTGCATAAAAATAAAGGAAAACAGACAAGCTGAGACAAACTTCACACCAATCAGACACTATCAGGAAAACATGCCCCCAGACCCGACATAGAAACATAAGAAAAAGAGCAATTCAAAGTCATTGAATGCTGATAGAAAACCCCTAAAGTACAACTACTAGGAACTCCCCAGTGGAGTCACCAATTCTGTTACGGAGAGAAATTCCTATGGCTCGGGTTACCACAATGGACAACTTGACTCCAGAAATCAATCCTTTCCAATATGAAATAGAAATCAAATATCTAACACTAAAGGATCAGACCTCGTACCTTATTCCAGACGGTTGAAGTAGATCCCCGTTGAGCTTTCCAACTTCAGCTTCAATTGATGAATCACTTTCTCAACAACAAGTAAACAAGACAAGCATACTATATATATTGGTGTTAGATCTATTCTAGCATATATAATCAACAATGTATAAGCATTTGAAATCATCCATGGATAAAATATTCATTCAAACATACATCATTGGATAGGAAAAGATATTTCTATTAATATAAAATCAGAGATTACAATGGATACAACCTCTGTCGTCACGTCTACGAATAGGAGAAACTGAATCCCCCACTTGGGCCTCCACCACCTCAATCCTCCATCTCTCGATAGAAAGCTCACAAGCAAAAGGCAAGCTTGGGAAGAACACAAAAGTGCTCCAAGGGACAAAGGGATGCAGACTCAAGCACAAGTTCTGGCAACAATGGACTATAGTTTCTTTGCTCTCAATTCTCTTATGCCTTCAATGTATCCAAAGAGTTCCTTATATAGCTTTTTAAAGGGGTTATTAAAGGTCGAATACGAGCGATCTCAAGGCATATGGAAGGCCAAGAGTCAAGTGAGTCGGATCCATGTCAAGGAAAACTCCAAAAGGATTTGGATTTTGCACACATCCCAGTGTACGTGGTTTTAGGGGTCAAACCCGTGTATATACATGATTAGGGGTTTAAAAGTTGTGTGTATTAATTTTCGCATGTTTATAGGGATGGTTAAGGAAATATCAAAGGACAAAAAATGGTCCAAGGGGTCTAAGGAGTCTGCAGAGGGATGGGGGAATGCCATACAAGTGTGATTCACCTGGAGTGGTAAAATCAGCTATAACACCTGCCCATGCACTCCAGTCAGAATTATGACTGTTCCATCAGAATATTGTTGTAAGCTTGATAGCCTTAGTATCTAGACTTTAGGATTCTTTCATAGGTGACGGTGGAAGGCTATTTCCACTGTACTTAGCACAGACTTGGGAGGAAACCCCAGATAAAAATTTGGGAGAGTGGTTTGGTGATTCAAATTCTTTCACCCAGAAACATTATCACGGGACCCCAGGTAACTGTTCTTCGATCTTAACTGGTTTTATCTGGGTCCTAATCATCCCGAACGCTCCATTGGAAGGTTTTATTTTACGTGCCTGTGTTTGTGATACCAACAATTTTTTAGTAGTGTGTTATGTGGTATGCTTATGTCCTATTCTAACCTTTAGGTGTGTGAATTAAATATTTAGTTGTGGAGGATCAACCTCTCCATAGGTCTAGAAGGTTGCAAGATCTTGCTCCACTTTCAACAGTGGATCCTACACCACCACCTCAAAGGAGAATATTGGACATAAACCCTTCTTTTGAATAAACTGGTGTTAGTGAAGTTCCATGTGAGATGGAACTTAGATACACTCTAACAAATATTCCATTAGTAGAGATCAAATATTTGCAAGCTGATGAGTTTGAAAAAAAATAAAAATTGACCTCTTACTGACCTAAGAGACCCTGTTTTGGTTCAAGTTCATGATTTTGGTTTACCTGAAGTTGGCGTCCCTTTGAGATCAGTTGTTTCTAGTTCAGGATAATTTTTAGGGGGGATAAATCTACCCCGCCTCATCTATGATGGCTATTGGATTCTCTCCCTCATCGATGAGTGTTCCACGGATGAATGCACAAACTACAGCAATGGTGTCATTGAATTTTTCATCTCCGGTTTCTCCAAGTTCTCGAGTGACTGGTCCCTTAGGACCTTCAGACATTGTTGGTCCATCTGGTGGAGTTGTTACTAAGATACCCAATGCATTGTTCACCTCTTCTCCCTTTTTCCAAAACACTCAAAGTGGTACTAGTGGTTCCACTTCATTTGTTCAAGGATTTTTGTGGTATGGAGGACACATTCCTCCATCTGCACTTTATGTAGGCCCTTCACCTACTTATGTTTGTGTGTCATCTAGAAACCAGAACCATTTTTCATGGTTCATTTTTCATTCTTCTATTCAAGTGTCGGTTGCTCCATTCAGAAGCTCTCCTTTATCACTTTTTAGTGGGGAAATTTCAGCTCCTGTGTCCTCAACTCTAGCTTCGGCTAGAACTGGTCAAACACAATATCACACACCACAAGTTAGAAATGCTTTAGCTTTTGGATGGAATCCTTTTCAAAACCGTTCTACTTTATCATAGCTAGTGGTTGGGGGAAACCACAACCTATATTTTGAGATCCCTGGTGTGGGCACTTCCTCGCCCCAAACTCCTCAATATCAAACTCCAGCTAGGCCAAGACTTCCCTTTCTGGCAACTTTAAACTTTCCAGACTTATAGAAACTCATGAACGGACCTGTGCACCATGATCCAAATTGGTCATTGGTCCTAATAAAATTACCTTCTGACATTCCTAATTTTTAAGGGAAAATTGGAGAGGGCCCTAGTGACCATGTCACCACATTCCATTCATGGTGCTCCTCCATCTCATAGAACAAGGATCTTTCTGCCCCAATCGTTTCAAACCATTGATCTCATGTGGGCTCCTTCATGATCGTTGATCTTCCGGAATGTAGGATGCATAGTGCAGTTCTCAAAATCTCAAACTTTTCTTTCGCACTTCTGTGCCTTCTGTTTTCTGCCCTAACCTTTCTGCACTGTCGATATTTCATAGAATTCTTTCTAACCGTCGATCTTCCATATCGCGGGATGCAGAATGTGGAACTATGGAATTTCCCATGTTCTTTTCACGATTCTTCATCTTCCATTTTCTGCACTAACCTTTCCGCACTGTTGATTGTTCATAGAAGTATTTCTGATCATTGATCTTCCAGATCACGTGATGCAGAATGCGGAACTATGGAATTTCCACATTCTTTTCAGGATTCTCTACCTTCCTCTTTCTCCTTCCTCTTTTCTCCTTCTGCTTTCTGCCCCCTGAACTTCAGTTTGCAGAAACCCATATTATCCTAGACCTTGATATTCTTATTTATGTTTTCCACTTTACTTATGCGGAAATATTCTCAACCTTAGATCTTCTTCGAATCTAATCTCGACCGTTGATCTATAATATTTTGTGGAACTTCACCTTTTCCGCCCATTCTTTGTGGAACTGATCCTTAATCGTTGGATCTCGTGTAGGATGCTTCCTGACCATCGATTTTAGATCAAATTTGGATCTCACCATGACTTTGAAAATCTACATGTTTTCTTTGCAGAAGTCTTTACATAATCCTTGGTCTAAGATAACAGTCTTTATATGGATTGTTACTAGATTTAGCATGGTTCTAAATTTGGTAGAACCACTAAATTAACCTCGATCGGCCAATGGTCCCAGAGGCAGTGCTCAACAATGAGTGGAATTCAAACCTTCATTTAATTAGATTTCATAAATATTTCTCCCCCATCTGCAACAATTAAATTACTTTCTGGTTCGTAGACAAAATGACTGAAGGATCGTTAGATCTAAATCGATGGTGGACCTCAAATATCATAGGGTAGATTTCATCAAATATCGTGCCTGTCAGAATTTTATTTCTCTGCATTATTTCACATAGTGAAATGGTTCATAGTCGTTGATCTAAACCCTCCTTTAATCTCTGTCGTTCAAATTTTAAGTGCCTACCACATTTTGCAAATATGAAAAGTTCTTTCATCTGTGCAATTTTAACTAGTGAAAATATTTTCCATTGTAGATCTATTCTTATTTGGATCTACACCGTTGAAATGTGTAGGATCCAAGTAATTCCACGGATCCGATAAATTTATTTCTCCTCATATTTTAAAACAACAGAATACTTCAGGACCATAGATCTATTTGCCTCTAGCCATCCAATGGTCTATTATGTCTATAAGTTAACCTACCTTTGCTTTTACCAAAATTCCTTAAGCCTGTGCATTTAGATCTTCATTACCTCTAGAACCTCATTAACATTTATATACCTATTTAATTTTTATACCAATTGGAATTTTATGAATTCAACTCCCCCTGAGTATATGATCCCTTCGAATGTCATTTTCAGGGTTCTTTGTAAATCATGAGAGGTATTTTTAGAAAAGGATCCCACAATCATCACTCCATCCTTCTTCATCACCTTAATGTTCATCTTCATTGGTGTATTGTTTTACATCTCCATCTTGATTTCCATCATAATGGATTTCATTCTCATCTACCACACTATTATGCTCCTTATCATCTTGGGAAACTTCTTTGATATTTGAAATCTTGGTTTCTTCTATATCTTTGGAGTCTTCCTTTCTTCTCCAACTCTTTCCATGTGCTACCTTCTGGTTTTTCAAAAACATCTCATCATCTCATGTCATGTGTTTTGACCAATCACTATCAACACACCAGAGATCTCATTTATTTTGTGTTTCTAGGGTAGTCAGACATTCTTCTTTCAAAGTTATTTCTTTCCAAAGATTCTTCTGCTTTCTACTGTCTTTTGATATTTCTAAGATTTCCATTAATCTTCAATTGCTTTCTTTATGTCCATGGTTATGACAATTAAAGCATTCTAAATTTATTTCTTGTATAGGTGTAAAGGGGTTATAATTTCTACTCTTAACTTGACCAATTGTTTGATTGTCCTTGAGGTTATAGTTTTTAACCTTCAAACTTTTCCTTTCATATGATCTACAATTCATAGCTTTGTGCCCAAAGTTAGAGCATGCAAAACAATAACCAAGGAAAATGTAAAGATACCTGTTTTGATTAACTTTCTTTGGAGTTGTCTTGAATTGCTTCTTGATGGGTGGAAATGATCTTCTGGAGTTCTGATCATTCCTTTTCTTTTCTTCCTCTTTCTTCTTGAATGTACTGAGAAGAGCAGTTGCATAATATTTTGAGCTAACTTGATTTTATTCTTGAGAATAACCTATTCCATTTTTGTTACTTGGATATCTTTGTGTAGTTATAATCTCATATAATATTTTAGAACTATTTTCATATCTAGTTTGAATAAATTTTGCATCAAGCTCTTTTCTTAAGTGAACTAACTTTGCCCTCCATTCTTTCACAGATTAGTTGTTTTTCTTTAAGAGATTTCTCTAGTCTTTCTTCTATCCTACTTGCCTCTAGAATTTGTTGTTTCAGATTGTTCATGATTTTATTCATCTCTTTTTCTTTATGTTCATGCTCTTCCTATTGTTCAACTAAGAAACTTTTCAGCTGTCTATATTTGCTTTTGTATCTTCTTAGTCCATTCAAAGCACTGAATAGTTCTTTTTCCATACTAACCCCTGCTTCAAATTCTGACTCTTTCTTATGCTGAATTTATTATACCTCATTAAACTCTTCAATACCTAGAAAAAGGACTTTAACATCACTAATTTCAGATGAACTGTTGTCTTCTTCTTTTGAGTAAAAATTCTTTTTCCTTTGTAATTTTTCTTATAGTGGAATTTCCCCTCTTTCTTGTATTGTTTGTTTTTGTCATCTTCATCTTCAGAGTATTCCTTGGGATAAGGACACTTGACTAGAAAGTGCCTAATTTTACCACAATTAAAATATTTGAAGGGAAGCTTGCCTTTGTATTTTCCTGATCCTTTCTGAAGATTTTTACCAAAATTTTCTTCTTCTTCATCATATTCTTCATCATGGTTGGTTTGATATTTTTGCTTCTGGTTTGTTTTCTTGATTACTTTGAAACTTTCTTATCCTTTTGGGAGATTATCAATACCTAGTATTAATTCATAGGATGTGAGGATTCCATACAATTCATCCATAGTAATATCTTCTATCTTCTCTCGGTCTTCAAGAGTGGATATTTTGGGATTATATACCATAGGAAGTGTTCTTAGTATCTTTTCAACTAACTCATAGTCTGGTACTTCTACCCCCAAACCTTTGATTGCATTAAAAATATTCTCAATTCTTTCTAAGTACTCTGAAATATTTTCTTCATCCTTCATTTTTAGACTTTCTCATTGTACTTTGAGATATTGAAGTTTTTCCATATTTACTTTGGAGTCTCCTGCATATATGGTTTCCAATTTTTCCTAGAGCTCTTTTTCACTTTTATAGGTCAGTACTTTTGCAATAATCTTCTTACTTATTCCATCTTGTAATGTATTTAAGGCCTTTGCATGTTCCCAAAATTTCTTCCTTTCTTCTGCTTCTGTGGGAGTGACTTCTAAAACTTTATATTCGTCTTCAACTAATTCCCAAACTTCCAAACCAATGAACATCATATATTTTTTCATTCTTATCTTCCATAAAACATGGTCTTCACCATCAAATATGGAGACTCTTATTGACATCTTCATCTGTTGATCCATAGTGGTTGTAATAGGATCTTCCTTCCAGTGGTTAAACTATGGTGAAGGATCTCAATCTAATACCAATTGATGAATCGGGTCTTGTCACTGAGAGGGAGGGTGAATTAGTGACAGAAATTAAAAACAATTTCTTTTATTTTAGCAAATGTAAAAACAAATTTGGACACAATGTTTTAACGTGGCACCCAATAAGGTAAACCTCCAACATGTTTCTATTATCTGCAAAACTTTGTTTATACAATATACAATAGTTATTTACAAGCACCCACTTTCTTGAGACCATAATCCCCAAGTTTCTTAGCCACTACTGAAGGATGCACCCGCACCCTGGTGTTTGTATGCACCTACCAATACTATGATTCTTTAGCCACTACTGGAAAGAGGCTAAGACCTCCTTACAGGCATGTAGCCTGACCTAGCACCACTTTTCCACCCTAATTTGATACTATTAAACTTCCAGATCTTCTTAAAAACACTATCTCTTGTTACTCTCCTTTAGTCTCTATCTTATGTTATGGATGCATAGATCTGGATGATAGAGACACCTTTATTCTACTTCAATATTCTTCTTAAATACTTCTTTTCAATATCAATACAACAACATACCTTTTCAATTCTATTCATGCCTCTTCAATATGGAAAAACACACCTTTTCCAAACCAACATGCTCTTTCATTTATCTGCTCCTTATTCTTAATTTTGTTTATTAGTTTAAAATTATTTAATCAATTACTTAATTGAAAAACCATCTTCAGAGTTGTGAGCTCTCTTCCTATGTGGGATCCCTATATATTTCCTTACGATGGCTTACCTTCCATTTACAGGCGGCGAGATTCCTCATGTCCTCTGCATGCTTCTATTTCTTCCATGTAGCATTCCTCATGCTATCTTCTCCTCTGGGGGATCTTTGTGGACATTCCCTAAAATCCTGTTAATAAATTTACAATTTAACCTTTCAGTCACATTCTTCTGTAGTCTCCATTTTCGCAATCATTTTGAGTCATTGATTTTACATCAAGATTTTTCCTAACTGTAGATCTCAAAAATGTTTTTCCACACTTAGCTTCCCGTAATCCTTTTCCATAGTCTTCTTTCCTGACTGTTTATATTTATCCCTAATTGTTTCCTGACCATAGATATGAGATGGGATACAATATGTTGATTGTCGAGACACTATATTTCTCAAAATGTATTTCCGTACTTAGCTTTTCGCCTCAATCGTTCTGCATCGTTGATCTCCTGTGGGCTTCTTTGTGACCATTGATCTTCGATAAGATTCAGATAGTGGAATGCAAGTTTGTGACTTTTCCATAATGTCATTTCCATATTTCCTCTTCCACACTAATCTTTCCACCCCAATCGTTTTGCAATGTTGATCTCCTGGGGGCTCCTTCGTGACTGTTGATCTTCTGTAACGCGGGATGCAGAGTACAGGCTCTCAAAAGCTCAAACGTTTCTTTCGCACTTCTCTACCTTCCATTTTTCACCCAAACCTCTCTACACCATCGATACTTTATAGAATTCTTTCTAACTGTCGATATTTCATATCTCGGGATACAAAATGTGGAATTGTGGTATTTCCCACATTCTTTTCATGATTCTCTGTCTTCCGTTTTCCACACTGACCTTTCCGCACCATCGATTTTTCATAGAAGTATTTATAACCATTGATCTTCCAGATCACGAGATGTGGAATGCAGAACTGTGGCATTTCCCAAATTCTTTTTGTGATTCTCTTCCTTCCTCTCTTCACCTTCTGATTTTCTCCTTCTGGACTACGGTTTACAGAAACCCATATTATCCTAGACCTTGATCTTTCGCTTTCCATTTTTTTCTTTTCTTATGTGGAACTCTTCTCATCCTTATATCTTCTATGGATCTAATCTTGACCATCGATCTATACTCTTTTGCATAACTTCACCTTTTCCACCTATTCTTTGCAAAACTGATCCTTAATCATCGGATCTCATGCAGGATTCTTCCTGACCATCGATTTTACATCGAATGCGGATCTCACCATGACTTTGCAGATCTACATGATTTCTTTGCGGAAATCCTCTACGACCGTTTCTAACAGTTTTGAATATTTATACACACATAGAATTTCATCATACTGTTGATTATAAAGAATTTATAAAAACTCTCGCAATTATAGTTTCTTTGTTCTTTGATTGTTACATATATTCAATCTCCCATTAGTTTCACTCTTCTATACATCCACTCTTCATTTGTTTAACCCTCTTTGTCATTCATACTACATCTCCACTTCCACTCGACCTTTGTTCTTTTTTTCATTAACCAAAAATTTCATCATGCTACTTTATCATCCATGTCCATTTCATCCATTGCATTTGTCATTAATGAACTCTTATGACATCATCATTAGGACACCATCATATGCCATATCATCATATATGCATGCCACATCCTCAACTATGCCATTTTATCATTCATGCCATGTCATCACTATCTTTGTCTTTCCTTTGAATTATACTGAGTTCACCTTTTTTCTTTTCTTTGTCTTTCACTGAGTTCACTCTGTCATCATGTCCTATGTTTATCCTTTGTCATTCATGAACTTCTTTTGACATCAATGACAACTATAATCCATATTTCCAACAATTGCGATGTTGTGGTTTGTTCAGTAGAGACACCAACTGTAGATTCACTAACCGAACAGATTCATGAAATGTCAGTGAAGCAATCTGCAGTGGAGGAAGCAAAGGATGTCTCTCCCTCATCCTAGAATGCAAATGTTTTTGCACAATCTACCCAAAAGGGCACTCAGCAGCCCAGTGGAAAAAATAACAATGGTAATAAGGGTGAGGGGAATTAGAATAAGCATAAACCTGGCAATAATGCTGAGGGGGGTAAAAAAGATAAAAAGAAGGTAAAGTTTCCTTGCAAGTTGTGTCAAGAATATCACCTGACCTATCAATGGCCCTTAATGGATAAAACATGGAATTTGTTAAAACAAAAACAACCTATCATCCTAAAGGATCCATTCTGACAAGGACATAATGCAACTTCTAGTGATCCAAAAAACACTACGAGCACACAAAATGCTCATACTACTGATCAATGATATATAAATATAGTCCAATCCAATAATTTACTATAAGCCAGAGCCAATATTATGAAACGAAGACTTTGTAGAAAGACAAGAAAAATTCCAAAACTTAGTCTCCACTTTCAATTGAAAAAACGGTTGATCCTATATCGAAAATACTAAAAGGTGTTTTCAAAAATACATTCCACAACCCTAACGCGAGGGATTCTTCTAACTTTTCAAAAGTGGAAGGCTTATCCCAGACACCTTGTGCAATGTGAGCCTTAGAAGTGCTTCAGAGTTTCCCTTCACAATGAGATGCACTTTTGGAGGCATGTTGTCAAAAATATGTCGACAAGGGTTCACTCTATGTCGACACCCATAACACCACGATCTCCTTAAGCACTAGCCCAGACAGGTTTTACCCTATCCAGTGACACCTATGAATCATATGAAGTCTCACTCGAGATGTTCAAGGGAGAGCTACAAAAACCATGTTTTCGTAGTAAGGAGGAGGATCTATCACATCTATGTTCTCTCTACTCTCTCACCATCACGATACTAACTAGAGATTCAGGTGGGGTTTTTCAATCATCACTTATTCATACGACTTGTACCATATCGTATCACAGCATTCATCCATAAACAAATCAAAAAATATAAAATCATTCAGTATGTAGAGACATCGCATTATTCAGGAACATAAACATTATTTTATAAACCATTCATTCATATCGCATCAAGAAATAGTAAAAGCGTAATACATAACATCACAAATCAAGACACAATGGTTCCAACATCATCCGTTCATCTTATATTACTTCTTCTCATCAACACAAGTTCTCAAAATACATCTTCAGGTTCGGAAGACAAAACCCAAAATAGCAGATACACAAATTGATCTTCTTCATCTACTCTCCTTGCTCTTATCATGTCTTTATATTACGTTTATAACTCTATATATAGGCTTGCACCTTTATAAAATGGTCCACTTCTAACTAATTCCTAACTGACTTGGACGAAAAACTACAAAACAATGACCAAGCTGACTCTTTGTCGAATTTTCTGCCTTTTACACTATTCTTCGTCTTGCGCACCCATATTGTCTGCCAACACAGCCATAAGAAGTATGGAATCTGCGATCCTAATGGATAAGTTTAATATTTATGATGTAAAATCATGCCTATCTTACCATTTGTCCTTTTTGATCGATGTAGTCCATGGTAGAAAACCATTGGTCGAACAGTAATAAAAAAAGGTGCGTCCACATGTGTGATGTCCATTTCATGTTGTAAGGATTTGGGATCCATTGAGTCGGTCTCATATAACACTTTGTTGACTTATTTCGACAAAATATATTTCCATCCATATGGTATCCTATCATATTTTGAATTAAAACTAGCAGGGAAAGCAATCTCTGTAGAAATTGAAGCTTTGGATGCCCTGTTGAACTATAATTTACTTTTGGGGAGAAGTTGTACCTACGCGATGTGCACTATTCCATCGTCTTTTTCCTATGTCCTTCTGTTCCCACACAAAGGAAATTTGGTGATTATTGACCAACTGACATATACTTGAAAAGGTCTTATGGAGAATTCAAAGTCTAATGTACCACTGATTGATCAGTCGTGCCCAACAAACAAAAGTTTGGGAGTTGGGATGTATACATCGTTGATGGGAACTTTTGATATTCCTGCTTCTATGAACTACTTAGGTTCAACAAGTGTAGTGAAGAACATCTGCACAATTGTAGATAAAATGGACCCATGGGTTCTCCCTTTGAAAGAAGAGCCTCAGGTGCCCTTATCAGTAGTAGAGGTAGGTTATCAAGCTATATTTGATGTTACTGTTGATTCCATAGCGAATCCTTCCATCCCATAAGAGTCATATGAAGCTTACTTTCCTGCGTGGGTAGAGAAACCAACATATTCTTATGACTACTTGGAAATTTTTTTGCCTTCAGACGAAGCCATTCTAGAATCCATGATAAAACCTAAGAAAATTTGTGAATATTTACATCATAAGTCCTACTTTCTCCCACAAATGAGTAGGATAGAAAATTTCGAGTTCCATGTGAGACTAGAAGAAGGTATTGATCAACTTATGAATCTTTTTCTGAAGGAGGGAGTGTTTACTGAGAGGAATATGGAAAAACATTCTGCCACCATATCAATCAATATCTCTACAAAACTAGATGTCATGGAAAGTGTGCATATTTTATCAAACTCTTCTTTGGAAGATATTTCCACTTACACTTCCTTATTTAAGGAATTCCATGAGGTTTTTTCCTAGTATTACGAGGAGATGCCAAGAATTGACCCATCAATTGTGGAACATGAAATCAAAACTTGCCCTAATTTTAAACTTGTTTGACAAACTATTAGACTTGTTCATCCACAGAAAGCGGCAGTCATCAAGGCTGAAGTGGAAAAGTTGTTGAAAGTTGGTTTCATTTACCCTATCTCTCTTACGGAATGGGTATCCAATCTCGTTCTGGTCGATAAGAAGTAGGGGAATATATGCATCTGTACTAATTTTTGAGACTTGAACAAGGATTCTCCAAAGGGAAACTACCCCATGCCATTAATTGATCATATTATTGATGCACGTGAGGGTAGCAAGGTTTTCTCGTTTATGTATGGTTTTTTGGGATATAACCAGATTCAGATTAAACCTAAAGACCAGCACAAAATTTCCTTCATCTTCCCTTGGGGTACATTTGCATACAAAAATATTCCTTTTGGCTTGAATAACATCAGGGAAACCTTTCAACATGCAATGAACTTTTTTTTTTCATGACATTAAGCACATTGTTGAACCATACCTAGATGATCTTCTGGACCATTCTCGAAAGAGGAAGGATTGTCTAGATCATCTCCATTTGATTTTTGAAAGATGTCAACATTACAAGATTCACTTAAATCCCAATAAGTCTGTCTTCTGCATCGAATCGGGGCAACTTTTAGGTTTCATATTTTCTAACAAAGGCATAAGGGTCAATCTTTTGAAAGTAAAGGCAATTGTTAATCTGCCTCCTCCTTGAACAATGAGACATTTATAAATTCTACAAGGAAAGTCAAAATTTCTCAGTCATTTTATTGTGAACTATGCCAAGATCACTAAGGGATTCATGTCCTTGCTTAAGAAAGACACCCCATTCTATGGGATGAATTCATACAACAATCCTTTGAGGCATTGAAGAAAGCACTGTTGTCAGCTCCTCTTTTGCGCCCACCAGATTACACAAAGGATTTCATATTGTATCTGGTTTCATCTAAGTCCATGATAGGTGTAGTGCTAGTTTAGGAATATGATGAGTCTCAAGAACACGTTATCTAATATCACATTCATGCTCTGGCAGCCCTAAAATTTGATATTCACATGTCGAGAAACTGGCTTTTGTGGCAGTCTATGTCGTACAAAGTTTGAGACACTACATTCTACTAAGGACAACTACTTTCATTGCAAATGTAAATCCTTTCTAGTATGTTTTATTCCAGCACATAATCGGGGGAAAATTCAATAAGTGGATTGTTATTCTCGAAGAGTTTGACCCGTATTTTCAATCTGCCAAGTCTAAGTAGTCCCTAGTATCCGTGGAGCTTATCTTGGAGTTCCCAAGCGATGAGAGTGTAGCAATAGAAGATGATCCATTTCCTAATGAGCACATTTTCTTAATTTCAAATTCTTATCCTTGGTAAAGAAATATATTAGTATATCTACAAACTTTGAAGTGTCTTGCGACCTTCTCATAGGAGTATCGACGCAAGCTAAGATTGAATGCCAAAAAATGCCTCATAATTGGTGATATGTTATATAGAAAAGGGGTAGATTCCATCTTAGGTCGATGCCTTACCCATGAGGAGGTTGAGCTTGTCCTAAATGATTCTCACATAGGATCATGTGGGGGTCATTTATATCGGTTAGCAACATCCAGAAGATATTGCGTGTCAGGTTTTCTGGCCTACCATCTTCAAATATTGTGTAGAGGTTGTAAAGCATTGTCATAGGTGTCAAATCTATACCAAGAAAATGCGGTCGCACCCTGCTCCTCTTTTTCCCATCATTGTGGTAAGGCCCTTCACGAATTTGGGGGTATATTCCATGACCTGCAACCTAGCATTTGTTTGGGGGCACAAGTACATCATTGCCTATGTTGACTACTTTACAAAGTGGGCAGAGGAAATACCTACCTTTAAATCCAATGGTGAGATGGCGACATATTTCGTATTTAATCATATCATCGCAAGGTTTGGTATTCTGAAGAAGATTTTTATTGACCATGGCAGTCATTTTTAGATTAATATGATGACCAAATTGACCACTATGTTAGGTTTTAGGAAATACCACTTGTCTTCCTTCTACCCGCAAGCGAATGGACAAATTGAGGCAGTCAACAAGACCTTGAAAACCATTCTCAAGAGTATGATAAATTCAAGGAGGTCAAACTAGCACATCATGTTGTATACTGCGCTTTGGGAATACCAAAGAAAATTTATTACTTCCACAGGGTTTTCACGCTTCCATCTCATTCATGGGGTGGAAGTAGTCACGCAGGTTGAATTCGAGATACCATCATTAAAAATTGAAATTCACGTACTTCTCAACACTTTTGAGTTAGAAGAACGTTTTCTACATCTGGAACATCTAAATGAACAATATATAGATGTTCTCACAACAAACGAAGCACACAAGAAACAGGTGAAAAATCAATATGGCAAGGTTGTTACACCTAGGTTTTTCTCTGAGGGAGAACTTGTTTTGGTATGGGACCAGGATAAGGAACCCCTGGGGGAAAGCAAGTTTAAATATATGTGGTTAGGCTCATACATTGTGTCAAAAGAATTAAATAAGGGTGCATACAAGTTAATTGATTATGATGTAAATAAGTTGCTTGAGCCCCGAAATGGGCTCTACTTGAAGAAGTATTACGCTTAGGCCTAATGCTTTTTCTTGTATTATTAGTTGTATATTTTTGTACATAATCATTTTTGGTTAGCCTTTCTTACGTAGTTTGGTGTTATTTCATATGTCTTTGGATTGGTTCACAGGGTTTTCTGATGGCGCCAACCATCACACTTGTAATCTAGCTTCAGCCACCTAGGTCATTTATGCACCCACAAGACAATTGATTTCCTAAGGAGGGGCTTGTTTAGGTCCTACAACTAACAATGTAGCTGAGTACAGTGTCGTTATTGAGCTTCTTTGGGACACTATATCACATGGTATCACCTTCTTGGAACTCAGACTCAACTCTCAGTTAGTGGTCTCTCAACTCAATGTGGTCTACCAGGTGAGACACCCTACCTTTTTACGCCAGTTTTTGTGAATTAGGTTACTTTAAAGGAAATTTGAACATATTATATGTCAACATATTTCAAGAAATGAAAATACAATCACTGATGCATTTGCTAACTACATACTAGATTGGCATTTATCACACAATTTGTAAAAATAAATACACAGATACATTTGAAACGCATGTAAATAACCAGGTATGTGTGTGTGTCTGTGTGTGTGTGTGTAAAAAATATGTCCATGTACATCTAGTTTTTGGTCTAAAGATCCAGTCAATAAGTACATCCAAAATACAAAAATAGGATTGAAACACTCATATGCTAAGACTTTGGAATCCCCTCAGCCTCATCAGTTGCAGATTCCTCCACACCCTCCCGGTAACATAGGACAACCCTGGACACCTTTCAGAGTATGCATAACCAGGTTGGAGGTACTCCCACCACATGCTCCTGCATGAACATGGGAATATGCTCTATCCTGAATGTCAGTACATCATGTGTAATCCTGGCCATCTTTCCCTATATTATACAAAGCATAGCTTTGTCTCCACCACCATTTACTGGTCGTACATAGGTCCTTGGATTTTAGTTAGGACGGGCATGCCCGATATTTGCATATTATAAAGAACAAATCAGACTCGAATGAATTACATATGTATATAAAATTGTAAACAAAACCTCACAAAATTTTAAATATGTGAAAAATAAAAAATTCACCCATGTCTCCCTATGCTTCTCCCCACCTTGGACCTCACCACCACTCTAGCGGAGGAATACATCACCCCACCTCATAAGTATAGGCTCACAAGGAGGGGTGGGTGGAAGTGTCACTATGGGGCTTGGTGTAGGTACCCTCTCGAAGAATAAAGAAACTAAAATGCTTGCATAGCCAAAGTTCTTATTCCTTCTTGTCCTCCAGTATGAGAGTTGGCTCTTCATGATAGGGACTAATCTTGAACACTAGTCAAAGATCACACCCCATAAACACTCCATTGTTATGTGTATGTGGGTTAGTGTAGCCAAGTGCAAAGCAGATGACCTCACCACTCTAACAAAAGTGCTCACAAGCACTTTTAATGGGAAACGGGTGATCTATGCAATCGAGATTGTTGTCCCCGATTTATGTGTGTTAGGTATGCAATAGGTGTTGACATAATCATGTACGTTGAGAGGATTACCACCTCGGCTGGAGATGCCCAAGTTTAAAGGTTCCCCTTGATGAGACAAACCAGTAATTAATTAAATATCTTCAGCGGTAAGCTCTAAGTCCTCTCCCCAGAGATCAAACATGCCAAGTTCATGGTCCCACAAATGTACCAATGTCTCTAGTAGACGTACTTTGGCTCTCATGTTCGAAGTGTAGAAAAATTTTAATAGTCCACACCTCCGAAGAGAATTCAATGTCATTGGATCACCCATGGCTAGCATGTCCATGTTTTCATGTTCTCTTTCCCGCCACTCTAGCACCATCATGACCTGCCATTTCAACATTTTTACCATTAGATTCATTTGAAAACTTCATTGTCTAGAACTCGCGACTGTCCAGTGAGGACAATGTGAGATACTCGTGAGTTCCCCATTGTAAACCCATGGTTACTTCGCGAACTCGTGACTTTAAATAATTCTACCTGCAAATGTTGCGTAGTGGTTTTAGATTAGGACAAAAAAATAAATTCAAGCATGAAAATCAATAATGGAAAGCATAAAAACAAAGTTAAGGGAGATATGAAATACTCACAACTTGCGGATTGAAGTTTCATCCACTAGATTTCTCACATGGATCATTTGAAGAGGATAGGTAAAACTTGCACAAAAAGGGTAAAAACCAAATTTCATGTTTTTTAAATTTATTTCCACTATTTATAGTAAAAAAAAATTATAATTTTTACCCACTTTAATAGAGTTTGGATTATATTTTCTATCTGGACTAATGCTGGTTGTTTTTACCTAGGTATTACAAGTCATGGATGAAAATGGTACATGTTTCCTTTGCATTTATGTTAGGATTTGGTCCCCTTTGCACATATTTCACTTGTACCTTATCCCATAATGAACTTTAGGATCTCCCTTTTATCCATGGACTACAATGTGTAACCACTTCTTACCTTTCAAACATCATTGTTCTTCCATGTTAGATTTTTATCATTAAGCTAGAAATACATTAGGATCTTTAACTGAGAGAATAACAAGCATAGTAATAAAACAAAAGAGACAATGAACACAGTGTTTATCCTCAGGGAAACCATAAATGGTGAAAACCCCACAACTTCCTCAGAGATAGAATCAGCACCAAAATAGAACCCAAAACAGTAAGGTGATCTCCCAACAGCAGTAACCTTCTTTCTGTCTAGCCCCAGTGTCTTCTCCTTCCTCAACTATGCGCTACACTTGAGTGTGTATGAGATGTGTGATAAATAGAGAGGTTATCTCTCTATTTATACTGATTCCTGACTTAACTAAACCCTACTAGGGCTGACCTCTCTAGGAGAGTCTAATAACCCTAGTGCCCCGGAACTGCGGGGATTTTAACCCTTAGCCAATAGGAGGGTTACCCACAATGACTTGACATGACTTGTTTACATTATAGAACTTCCCAATAGGAACATTGGTGCATGACATGACTCAAGTACATCTCGGAATAAACATCAGGTTACAATATATAAGAAATACAAGTGAAATACATTCCAAAGTTACATATACATCAACACTCCCTCTTAACTAGGAAGGTATTCTTTCGACACAATTTTCAGCACAAGTCTTCTTCTCTGTATCTTCTGGATCATCATCGATTCCTCATCATCTTCAATTCATATTCATCATTGGATCTAGATCATCACTCAATCTGGATTACCACTAGACATCATCACTAAATCTGGATCATCACTTGATTTGGATCATCACTGGACATCATATCTGGATCTGGATCATCACTCGATCTGGATCATCACTGCTGGATCATCATCACTCGATCTAGATCATCACGGGTTTTATCTCTTGATTCTTCTCGTCATAGGAATTTCTACATAGCCAGCCCTTTTTCATGCTAGATGTACATCTACAGAGCTAGTCCTTTTTCATACTGGATGTATCATCACAGAGCTAGTCCTTTTTCATACTAGATGTGGCATCTACACAAAGCTAGTCCTTTTTCATACTAGATGAGTCTTCACAGAGCTATTCATTTTTCATACTAGATGTGGGATCTACCCAAAGCTAGTCCTTTTTCATACTATATGAGTCTTCATAGAGCTAGTCCTTTTTCATACTAGATGTGGGATCTACCCAGAGCTAGTCCTTTTTCATACTAGATGAGTCTTCATAGAGCTAGTCATTTTTCATACTAGATGTGGGATCTACCTAGAGCTAGTCCTTTTTCATACTAGATGAGTCTTCACAGAGCTAGTCCTTTTTCATACTGGATGTGGGATCATCACATACATCTGAAAATAGAAGGAACCAATCCTCTCACCATGTCACAGCTCTTACATCCGACCATGGAAGGAACCAATCCTCTCACCATGTCGGAAGGGCACAACACTTACATCTGACCATGGAAGGAACCAATCCTCTCACCATGTCAGAAGGGCACAGCACTTACATCTGACCATGGAAGGAACCAATCCTCTCACCATGTCAGAAGGGCACAGCACAGACACATCACTTTCTCTTGGGAGGAATCTTGATCTAGAGAACACCAAGCTTCTCCCTGAAGTACTCAAACTTCACCCTAGCCAATGGCTTAGTCAACACATCACCTATCTGTTCGTCTGTCGCAACATACTGGAGCTTCACTGCTCCTCTCTGCACCATATCCCTGATATAGTGATACTTGATCTCAATATGCTTCGACTTGTCATGGAACACTGGATTCCCTGACAACTTTACACAAATCTGGTTGTCACAATATATACAAGTAGCATCTAACTATAGATCAAATAAATCAGACAGTAGCTTCCTCAGCCATACTACCTCACAACTAGATGAACAGGCTGCGACATATTCTGCTTCAACTGTACTTAGTGCCACACAGGATCGCTTCCTGCTAAAGCAAGAGATCACACCTGACCCCATACTGAAGAAACACCCTGAAGTGCTCTTCCTATCAATGGCACTTCCTGCACAATCTGAATCAACATAACCCTCCAGGTTAATCCTTTGATCAGTCTTATACTTGAGCCCATAATCAACCGTACCCTTTAGGTACCTCAAAATGTACTTTGCAGCAGTCAAGTGAACATGTCTCGGATCTGTCAAATATTGGCTCAAGGTGTAAATTTGAGCATATAGATCTGTAGACAAGAAAAAAAACTCACAAAGAAGATCTCATAATTTACTCAGCAATTGAAGAATGAAACAGTGCAAAAGACTTGCAGCTGTGAATGCTTTCATTAATCAAAAAGTAATTTAGATGATAATTACAATAATGTAAAATGGCTTTAATAGCCACAAGCAGTTCGAATCCACATGAGGAAGTTCGAATTGATGACTCTACTTGACTGTAGGTAACCAAGACTTGTCTAAATCACAATTGGAGGACCCAGTAGTTAACTGTCCTTGTCTAAATCATAACCGGAGTTCTAAAACACAACCAAGTGTTACATTTAATATTAAATAATGGTTAACTGACTGTGGTAGGTGAGAAAAGTGCCCCACATTTGTGCAATTAATTAAACCATTATTTAACTGAATGTAGAGGGCTAGAACTGAATGTAACTGACTCCTAACTTGGCTTGACTAGTCATTAACTAAGGTGAACTGACCTTGGTTGGTTTCGGCACTCCCAATTGCTTCCTAAATTGTATGGATTGATCTAGGATACTCCTAAACTTATGCAATCAAGTGCAATAAGTGGCAGTGAGTCTCAATTAGTGTTCCCCACACTTTGGTAACTGAAACATGTGCCCCAATTAGGTCAAGTTTAACCAATGGTGCTAATGACTATAAATAGACTGGATTGACTCCTGATTTAGACATGACTCCTAATTTAGACATATGACCAAATTTGGACAAGGGAGGATTAATAATCCTAACACCCCCCCTGAATGCTAACTTGGACAAATTGTGGGCCCTGGTAACTAATACCATAGGTCACCCATTACATCAAGTAAAATAAAGTAACTGCTTAATACAAGTAACTAGGGAAAAAACCACATGGGAAAAAAGCCCTCCTTCTATCTAAGCAGGTAGAATCAGGTCTCAAGTTTGAAAAACTTGAAAATTTGTTGCTGCAATCTTCATCTCTATGAGGTAGTGAAGCAGCATGCATGGTGTGCTATGCACAGGTATTTTGGGGCCTGGCATGTAGACTTCTCCTTCTTCTACGAAAAGGATGATGGGAGGAAGGAGGAATGTAACCTTTGTCTCTTGCTGAATGAAGAGGTGTATGAGCATATCCATTCTTCTGAATGTAGGAAGACTGAGCCCTTGCCATATTGCATCTTACAGGAAGTCTATTGCATCTCTTTGAAGGAGGAAAAATAGTATGACATAGCGCAAGAGTCTTTCGTTTCTTAGTGTCAGGTGAGTTTCCAGTCATCTTCCTAGCTTCCAATTTGGAAGTAAGGACTGAATCTAGATCTGAGTCACCCTGAATCTTAATGTCATAAACTGATATAGATGGATCTGCAATACTAGTAGAAGCTGCAAAAGAAGTAGATGCAATGTTTTTACCTTTCCTTGCTGGTGGTTGTTGATAGTGCACTGGTTCTGAAGGAGGCATGGAATGTGAGAACTCATATGCTTTTGAAGCATGATTCGCAATACCCTTTTCTATGATGCTCCCAGTAGAGATATCTATGATCTCCACTGAGTCGGGACCAAAGATCACTCGCTTTGGAGATCCAGTATGGGTTATCTGATAGACAGATAACAAGTTTGAAGCCAAGGAGGGAACAAACAGCACATCTTTGAACCTTCCATGTTCAAGTTGGATAGAGCCCTTCCCTTTGGTTTGGACTTTACCGTTATTTCCCAGCTGAATACTAGGACCATCAAAGGACTGAAAAGAAGAAAATAATTCTCTGGATGTAGCCATATGGTTGGAAGCTCCAGAATCAATGAGGAAGACAGGTGTTGATGTGCAACAAGCCTTTAGTGCATGTCCTTTCCTTTGGTATTCTTCTTCTTCTTCTTCAGAGTCTTCCTTCCTTGCGCTAGTAGGTATAGAAATGTTGTTCCTTTTCAAAAGAAGAGCCATTTCATCAAGTTGTCTTCTCATACAGGAGCTTTCTGAATGGAAGCCCCTTCCACAGTAAGGACATAGGACCTTGCCTTTGCCATTATTCTTGCTTCTCTTCGAACCTGAAGGTTATTTTGACTGTTCAAACTCATCTCTTTGCTTCCCTCTGTCATTCGCTACCTTATCTCCTCTTGCAACAAGAGCTAGATCTTTGGGAGATTGAATGATCCCCATTTGGATCAATTTATCATTCTCAAAAATAAGAGATTGAATGAAAGCATCAAGAGTGGGCATCTTCCAATTTGGAGTAGTGAGCCTTACTGTTTGGAAGGTGGATACAAAGACTGAGTAGTCTGAATTGAGCTTTGTGAGAATAGCAAGGATGAGCTGATCTTCATCCTTCTTTACTTTGCATTGCTTCAACTGATATATCAGGTTTTTTAATTTTGAGAAGAATTCATTTAGAGATTCGAAATCTGATGGATTGAGAGTAATCAGATCATTTTCTAGCTGATGGATCCTCATCTCATCATGCTTATCAAACAAGGAAGCAAGCTTGTCCCAAATATCCTTGGGAGTGTCCAAGTCTTGGATGTGAAATCAAAGATCTACAGAGACTGAGAAGAGCATGAGTCCAATGGCTTCTTCAAGCCTATTCATGTACTTAGCTTTGTCTTTATCTGATTCTAGCTCTTCCTCTGTTTTTTCAATGAGTCTGAAGAGATGCTTGGTGTGGAGAAATATTTTCATGTCATCCTTCCACTAGTGATAGTTGAAGGGAGTGAGGCACTCCATTGGATGAGCCATTTTGAATGTAATAAGAAAGACTGAGTTGCTGTAGAAAATGCAATGAGAAGTAGAGGCTGCTTGGAGCGAATGCTGTAGAAAAGTTGATAACCCGTCACACAATCAAACAAACAAAATGATCCGGTTGGAGATTTGAGGAGGAGAGGAGTCTTGTCCACCGAGGCTCTAATACCATGTAAATTTGAGCATATAGATCTGTAGACAAGAAACAAAACTCACAAAGAAGATCTCACAATTTACTCAGCAATTGAAGAATGAAACAGTGCAAAAGGCTTGCAGCTGTGAATGCTTTCATTAATAAAAAAGTAATTCATATGATAATTACAATAATGTAAAATGGATTTAATAGCCACAAGCAATTTGAATCCACATGAGGAAGTTCGAATTGATGACTCTACTTGACTGTAGGTAACCAAGACTTGTCTAAATCACAATTGGAGGACCCAGTAGTTAACTGTCCTTGTCTTAATCATAACCGGAGTTCTAAAACACAACCAAGTGTTACATTTAATATTAAATAATGGTTAACTGACTGTGGTAGGTGAGAAAAGTGCCCCACATGTGTGCAATTAATTAAACCATTATTTAACTGAATGTAGAGGGCTAGAACTGAATGTAACTGACTCCTAACTTGGCTTGACTAGTCATTAACTAAGGTGAACTGACCTTGGTTGGTTGTGGCACTCCCAGTTGCTTCCTAAATTGTAGGGATTGATCTAGGAGACTCCTAAACTTATGCAATCAAGTGCAATACGTGGCAGTGAGTCTCAATTAGTGTTCCCCGCACTTTGGTAACTGAAACATGTGCCCCAATTAGGTCAAGTTTAACCAATGGTGCTAATGACTATAAATAGACTGGATTGACTCCCAATTTAGACATGACTCCTAATTTAGATATATGACCAAATTTGGACAAGGGAGGATTAATAATCCTAACACAAGGTGTTCACAGCAAAGCAAATATTTGGTCTTGTGTTCGTCAAGTACATCAAGGACCCAATCATCTGATGATACATCGTGGCATTAATCAACTCTGATGAAGCAACACTAAATAGCTTCAGGTTTGACGCCATAGGTGTGGTTAATGCCTTGCAGTCCATCATCCCAAATCTCTTCAGGATCTCTACTACATACTTCCCTTATCCAAGGAAGATTCCATCTGTATTCTGCCACACCTCCATACCTAGAAAATAATGCATCATACCCAAGTCCTTCATTTCAAACTTGGCAGCAAGATTTCTCTTCGTATCAGCAATCAACCCATCCATAACTGTCATAAACAGATCATCTACATATAGTAGGAGCATCATTGGGTTGCCATATTCAACCTTGTAGTAAATATTGGAATCTGCTTTACTCTTGGTAAAGCCCAAACTGGATAGAAAGCTGTCAATTCTGTCGTACACACATGAGACTCCTTGTCATGTGTTTCAAAACCAAGTGGTTGCTCCACATACACTTCCTCTTCCACCACACCATTCAAGAAAGTAGTCTTGACATCCATTTGTTGTGTCTTCCATTTCATCACTGCATCTAGAGCAAGTACCAATCTGATGGAAGTGTATATGGCTACAGGTGCAAAGGTTTCTTCATATTCTATTCCTTCTTTCTGGGAGAAACCATGAGAAACAAATATTTCTTTATATTTTTCTATGCTACCATCTACAGCATGCTTAATCTTGTAGATCCATTTGGAAGTTACAACTGACTTCCCTTCTGGTCTTTGGACAACATCCCAAACATCATTCTTCATGATCGATTGATACTCTTTTATCATAGCATCCTTCCATTCTTTCCGTTCTACTGCTTCTTCGTAATTGGAAGGTTCTTTATTAATGAAATCACATAGTAATGCTACATAAGTGGAATAGGATCTAGTTCTTTTTCTTTCTTTGTGATTCTCTTATGGAACCCCATATCTTTCTACACCTTGGATAATTTCTCATACCCAAGCAAGTTTCCTCTTGTGAGGATTCTTCTCTTGAGGTGGATCTACAGGTATTTGTGGTTCTTCAAATTCTCGATCTTCTTCTTGAGTTTCTTCGTTCATGATTGTATCATGAATTATGGGTGCTTTAGGTTCTTCGGCAGGTTTCTTTCTGGATTTGATGTAGGTTGAATCTTTGTCAAATGTTACATCCCTGCTGATGTCAATATTCTTGAAACCTAGGAAGTATATTCTGTAAGCCTTCGAGCTTTTAGAGTATCCCACAAATATACCCTTCTTTCCTGAAGGATCTAATTTTGTCTTCTTCTCTTTTGGAATGTGTATGTACATTGGACAGCTGAATATTCTGAGATGGCTGACTTTTGGTTTCTTTCCAGAGAAGACTTCTTTAGGAGTCTTGTTCTCGAGTACTCTATGTGGAGTACGGTTCTGTACATACATCGTTGTTCTGGCTACTTCTGCCCAAATATGCATAGGAAGATCTTTATCATGAAGCATAGCTCTTGCAGCTTCCATGATGGTTCTATTCTTCCTTTCTACAATCCCATTCTATTGTGGATTATATGGGGTGGACAAATCCCTCTTAATCTCTAACTCTTTGCATAATTATTTGAATTCATTTGAAGTGAATTCTCCGCCATTATCTGATCAAAAATTATTGATCTTCTTTTTAGTGTGGTTCTCGATCAAGGCTTTGTTTTCCTTGAACTTGTTGAATACTTCATCTTTGTTCTTCATGAAGTAAATCCATGTCTTCCTAGAAAAGTCATCAATAAAAGAAACATATTATGCATACCCACTTAGAGAACTTGATGACATTGGTCCACATACATAGGAGTGGATGATTTCCAAGATTCCTTTTGCCTTGCTCTCACTACTTGGAAATGTCTTCTTTGTATTCTTTCTTTTCGCACATTCTTTGCAGACTCCATCATGTTTTTCTTGAATTTCTGGAAGAACTTCAACAGCTTTGCTTGCAAGTGGTAGTGCTCTATAATGCATGTGTGAAATCCTTCTATGCCAAAGTTCATTTGGTTCTACGAAGTCATGAACCAAAGATTGTTTTGGTTGGCCCTTCAACTTGTATAGACCTCCTTCTTGTTCCCCAATCACTATTGCATCATCAAAAGTCTTTCCCTTTGGCCACACAAGAACTTGGCCATCTATGAAAGCAACCCTCATTCCTTTTGCATCCAATGAAGGCATGGAGAGGAGGCTCTTCTTTAGTCCTAGAACAAATAATACATTCTTCATCTTCATAGACTTTCTAGAGTCTAGTTTATAGGAGGATTCACCACTACCTTTTATTGGATACTGGTAGTCATCCCCAAGTTTCACCTTGTGAGGTGACTCATGTTTAGATAGCTTCACAAATGATTCTTTGAATCCTGTCATGTGCTTGGAAGCACCACTGTCTATGAGCCAATCATTGCTTCCATGTGAAACAGTTCTCATGAGAGTGGAGATCAGCACATATTCTTCATCACTTGAAGAATCACTTTCTTGTCTGATTCTCTTTGTGGAAGGTTCATCATCCTCTACAGCATGAGCATGATGTCTTCTCTGGTTTTCCTTCTTCTTCTTTAAGTTCCCTTTATTAGGGAAAAATTTGGATATGTGACCTTTCTCATCACATGTGTAACATCTAATGGTAGACAGATCTCTTCTAGAGTGTGAGATCTTACCTTTGGAGTGATGATGGTTCCTTCTGATTTTCTTGGTGTGGGTTGTGAGAGCTTGATCTTCACTTCCCATATTTTCTTCTCAAGCTGCTATCCAAGCTTCTTCTTGAGAGCATTCTTCCCATAGTCTGCTGAACTTGACTAACTTCTTTTTGGCACAGATCCCTTGAATAAAAGAGTCCCATGATCTAGGGAGACCATTCAAGGTGGTCATCACAATCTCTGCATGTTCCACTTATTCATCTATTGCTTCCAGCTATTCCTTGATCTAATATACCCTTTTAAAGTAATACTGGATGGTCTCAGCATTCTGGATCTTTACATTCTTCAATTGGTTTCTCAGAGTCATCTTCTGATTTATGTTCTTCCCTTCAAACAATTTGGTTAGGGCATCAAACATAGATTTAGGTGTGTTGAGGGAGGATACCTGTAGTATGAGGTGATCCTTGATTGAATCAGCAATAATCCTCTTTTCCATAACCAACTTATTCCTATGTAAGGCCTTGCCCTCATCTCCCTCTAGAATTGGAACCTCCTCATTGATATAGGAGTCCAACTCATTTTCTTCCAAAACCAGGGAGATCCTATGCTTCCACGCTCGGAAGTTATCAGCTCCCTCAATATTTTCATCAAGCTTGGTATGATGAGACATCTTACTTGAGAACCTCAAATGGAAATACAAAAGATTTAGATCTTACCAGGTCAAGATGGCGGATCTGGATGAGCTGAAATCCTGCAGCACTGGTTTAGTAGTAGATTAGGTTTTTTCTTTTCCAGAGTTTTGTCCAACCAAATGCTTTGAATTTGATCCCTAACTTCGATTTTGGGGAGGAGATCAATCCAATCCTGGGCTCACTGAAAAATTCCTCTCATGTGAAAATTCCTAATTTTCGGCAGTAGTGTTGGGTCCAAAACTGAAAAACCTCAGAACTGGATTCTGCTTCGACAGAAATATGCGCCCTAAGGAGGAGAGTTAATCCAACCTTATTTTGCTGAAAATATGTGGAGGAATATTCACAAAGTAGGAAGCCCTAGTTCCCGCAGCTGCATAATGTCTTCTTCTCAAGTTAACTCTGATACCATGTTAGATTTTTATCATTAAGCTAGCAATACATTAGGATCTTTAACTGAGAGAATAACAAGCACAGCAATCAAACACAAGAGACAATGAACATAGTGTTTATCCTCGGGGAAACCATAAATGGTGAAAACCCCGCAACTTCCTTAGAGATAGAATTAGCACCAAAATAGAACCCAAAACAGTAAGTTGATCTCCCGACAGCAGTAACCTTATTTTTGTCTAGCCCCAATGTCTTCTCCTTCCTCAACTATGTGCTACACTTGAGTGTGTATGAGATGTGTGATAAATAGAGATGCCAACTCACTATTTATACTAATTCCCAACTTGACTAAACCCTACCAGGGCCGACCTCTCTAGGAGAGTCTAATAACCCTAGTGCACCGGAACTGCAGGGAATTTAACCCTTAGCCAATAGGAGGGTTACCCACAATGACTTGACATGACTTGTTTACATTATAGAACTTCCCGATAGGAACATCAGGGCATGACATGACTCAAGTACATCCCGGAATAAACATCGGGTTACAATATATAAGAAATATAATTGAAATTTATTCTGAAGTTACATTTACATCAACATGAGGAGAATCTCCTAGTAGTGGAGGTAGGACTTCCAAATATGGAGCTGAAGGTTCTAGCAGTCAGTCATACCAGAGAGGAGGATTTAGAGGAGGCATAGGAAGAGGCATACACAGAGAGGTAATGCGTTATACTTGTGGAGAGATTGGACATATGTATTGGAATTGTCCAAGAAATCATACTTCGAGTCAGAGAAATGTGAATGTTGCATAGGCTCAAGAAGAGTCAAAAGAAGAAACAGATATGAATAACCCTCCATAAGAAGGAGAATCTCTTATGTTGAAGCGAGTTTTGGTAAAACTAGAGAAGCAAGTACATGATCCAGCTCAAAGGAAAATTTTGTTGATAACAAGGTGTAAGTCACACGGTAAGTGTTGTAAAATGGTTATTGATAGTGGTAATACAGATAATTTGGTTTCCACTGAGATGGTAGAGAAGCTAGGATTGAAGTGGATGAAGTTAGCATCCCACTACCTACAAAGTGTCCTAGTTGCAGAAAGGACATCAACTCTTGGTGAATGAGCAGTGTAATGTGGAATTCCAGATTGGTATTTACAAAGATGAAGTATTATGTGACATAATGCCTAAGTATGTATGCCATATACTCTTAAGGAGGCCATGGCAGTATGACAGGAAAGCCATTCATGATGGGAGTAAAAACACTTATTCTTTAGAAAAATATGGGAAGAGATATACTTTGTCACCCTTGGAAGATGAAACAGTTTAGGAAGGTTCAAGTTCAAACATTTTTCTAATGTCTGGCAAAGAACTATTGCAAGAATTTCATAAGGATGAGGATCTACATTTTTCCCTTGTTGGTAATCCAAAGGTAATTTTAACTTCTATGAATTTAGATGATTTTCTTGTTAAAGTTAAAACTTTGCTTGATGAGTGTGTTGATATTATTGTGGATGAGTTACCAAATTCTTTACCACTTGTAATAAGTATTAGTCATCACATTGACTTAATACTTGGTGCAATTTCACCAAATAAAGCAGCATACAGATTAACTCATCAAGAAAATGAAGAAATCAAACAGCAGGTACAAGAGTTGTTGGAAAAAGGATTGGTAAAAGAAAGCTCAAGTCCTTGTGCAGTAAACACTGTACTTAGTCCAAATAAATATGGTGGGTGGAGGATGTGCACTGAATCTAGGGCAATCAACAAGATCACTATCAGGTCTATATTCCCTTTACCCAGAATTGATGATCTGATGGATTGTTTAAGTGGTTCAAAATATTTTTCCGAAATAGATTTGAAAAGTGGATATCATCATATTAGGATAAGGGAAGGGGATGAATGGAAGACCACATTTAAAACTAATGACATGAATGGTTAGTGATGCCATTTGGGCTTACCAATGCACTTAGTACCTTCATGAGGTTTTGAAAGAATTTACTGGGAAGTTTGTGATAGTTTATCTAGATGGCATTCTGATTTTCAGTCAGAATAGGGAGGAACATTTAAGGCACCTTAAGTTGGTGTTGAGGACTTTGCAAAAAGAGAAGTTGCTGATAAATCTAAACAAATGTAGTTTCCTGAAGAAAGAGTTAGTTTACTTGGGATTTGTAGTTTCAGAAGAAGGACTGAAGATGGATCCTGACAAGGTATAGGCAACTTCGAATTGGCTAGTTCCAAAGAATGCTTATGAGGTAAGGAGTTTCCATGGACTTGCTAGTTTTTATAGGAATTTCATTAAGAATTTCAGTCAAGTTTGTGCAACCTTGATAGATACTTTCAGAGGAAGTAGACATCCTTTCAAATGGATAGAAGTAGCTAATAGAAATTTTAAGTTGTTGAAGAAAAAGATAACTGAGAAGCCTATCTTGGATTTTCCCAGTTTTGACAAGGTATTTCCAGTGGAAACAGATGCTAGTGGAACAGTAGTGGGAGAAGTTTTGAGTTAAGAGCAGAGGCCAGTGGAATATTTTAATGAGAAATTGAATGAAGCAAAACTTAAATATTCTTCATATGATAAATAATTATATGTTGTTGTGCAATCTCTTAAGAAGTGGAGACAATATTTGATGCCTAAGGAATTTGTGTTGTATTCTGAGAATCATGCTTTGCAGTTCATAAATAGTCGGCCAAAACTGAACCAGAGACATGTTAAATGGGTATAATTTTTGCAAAACTTTACCTTTGTTATCAAGCATACAAGTGGTAAGTCTAATAAAGTTGTTGATGCTTTGAGCAGAGTAAATCTAGTGTTGCAAGAAGTTAAGGTCAGTACTTTGGGATTTGAAAACTTGATTGATATGTATAAAGAAGATTTAGATTTCATGCCATATATATGTTTCCTGTGAAAATCCAGTTACCCATAACAGAAGCCAGTGGTTAGATTATATGTTGCAGGAAGGTTTGCTATTCAAGGACAACAAATTGTGTATTCCAAAGTGTTCAATGAGAGAGAATTTAATTTAGGAAAAGCATAGTGGAGGTATATCAAGACATTTTGGACAAGACAAGACTTTTGGTCTGGTGAGTAATTTTTAATTTTGGCCAAAGATGCAACATTATGTGAATATATTTGTTAAAAGATGCAGAATCTATCAACATGCTAAAGGGAGAAGTTAGAAAACAGGGTTGTATAAACCCTTGCCTATTCCATCTAGGCCTTGGGATTCCATAAGCATGGATTTTGTTTTGGGTTTACCTAGAAATCATAGAGTTCATGATTCAATTTATTTTGTGGTAGATAGATTTTCCAAAATGGCTCATTTTATTGCATGTAAGAAGCCTAATGATGTAACCAATATTGCTAACCTGTTCTTTTCAGAAATTGTAAAGTTGTGCAGGTTGCCTTTAAGTATTGTGTCTGGCATGGATACAAATTTTGTAGGTCATTTATGGATAAATCTATGGAATAAATTGGGGACTAATCTCATCTTTAATTATGCTTATCACCCTTAGACTGAAGTGGTAAATAGGATCTTTGGGAACATACTAAGAATTCTTGTATGTGAACATACAAAATAGTGGGACTTGGCTCTAGCTCAGGCTGAGTTCGCATACAATGATTCACCCAATAGAAATATAGGTATGAGTCCTTTTCAAATTTTCTATGGGATGCATCCAAGAGGTTTATATGAACTTAGAGATTCAGGAAAGCCGAAAAAGAGAAGTGCAGAGGGTGAATACTTTGCAGTTAGTATGCATGAGTTGTAAGAGAATATCAAGAAGAGATTACAGGAAAATGAAGAAAAATATAAACAAAGAGCAGACTTGAAGAGAAGAGAAGTAAAATTTTAGGTTGGAAATTTAGTGATGGACTATCTTAAAAATGAAAGGGTCCCTAAAGGAAATTATAATAAATTGAATCTTAAAAAGATTGGACCTTGTAAAGTTTTAAGGAAGTTTTTTGCAAATGCTTATGAAATTGAGCTTCCTTCTGACTTGCAGATTTCACCAATTTTTAATGTTTCATATTTATATCCTTTTAGAGATATAGGTATCCAAACATATGGTTGTTATAGCTCAAAATGACACATCTATGCTTGTGACCACTTTCCCATGATTTCGTCACATGTTCACACTTCCATGACGACACTTCATGAAAGTCACTAAAAAAAACACATAACTTGGAGTACCCATATGTTGATTTTTGTAACTCTGTTTGACCTCAT
Organism: Pseudotsuga menziesii; assembly: GCA_001517045.1. NCBI lineage: Eukaryota > Viridiplantae > Streptophyta > Pinopsida > Pinales > Pinaceae > Pseudotsuga > Pseudotsuga menziesii. The sequence goes on along the minus strand of LPNX010117819.1, from coordinate 174,660 downwards.
GTTTACACCGTTGGAAAGGTATCTGAGTTAGCTAAAAATTTCTAGAAGAAAACAAAGTATTAAAATGCTTATAAGTACCCTAAAAATGATATTTTTTGATGTATACTTGCGAGTTTCCTTAGGGAAACCCATGTATGTACGCGACTTGCTATATATAATACTCTCGTACGCCCTAAATATGCAACGTTTTGCATTGCAACCCACGTATACCTCCTGCATATGTGACTGATGTCTATGCAACCCGTGTATTCCTCTTAAAAATGTAAAAAAATATGCTTTTTGAAATTTGGGTAGTTTGGTTAGTTATGCAACTGACTCCTTCAGTTGTAACTACTTTGTCTTCGACCCTATCTCTTCATAAGCATATAAATAGAGGTAGGGAGGTCCATGAGAGGAGATTGGAACTTTTGCATTTTCATGTTGGAGGAATTGGGAATCTCTTTTCCCACACCTTTTCCCTAGTGATCATCCCCTTGTGTTGTAGAGCTTGGAGGCTGAGTTCCTTGGAGAAGAGAAGCAGTAGAATTAGATCAAGGTTTCATGAAGTGCTCAACATGAAGAGAAGATATATTTGTACTTGTTTTCAAAATTAATAAAGATGTGATGTTCTTCTTCTTCCCAAATAATTGTTCAATGTGTTATTGAATCTCAGTTTATGATCATATTATGATGTTAATTAGATTATTATTTCGTGTTTATTTGATTATCATTGCTTTATATGTGGTCTTATTGGTTTGAGGAAGGCGTAATTCATTTTGCGGGTCTCTTGAAGAAAGAGGAACAAGAGGAGCAAGAAGAGGATTGAAGGGATTCTTGGATAAAACTTTATTTGGCTAAGGTATGAACCATTCTAATCTCTGATCTTGCTTATATATACTTGCAGAACCATTTGCATTTCTCTTTCAACCCTAGTACGTTGATGGCCTCTTAAACCCTAGCCATAGGAAACTTTCCTTTACAACAAAACTGGCGACTCCACTGGGGAGAGCCTTGTCTGTTTGGGGTTTCTCCATTTTTATTCTAGTATTTTGTAAGGTTTTGGGTCCTTCTTACAAGTTAGGAACACCTTTTGAGTTTGTTGGAACACCTTTCCTGCCTTCCTAGCTCAGTTTTTGAACCTTTTTGTGCTTTATGTCATCCATACGTGACTTTCACGCTAAATAGTCACATGTTTGTGTTGTATACGTGACTTGTACTACCTACAACCTATGTGTCATACGTGACCTTCCTTAAGGAAACCCGTGTATGCACTTGAATTTGTGTTCTTTCATCATTTTTTAGGGTTTTTGGGTGATTTGAGGGATATTTGTAAAGTCTTCAAGGGTCCTTTGCATGTGCATGACTCTCAAGAGGTTTTTTTATCTCTGTTAGGTGTTCTTTGTCTATCTTGTAAGTCTCTTTCAAGTCTTTGAACTTGTTTTCACTGCCTTCCCCCCCACCTCCTTCTTTGGCTTAACCTTGTTGGACAAGGTACTGAGTAGCCTCTGTTTGCAAGTTTAGATTGATTCTTAGGAATTATTGACCTTTGTTTATGTCAGTATTATTTCTCATTCTCTTCGTTCCAAATTTGTTGGCTTGTTTACCTTTGTGAGCCTTTTTATCAGGAGAGGTTGATATCCAACTTTAGGGAAACCTAGGGTTTGTTTGTGGGGTGTAGAGTAGTTGTCTATTTGCTTTGCTTACATTACTTACTTGCATTAGTTGATAGGTTGTTTTTATTTTGCATTTATAAAAGAAAAATAAAAAACACATGTTTTCTTTATATGCATGTAGATTAGGTTTTTAGTCTAGATTGCATGGCATATCATTGTTTTTGAAAAATAAAAAATAAAAAGAAATTTTTCTTTTGTGGCTTTCAAGTTTCTATTTGAAGAAAGAAAGAGAATTGTTTTTTCTTTTTGAATTTCATTTCTCTTTGCTTAGTCATTTTGTTTCAACTTTGAGTCAAAACACCACATAAGTTTCATGCCATTTACCCTCTGACTAAAAAAAAATCCTTTTAAAATGAACGATATAATTTTAAAATTATTAGTAAGTTTTATTTTATAGGCTCCTACACCAACTAGCTTAGGCTAGACTTGTGGAATAGGGAGTTTAAAATCCCCACAAGTGTTTAAATTTAGACATAGTTGGAAAATCACTAGGTAAATCCTCTTCTATGTTGAATGTATCTGGGAAGATCCTCTCAAACAGGAGTTAAGCACAAGGCCACGTGGAGACTTAGACTGAGGAGATAACCCTCTGATTCCTTGTCAAAGCGTAGACCAAGGTTTTTACGCATCTGGGGATTCTGTCTTAGACAGGGTTTCAAGATTTGCTACCATGCCCATGCATACGAACTAGGATTGCGACTGTCCCCCCATACTGTCAGTATAGTTAAGGTAGCCTTTAGTCTCTTTGACATCTAGGGTTCATACATAGGTACACCGGAAGGCTATTTCTGGTTGACCTTGGACGAGATTGGAAGGTAACCCCGGTAGAAGGTGTGGGAGGGCGGTGGGTGATTCCTCTGCTTGTGCCTAAGAACATCTATAGGGATGCCAAGTAACTATCTATCAACTTTCTTCTGGAAAGCATATCTTATACATGTTTGTCTGTTTGGATTTAGGAATTGATTAGTGAGTGGTGTGTGGTTTGTCTATACTTAGTTTTCCTTTAGGTTTGTGCTTTGTACTTTTGGTATCCCATCGACCTCTGACTCTATATTATTGTTTGAAACTATGGCTAACACCCCTTTGGACACTAGCCAAGAGATCCCCATGTCGAGAACTCCTTGTACTATTCCTCTCACAGGGAATGTTGGTGTTCCTTTGATGGCCACCTTGAATCTCCCTGGATTCACCTAAGGCTACCAATGTGGTTGTTTTCCACTCCAAATGTCCTGAATGCTCCTGATGCTTCTCAAGTAAGCTCCTTATATCAAGGGCATCAAAACACTGCTTCCCCTTCACCTGTAATTGATTCTCATCCTCCTTCTACCTCATGCGGTGAAAGTACTGATAATAGTAACCGACAATTTAAAAGGAGTAAAAGAAGGAGGAATAGGAAGAAGGCACATAAGAAAGGGGGCACCCGTTCAACCTCTACAAGTCAAGTTGAACCTCACCACCCAGCCTCTGCGGTTCATGCTAGGGGCACCTATCCAACCTTTGTAGGTAATGTTGGATCTAAGCACTCAACCTTTGCAAGTCAAGTTGATCTTCACCATCTAGCCTCTGTTGATCATGCTGGTGGGATCCTTCCATCCTTTCTAGGTCACATCGGATCTAGTCACTCAGCCTCTGCAGTTCATGATGAGGGCACCCGTTCAACCTATGATGTTCAAGTTGAACCTCCCCATACAACCTCTGCAAGTCATGTTGGATCCATCCGCCCAGCCTCTGATGTCCATGCTAGGGGCACACACTCAACTGTTGCAAAGAATGTTGATCCTAACCATTCAGCCTCTGTTATTCATGCCGGTGGTGCCCATCGAACCTCTACAGGTCATGTTGGACCCAGTCTCTTAGCCTCTGTAATTCATGTTGGGGGGAATCTCTCAGCCTCTATGGTTCATGCTGAATAAAATCCGTCAACCACTACAAGTCATGTTGACACTGTTGAAAAGACTACACGTTCTGTCACATGCCCCAATTTTGAAAAATAATATTATTTGATTTGATTTTATTACAAGACATTATGTTAAATTTTATGCTAAAGTTGTAATTGATTACTCAGCAGAGTCAAGGATGTTGAATGTAATTATGAATATTTTAATTATAAATAAATAAAAAGTGGAGACAACGGCTTGGGAGAGCTATTAAAAGAGTGTTTACCAGTCAAGTTGGTGGAGGAGACTGGGTGGAGAGCAAATAGACAAGTGGCAGCATCCTCAAACACTTCCAATGTTGCAGGTGGAAACCTCCCTACATTTGGGGTCATGATCCCCCAAGAAAGTGGGATCAGAGAAGGTGGCTCAATTAATGACAACTAACCCAAAAAGACCTAGGCAATCTTAATAAAAATGCTCATTGAAGAGAGCTAAGGCCGCTCATTCCAAGAAGAGAATCATTCAGGTGAATGTACTTCAAAGGATTTCATTGGGAAGAGAATTTCTGGAAGGTGTTTGAGGGGTAAACTATAGAGAAAGATCTAGTATAGCTATTCAGCTGAAAGATCTTGCTGTTGAGTGCAGAGTTAGTACTGATTCATTCGACTAGTATTTGTTGTTTGCTTCACCCAGTCCTAGCCAAGGAGACCAGGAACAAGCTCGAGGGTCCTGAGAAGACGTTGTTTGAGCACTCTCTAGGAGTTGGTAGGGAGGAACGACCTCCCAACACTGTTGTCATCCATCTTTAAACAGGTTCTACAGCCTTTATTTGCCGTGTTAAAGTTTATTTCTGAGAATGAATGAATAATGTAAGATTTACATGTTATGTAGTGAACTGTAGAATTTATAATATTTTAGTTGTTAAATGTTGAAACTGTAATTGAATGAGATAATCCTACCTATGTTTTTCCCCATCTGGATAAACCAGATCGTACTCTAGCATAGGTAGTGTGTTTAAGATAGATGAAGATATGATAGAAATATGGATTGATTAGAGTTATTTTGTATTTCAGAATAACAGAGTAATTTATTTCTGTATATAGATGTTTTCTGAAAGGATACTATTCTGTCTAATTAAGTTATGGTTTAAAAACCAGACTAATGTATTAGGAATGCTAGCAAAGAAGTATACATAATACTTTTCAAAACAACAGGTTTATTTCTTTTAATATGTTGATTATTGTAAATAGGTTATTTATCTTATTCATAACTGTATTTCTGCAAAATGAAACTACTAACCTGTCACATAGGAAAAAGATTCAACTTAGATAAATACTCAATTATTTATGTAAAGAAAGAACCAAGTATTTAACAGAAGTTATTTTATTGTACATATTGCTTAACTATTTCTACAAAAAGTTCATATTTCAAGTAGGATAATTCTAGTGTAGTCTTTTTATAAATAAAATTAACTATAGCAATTATAATAGTGTAACAATGAAATATTAACAAAATCCTATCTATGTACTTATAAAATAGACTAAGTGCAAGGGTAAATAATATTTAATGAATATTATTTATATATGAAAAAAATTATTTAAACAAACTAAACAATAAATTAATTATAAAATAATGTACAGGGTTGAAACCCTCATAATATTAAACATTATAAATTATAGTATTAACATTATAACATTATAATTTATAGCATAAACATTGTAATTCATAGCAATAACAATATAATCAGATAAGCACTAATCCAAAGATTTGGATTATTTAGTTTTCTGAAACAACAACTATAAAATATTATTACAGTCCTATAAGGACAGAGAAAAAAATAAGAATGAAAGTATAACCACTACATATCTGTAACAAACAAGTATTTAACATGTATTATTAAACTAACCTACAGATTAATTAAAAAACTTATTTTATACACATGCTACTAACAGAATTTAACCTTGCTCGGATAACCGAGCTTATAAACATTTATTATGATAGAAAGAAATAGCAGAACAGATAATAATAATATATTTTAATGGAAGATAATTTAAACAGTAAAAATATCTTTACACAATCGAAATAGGGTGAAACCCTAGTGCACAAAATTACATTTAGAGCATCAAAATAATCGAGTCCGAGCTCAAGAGAGTTACATCTCTTCACTTAAAGTTAAACAGAGGATGGCTTGACAAGCTGCATACTTTTCTTTACATAACTATACACATAACCAGTGAAACAAAAATTTACAAGTCACGGCATATGCCGGAAACCCTACTAGTAGCAAGGGTTTGGTAAAAAAAGAACTAAACAAGCTAACCAAGAAACATAAAACCACGAGGGTTATTTGCAGGCCACGACGACCAACTGAAACTGTTCCATAAAGAACTACACAAGCATGGATTGCCAGGGCTTACCCGTAAGCAGGAAGCTGACCCCATGCATTTGCACCAGCTGCGAAGAGATATGTAACTGTCACCTGCAAGAATAACCCCACAACGTTAATATTATTGCATTATATCACAACTGAGCTAAGAACAAGTTTTAAGAACTGTTAAAAGAATTTTTTATTACCTAGAAACAAAGGTAATGTAGCCACCAACGAACAGGAGCGCCGCCACCAATAAGACGAAAATCAAACCCTTCATCTCTCTTGTGACAAAGACAGGTTTAACGAATGCACAAACCACTGCTAACAACAGCAAGGAGAAGGGAGCAACGGCTAAGCAAGAAGCAGGTAGTAGAGCTCAAAACTGTCACAAAGAGAAGCATAAGAGCACACTCTCACAAACCCTGTGACAGACCAGGCCATAAGTTAAGTCACGGTCCTTAACAAATTATTGCCAGGATAAAACTCACAGCCCTTTTAAAACAATCCCAACAAGCAAGCCGTGGAGGAGCGAACCCAAGAAAACTATACACAGTCCAAGCTGTATGCAAAATGTCACAGCTCTCATTAATCTTTTGCAGGGTGAATTCACAATGCAGCAAGGATTCGAGGATGATGAGGGTATATGGAATATTGTAAACCAGGACACAGAGTTCGCATGACGGCCAAGTCACAGTTGTAGAGCGGCCCGAGGGCCCGAAAACGACGGAGGAGAATGACCAAGTATAGGGTTTGTAAACCCTTATATTTTCCCAACACTTGGCCAAGGAAGAACCACGTGTTCACGCAAATAAATCAACCATGCAGTGGGTAATTCGTATATTTCATGCATGCAAATCGATTTTCCATTATTCAAATGTAATTTAAGCGCAATCATATAGTGTGGCAATCATTTACAAAGGTTCCACGATATCGTGGATTCAACCTACGATTGCATAGTATAAACTATGAACGCATAATCTTTAAACTATCAAATCATTTTCCATGTTTATATTATAGTCATCGCATGGTTTTAGGACGAGGCATTTTCAAAGTCTTTGTTTTTATATACAAAACAATAGATATAAACCAATCGATGGAGTGGACCAACGTTTCATTCCTTTTCATAATAAGTTATAATGTAAACCTTTTTTAATTGATATGTTTTATTTTCATATTAAGCTCTTCGATGATCATAAAATCAATGCAACCCCGTAACATAAATTCTTTCCCAAAGTATTATATGCATAGAAGTTTAAGTTCTTTGCTAATAGTCATAGCATAAATATTATAGTTGCATATGTGCATAAGCCTTGAGCTATCAAAACTAGGTTTATAAAGTAAATCTTATAATACTTGGAAGATACAAATTAAAAAGGCTATTTCATCACCTAGCCAAACTACAATATCACCAAAGTATTCATAATAGACTCGTATAGCTAATCTTATTTTCACTAACGTTTAAATTGTGACCTGATAGTTTTATACAACATAGTTTTTAAAAATTATTATGAACATCATAGACCTTATCTGTTTATAACCAGAATTACTGGTAAACTTGAATACATTATAAACAAGATAGTTTATGTGTGTATCGTTGAGTATCGTAGAAGTTATTGATCAGTGGGTGGAAAATACTCGGGTGATGGCTACAAATCCTTTACATAACTCAGATCAACAAAGTTTAATAACATTTGGATATTTACTAACCATGACAAGTACTATTGGTTATACCACATGTTTGATTAGTAACATAATTTTAGAGCTATCTAGTGCTTGCAAGAAGTAATAAAGCAATCGTTCTTAAAGACTTGACCTAAGTTAACTGTTATGGTTAGAAGCTTAATTCAAGAGTAGTACTATAAAAATAAAATAAGAAACTGGAGTGGAACCATTCCACTAAATTCTAAGTCCTTAGGACTTGATATATCATTGTAATGTTTAGCACCTTATAGACAGTAATCTTCATTACAGAAGATGAATATCAAGTAAGATGCTTATACTAATATTATGAGTTGATAATGTTTATTACATTAGAACAATCATTACAGCATTAAAGGTCATGCACTATAAGTGAAATTAACTTCGACAAAGATCACAAGTTATGAACCAGGGAGAATAATTACTATCACTATTTACTTTTAAGAAAGAAACTCTTCTATAATTATATCATTGAAAAAAATAATAGAAAGAAACAAACTATTTGTTTTACCTCATAGAATCAGATTGATTTGTAACAGCTTATTTACCGAGCTTTTTATTTTGCAAATAGAAATATAGCTGAATGCTTTATAGAATTAAAAGGCGTTACTCGATCATTCATACCTGTAAACCTGTAAGGACAAGTAAACTTTCTGCGTTAGCTCAAAAGCTAAGTAAGCCCTAGAATCCAAGACAGTTCCACCTACTTGTCGCAAATTAAAACTCATCAGCAAACTAAAAGAGGAATTATTGCACAAGTTAAACCTAGCTTTGTATTAAAAAGTAGAATGCTAAGTTACTTAATTAAGATTATATATTAACTAATCTGGTAACCAATTCTTTTATAGATAATTGTTAGCTATTAGCAGACCGCATTCTCATCATTTTATGTATTTTCAAAATTTTAAATTTTTATGAAATTTGGGGTTTTGACACGTTCAAAACACAAGCCCAAGTTTCCTTGTAAGCTTTGTGAGGGAGACCACCTTACTTATAAATTCCCTTCTATTGTGGAGGTGCGAAGAGTTTGGTTTCATGGTCATCCCATTTTTGAACATTTTGAATTTTTTCAACAACCAGCCTCCCTTAGTCAGGTTGGACCTAGTCACCCAGCCTCTGGTGGTCATGCTGGGGAGAAAATTTCATCCTCTATAGGTCATGCTGAGAGAAAACAGTCAGCCACTGCTATTCATGTTGACACCGTTGAGAAAAATGGTCATTTGAAGTGCAAACTTAAGTTCCCTTATAAGCTATGCAAGGGAGATCATCTTACTCACCAGTGCCCTACTATCACAGAGGTGTGAAGAGTGTGGTCCGAGACTCGATAATTTCCTTCTCCTAAACAACCTATAGTTTCTCAACAACCTACTCAACCTTTGGTTAATCAAGTGGTCGAACCAATATCAGCTTTGGTCGATCCCACTCTTCTTTCGGAGAGTGATCCTGATGTGATTGAACCAATGTCACATTTGGTCAATCCCACTCTCCCTTCGGAGAGTGACTTTCATGAAGTGGTTGAATCGATTCCATTGTCGATCAATCCCACTCTTCCTTTGGAGAGTTAAGTGTCTGCTAGTCACATTTTCTTCACTTCCAGTTTAGAACTTACTAAAAAAGGGGGCACTGAACTCGCTTCGGATCAACCCCCACCAAGCTCTTGGATAGCTTCCTTTGATTGGGATAGCCTAGTTGAGATGTTCCTTCCTTCTGATGCACCTTTCCAGATAAAGGTAAAATTTGAACCATACACAATTGCTCGTTGTATTGTTGATGAAGGAGCCTCAGTTAGTATTTTTTTTTTCTTGTGCTTGGCGAGCCATGGGATCTCCCAACCTTATGTTGACTGCTAGTAAGTTACTGGCGTTTGATAGAAGAACTTGTATAGCCTTGGGAACTCTAGCTCAAACACCTGTTAATTTGGGTGGGAATACTGTCTTAGTTAACTTCATGGTGATAGAAGACCCCTTGGACTTCAATATGCTCCTCAGACATGATTATGTTTATGCCATGCAAGCTGTGGTGTCAACATTATTTCATGTGATGTACTTTAATCATGGCAAAGAAATTGTCACTATCGATCAGTTGGATTTTCTTGATCCGTCTCCTGACCCAACTAGGGACTAGGTCTTTCCTTTATTGATTCCCAGTGTTTCTATAGACACTATCCCACCACAGGTGAGCTATGTGGCCTCATTTCCTTTGCGTTCAATTGCTACTGAGAAGCAGCCTCTGTTTTCATGCTTACCTTCTCGGGAATTGGTCCTAGCAGTTGACTAGGTGATTGATCCTATACAAACTGTGGAGCCCTCTCTGCATTTTGTCAATCCATTTGAAAGTTTAGACATGTGTCCTATCTCAGATGATATCCTTCCTTCAGATGAAATCTTCCTAGAGTCTTTGATACAGTCTGACCTTCTTTTGGATGTTGGTTCAGTTGTGACTAAGTCTAACCCTGATTTTCCTAGTAAGATTGACCTTTCTTCTTTTGTTGGTCTTGTTGAGTCTTTTGACTCATCCTTCAAACAGCAAGTCAGTGATCCTGATGAGTTTGATTTTTCTTGTGAATTTTTCAACTCCTGTGAGACTGATTTTGTTCCTGTAGACTCTATGTCCCTTGTTGATTTTTTCTCTCCTTCTGAGGTTGATATTACTGATTATAAACCCTCGAGACTTGGTGCTATAGAATATTCTTTAGTCAATTTTGCCTTGACTTTACCTTTTATAGAATATAGCAAAGTCACATGTGTTTCTGCCAAAGTGACCTACATCAGATCTTTTCTTCTAAATATGATCCTGATGTTGTTATTTCTTAGAGACCGAATTCTTAGTTGGATTCACAACTGTTTACCGACATTGTCTTTTTGTTCAAGCTGTAACTGCATTTGCATGTGCCCTTCTCGCGCTTATGAGCCTAATGTCAGTTTCCACGCTTTTAGCTCGTTTTATAAGCCCTCATCTTTGTTCTAATCATCGATAAGCCTTGTGTCATTTTGCCTTTGTGACTTGACACCTCTTACCCTGAGGAGACATTCCCTGAGTGTCCTTATCTTGCTTTTTTTCCTTGCATTATGCATAGGTTTTTTCCTTGCACTTGGAACTAGTTTCACTTGCCTATGACACTTGTCTCCTCGCATTTAGAGCATTCTTTCTGCTCTCCTTCGAGCTTGTTAAAAACAGTAAGGAGACTGGGAGTTGACTTTTCTGGACTCATTAAAACTTCACGGGAAAGATATTGAGTTTCTTTAGGTCAAGTTCTGACTCCTTAAAATAGACTTGACTACCGAGTAAACTTGTCTGTTCAGGCTCATTTAGAATATGTGAATGGGCATCCACATTGGTGGTAGGTTATTGCTTTCTCGGACCATGGGGAATAATACAAGAAAGGAACACTCTCTTTTCTTCAAAATTGAGAAGAGTATTCTTAGGCATAGGTTTATCTCTTTTCCAGACCTGAGGGACTAAACTTACGGAAAAGCAACCCCTGGTATGAGCTTAGTTTTCTCTTTTTCATGCTCTGGACCTAAACATGAAAAATATTCCGAGTGTACTTTATGTCTTTGTCATGCTCATTAAACCCTAAAGAACAAAGCATCGATTTTACTGTTGTAAGCCCCATTTATCGTAATTAAATGGATCTTTCTGAGTGATCTTGCCTTCCTTCACACTCATAAAATGCAGGCTATATGCTGCTTTTGAAGGAGCGTTGGGTAGGTGGTAATTTAACCTTTTTTGGACCTTCCTGACTAAATACGAAAAAGGTGTGACTTACTTCTTCGGAAGCTAAGAGAGTTCTTCTATGGGTTGTTTTATACTTTTCCAGTCTCAAGAGATTAAATTGGACGAAAAAGTTCCCTCCCTGGAGTCTTCTTTGGAGTTTTCAAACTCTCTAAACTATGAAAACACTGACGAGCATGTACTAGTTCAGGCTCATAAAATCCATGAATCGGTGCTTTATCAAGCATTCTTCTGTCTCTTCTTTGAGCTTTCCAAAAATGAAGAAGGTCTTGAGTTTGCTTTCTTGGACTTGTTAAACCTTTACAAGAAAGAGGGGAAGAGAAGTTCATTCACATGTATTTTACATCATGGCAGCAAGTCTTGTTTCCTTGAACAAAGCACTAGTTTTGATTCTATCAAACAGTTAAGTCCTAGTTTGTTTATCTTATCTCGATTCAGAGTTTTTTACTCCTCCAGTTGGCCTCTTTTTCAATTTTGTGGGGAATTTGTCAATGTGTCCTACATTGCAGATTTGTGTTGTTTGGTTCTTTTATGTCAAAAGCTGCCTAAGTCACTTTTGTGTCGTGCTCACTATCCAAGGATTAATCCTTTGTTGACCATTATGCAGTTTCCTTGACCTTTTGTGTCGGTCATTCCCTAGTATCAGCTCATTACATCATGTCTTCAGCAGTCCTTGTCGTGAAATTCAATACAAATTCCAGATCCAATTAGTCTTTGACTTACCTTGTGTTGGATGATGAAGGATTCCTTAATGCCTTCCTTCCAACGGATCTCTTCCTATCGACTGCAACACCTCTTGCTCTGGGAATGAGATTTAGAGTTTTATGATAGTACGTTGGGGTTTGCAGTCATTAGTGGCAATTTCCCTCGCTGTTGAGTAGTGGGAATACCTTACTGTCTCCCTACTCAATGGATTCTTCAAGTGTTCGACTTCAAGTCCTTGTATTTACACTTGTTAGAATGTACTAGGTACTTTGGGGACCATTTTCATTAATGGTGGTTTCCCTCGCATTTGTTAACGGTTATCATTATTGACCGGTAATCAAATGGTTTCCTCCATGTTCGACTTCAGCTTCTTTATTCGCATGGTTAGGATTCGTACCTTTTGGGTGATTTGGATTGAATACCTTGGGTCGACAATAGCATCATTATATTTTTTTATTGCCCAAGCTGCGCAAGACCTTGTTATACTTCATATGACATTTTGCTGAGACATAGATCCACCTTGTATTTTTGTGGCTATGATCTATTGTCGAGTATGGATACACCTTGTTCATTTGTGGCCATGACTCTTTTAGATTTGATATGGCACCTTTTTGCATATTGAGCGGCCATGATAGTTTCATCACTTATACATATGTTGGATCCACCTATATATTTATGGCGATTATTTGTATATGGAATTGTATGTCCCAGAGATCAGTTTTGTTTGAAATGTATCTCTCTTTCAGGTACCTTTGTTTGAGCCTTTTGATCTTGGATTCTCTACTCTCTCCATACTCAGTTGTTTCCTTTATAATGTATTTCGGCTATCATCTTCCCCTCTAACCTCATACATTAGGGGGCATCTGTTATAGCTCAAAATGACACTTCTCTTCCTATGACCACTTTCCCATGATTCTGTCGCATGTTGACACTTCCATGACAACACTTCATGAAAGTCACTGAAAAAAACACATAACTTGTAGTACCTGTTGCAGCTGCAACTTTTCTCCCCAAATTTCTGAATTTTGGACCCCTCCTCATAATTTAAAGTCGTTTTCATCGCTGGATGCTTGAATTGTTGTTCATTGTTTATGTTGAATGATTTTGAAGATTGGTTTCCAGCCTGCTTTAAAGATTGCCTGTGTATCATTTTTATGGTTGGTCGCAGATTCGAGTTTGGTATGCCTAGCTAGGGGTAAATTGTTTTTGTCTTTGAAGGTCCGTTGTTTCGGAAGAAAACGGGTTTCAACCATTGCTGGTTTTATAGTTTCGAAGTACTTAAAGTTTTCTGTTAGACGGGCGTCATCCTGTGTTAATTCAGCGGCTGATGTTTGGTTTCTTTTCCTTCGTTGCGGCCCCCAATCCGATTGACCATCTGAAGCTTAAAGAGCCCCGACTACCGATGTGTGTTAACCTTTCCGTCGCGTGTCCGAAGATTTTTTTCTTCCACCATTGTGGCCGGGGAATCCTTTTCCCTTCCATTTTCAAAGTCTTCTGATCCCCGATTAAGTTGTTTCACCCGCATCGCTTGTCTCTAACCTTTTTGCTTCCGTCGTTGCGGCTCCCAAAGTGATTTGCCCTCCGAAGTAGAAGTCCGTCCGACATCTGACCGAGTTTCCTGCCACCGCCGCTTGCCTGTAGTTTTTTCTCCTCTGCCATTGCGGCTAGGAAAGCCATTTGGCTTTCGATGTCCAAACCTTGTCAGCTTTCGATTGAGGAGTTTTTCCCGCCCTTCGGTCACTTGTCCGTTGCCTCGTTCCTTTCCGCTGTTACGGCTATAGTGGGACTTTCAGCTTCTGATGCTATTATTTTAAGTATCCGATGAGTCCCCGCTTCTTATCAAGGTAGTGGTGCCGGTGTTTACCTTGTGGTAGTAACGCAATGCATGACCTTCTCAATGCTTAGCCATTTTTTGTTGACATCATTTGAATGTGTTTCCAATGAATGATGCTAGTCGTTTGAATGCAGGTGAGTTACAGAAATCGATCAAACTGCTACAGCGCAAAGGAAGACGGGCCTAAATAGGGACAAACGAAGGAAGAGACAAATGAATAGCGATGGGGATGGAAACCTGAAAGGTCCATTAGTTACCCCTCCCATCATGTGCATGTGCAGAAAAGATAAAAAAAAGAAGGTTCTGAAACGTCGGAGAAACTGGAAAGCCACATGTTTAGGGGGGAGCCCAAAAGGCCTGCTGTGATAGTTTAAATATTGTAAAGTTAGAACTTAGAAGGGACTTTTTCCCTCGAAAATTTGTAAACCATTTTTGCTTGTAAGAGGAACTACTTCGTTTTACAATTAGAAACTGCAACTTTTGCCTGCTGGAGAAAGCGAAATGTGGAATGTATCAACGTGATTAAATGAACAATGTTGAAGGGGAACTATTTCATTTTCAGCTGTGTTTCATTAACTGTGAGAGTGTTTGACTTCCTGAACCTATGTTCTTGTTGAATGTTCTTCAGTATATTTAGTGATGTTTTCCACTGTGAGTAATAAGTGTTGTTCATAAAACGATCGGCTATCTGGTTGTTTAAATATCTGTAATTGTTCATGTGTCTTGAAAGAAGTATCAGCTATCTGTAACTCTTCATAATGCATGTACAAAATGTATTACTCACCAACAAATGATAATTCTGCTCCCTAGGGATAGTTTAGGTAGTTAGTTTATTTTCTTGTTGTACGTGATTTGGATGCTTGTGAGTCTTAAGACGAGAGGTAAGAACCTGTGCATCACATTGTGACTGCTCCTTGCATCTTATCACCCTACATGTTAATTAGGCACTTGCATTTCATAATTTAAGTCAAAAAATACAAAAAACTCGGTGGACCAGGCCGTAACCAGTAAAAGCCTTTGTTTTTTGTTACTTGACCTACAGTAGCTGGACCGCAAACCAGACAGATTCCCTATACCAAACAGTCAACGGGCTAGTTGGGAACGTTGATTGGGGAGAATCCCTTACTGTTGTTGCCTACGAATTTCCAGGCCTCAACAGTTTTGGCGCTATAAGGAGGGCCGCCAGTGTATGCCTGGCCGAGGAAACCCGTTTTCCCGAGAATATTCCACCGGTAACAGTTCTGAAAGCAGTGGGTTCCAAAATCGAATTCCGGAAGAAAGAGAACATCTATATTCTATTGGCAAAGAAATTGTTAACAATCTAAGAAGACACACCAGGGCATATGTAAAGAAGGTTGGAGGATTGCCAATCATCCCTGAATTTCCCAGAAGAGAGTATAAAAAGAAAGATCGTCTTGTAGTGGAAGACTCAGTGTTGGTTGGAGACTAGGAAGAACTTGTAGAAATATCCTTACAGGAAGTTGTGCTACCTTTGAATCAAGAAGGCCCAGAAACCCCTCACAGTTCTCCTACTCATACTCCAGTTGGCTCACCTCCTCACTCTCCACCCAGACTCATGGCTGGCGTAAACGCGAACCAACCACCTAAACCACCTAATCCACCACCTGCATGGAGAGCCAGATCACCATTGAACCTTACACCTCCATTACACGACCTACCTCAGGCCTTTGACAAGATGTTTCCCAAGTTTGACCCCAATGAGAAAATACTAGTAGATGATCACCTACAAAGTTTTTACTTGGCAATTGAAGAATTAAGGGCAGGGGAATATGAAGATGTGGTATGCAGACTGTTTCTGCATACCCTTAAAGGAGCTGCAGCGTCATGGTACTTTGGGTTGCCTGCTAACTCTATCCCTGATTGGGATACCTTCGAAATAATTTTCAGAAGTAAGTATGCAACTCAGAAAACTCATGCAACTCTCATGAAAGGGCTATGCGCCTTGAAGAAAGAAAGAAAGGAAAAGGTGCACAGTTTCACATAAAGGTTTGCAGCCTATCTCAAGAATTTCTCTGAAATGGATAGACCTTCAGACAAAGTTCTGATTGAATATTATACTTCAGCTTTAGGCCCTGATCTGGCCATGTTTTCCAAAGGTAGGGCCAAGCCTACTTTGACGGAAACCTATGAAGAGGCTGAAGTAGTGGAAGCTGAAAGAGAGAGTATTGAAGACTATCCAGAGCAGTCATGAGAAAAAGGTGCAGGCAGAAAATCCTTATTGTTTACTAAACCTAAGGAAGAAAAATCGCCAGATCTAGAAAATATGGCCAAAATGATGCAGAAGCTTTCCAACAAAATCATAGACTTGGAGAAAGAGAAGGAAGCACCAAATTTTTATAAGCCATATTATAAGAAAAGAGAGGACAACAATCAGTCTCAACCTCCTCTGCACAATACAGCATCCATGAATTTAACAGAGATAGGGATGGAAAATTTTTGCACTTTCCACAAACAACCCCACTCTGAAAAGAATTGTCCTCAATGGATAAATTCAATGACGTTGGTCATGAATCAGATGTTGGATTCTAGATTAACAGAAGAAGGAGATGAAGAAAGAAAAGAGAGTCCTGCTTCTACTTCTACGAAAGAACAGGAAGAAGAAACCATGGCTTTATGGAATTCTATCTCGTTATTTGATGCTGAAGAGGAAAAGACTCAGGGGTACAAAGTCGTTATGGAAACCAACGTAGCCACAAGGAGCCAAGGGACAGTTAAGGAAGACAGTCTTATACTCCCAAATATTAAGAGGCTACAGAGAAATATCAAGAAGAAATTTCAAAATAAATCCTTGGCTGATAAGATTCCAAAATTCACCATTACCAGCCAAGGTCCTAGGCAAAATGAGGCGCAGGCCAAGCTAAGTAAAGAAAAGATGAATGCTGATAAACCTCACCACATTGAGAAATCGATGGACTATGACATCGTGGAGGATTTAAAAAAGGTAAAAGCAAATGTGCCACTATTCGAAATGTGTAAAGTGTCCCAGCAAAAAGAAAGATTGTTGAAAGCACTTGAAGCATCGGATGAGAAGCTGCCCGCCAACAATCAATAGCAGGAAGAAGAAGAAATTGGGGAAACCAGCGCTGGAGGTAAGTCTAAAAGCAAACATCCACCTTTCCTCCTCATGTTTGAAATTTTCAATCATAATGTACATAATTGCTTAGTCAACTCAAGGGCGTCGGTAAATGTTATGCCCATATCAGTCTGTAAAAAGATCAATGGGCAGCCTAAGCCATCCACGTGGAGGGTGGTTCAACTGGATAGAATGGATGTAAAGGTGATTGGTGAGATGGAAGATGTCTTAGTCCATCTGGCATCTAATGACAAAGTTTGCCAAGTTATTAACATTGTGGTGGCTGATATACCAGATGCTTATGGTCTTGTCCTGAGCAGAGATTGGTCGGCCAAATTAAATGGATATTTCGCCTTAGATTGGTCCCATCTTTGGTTGCCATACAAAGGGAGTCCAAACCAGATTAAGATTCTAGGAGAGCCTCACATGAAGTACAATGTTACTCAACTGGAGGAGAAGAATGTACCAGTGGATTATGTACTGGGAAACTATTTTATTGAGTTGGAACCAGGGAATTATCAAGCGGAAGAAGCCAGCAACACATCTGACACCCAGCCTGATCTCCTTCGATTCTCACAGGCTGATGAGATTGACTGTAATATAGTAAGATTAGCAGTAGGAGTAGATTCACCTTAAGTAGTTAGTGATTTTTGGATTTTGTTTTTTGATGGCTCTAAGACATTAGAAGGGTCAGGGGCTGGCTGTGTCCTGATCGACCCACAGAATAATAAACATTTCCTTTCGTGTAGATTAGAGTTTGAGTGTACTAATAATATAGCTGAGTACGAAGCACTAGTGCAGGGATTAAAGAAGGCAATTGAATTAAAGGTAAGTAATCTAAAAGTCTTTGGGGATTCTGAAATTATTGTGAAACAAATCCGGAATCAGATACATTGTGTTTCTCCTCACTTAAAGGCTTACCAGAATGAGGTATGGGATTTGCTTAAATGTTTTAATGCATTCAACATTATTTCAATTCCAAGAATTAAAAACGCAGCTGCTGATCTGTTGGCCACATCAGCTGCTAGACTCGTA
Source organism: Pseudotsuga menziesii (assembly GCA_001517045.1). Lineage (NCBI taxonomy): Eukaryota > Viridiplantae > Streptophyta > Pinopsida > Pinales > Pinaceae > Pseudotsuga > Pseudotsuga menziesii. The sequence continues at coordinate 156,659 of LPNX010117819.1, read as the reverse complement.
CCCACTAATAATCGGTGTTCTGTCGAATTACTTTTCAGGCCTTCAGTACCGGATATGATCACCAACTTGCAATTGTTCAACGATGATCAGCAAATCATAGAATGTTTGACAAATGACGAGGTGTTTAAAGGAGCGATCATAGACGATGAAGAGCATCAGGCCGAGATGAAATATGACAATTTCATTCCTAAAGGTGTCAGAACGTTAGAAAAAATGTTCGATTTAAATGAAAAGTTCAGAAGACCAGCCAACATGAAGACCCACAGCTCATCTCTACAGTTCGAGCTGATAAATTTAGGGACTAAGACGAATCCCAAATTTGTGAATCTCGGCAAGTGTTGTTCACCAGCAAAGAGAGACAAATTCATCAGTCTATTTAAACAATATAAAGATGTTTTCGCATGGACGTACGAAGATTTGAAAACATACGACACCAGCATCATCAAGCACATTGTTCCCATTAAAGTCGGAGTCAAGCTGTATCAGCAGCCTTTGAGAAAAATGCATCCGAAGCTGGAACCATTGATTCAGAGTGAAGTGAAGAAATTATTGGATGCTAGAATCATTTTTAAAGTCAGACACTCTGAGTGGGTATCAAATCTGGTATCAATTAGAAAACAATCTGGAGAAATCAGATTATGCGTTGATTTCAGAAATCTGAACTGAGCTTCTGATAAAGATAATTACTCGGTGCCACCCATGGAGCAATTGCTCTAAATGGTCTTAGGTTCTGAACTGTTTTCGTTATTGGACGGTTTCTCTGGCTACAATCAAGTATTAGTAGCCGAGGAAGACAGGTTGAAGACAACGTTCAGGACCAAATGGGGAACCTTTGCCTACAGAAGGATGCCCTTTGGGCTTATAAATGCGGGAGAAACATTTTAGAGAGCTATGGACATAGCTTTCCGTGGATTGATCGGCCACAACGTTGTAGTGTACCTTGACAATATTACGATATTCTCAAAAAAAAGAGGAGAGCACGCATTTCACTTAAGGCAGATTTTTGAACGCTGTCAGAAGTATGGCATCTCACTCAATCCTAAGAAATGTGTGTTCGCTGTCATAGAAGGCAAGTTGCTGGGTCACATAGTGTCAAAGCAGGGGATCTCCATTGATCCAAAAAGAATTAAGGCTATTGAACAAATCCCCTTGCCCCATAATAAAAAGGGGATGCAATCATTCATGGGAACCATAAATTTCGTACGAAGGTTTGTGCCTGATTTTGCTCAGACTGTTAAGCCGCTGCAGTAGATGGTCAAGCAGAATGCACAATTCAAGTGGACTGAAATTTAGAAGAACGCTTTCAGCAAAATTAAAACTGTTGTTGCACACGCACCCTCCTTGAAAATCCCAGACTTTGATAAAGACTTTATTCTATATACATTTGCATCCGATGATTCACTGGCAGGCGTGCTCACCCAAAAAGAAGAAGGGGGGGATGAATTCCCAATCTCCTTTATGAGTACTGGTCTACAAGGGGCTGAATTGAACTACCCAGCTATTGATAAACAAGCTTACGCAGTATTCAAAGCAGTAAAACAATTCAGGCCTTATATACTAAAAAATCTAACCAAGGCAATAGTCCCCTACCCAGCTGTAAGATCCCTTCTCATACAGAAAGAGTTGGGAGAAAGAAGGGGCAACTGGGTAATAGCTCTTCAAGAGTATGACCTTGAATTCAATCCATCCTCTATAGTTAAAGGTCAAGGTTTGTGCAAATTGATGACTAAAAGTGGGAACAATGAAGAACAAGCCTGGGAGGGTGAGGCCGAATTACATGTAATGGATGTATGTCCTTTGTTTACAGCTCCTGAGTCTTGGTATAGAGACCTTGTGCATTACCTACAGGCAGGGCTATTACCAGAACATTGGAATTCCAAGCAAAGAAGAGCGCTACGTCTTAAATCAGCATCTTATCAAATTGTGGAAGGAATATTATTCAGAAAAAATTATGACGAGTTTCTTCTCAGATGCCTAGAAAAGGAAGATGTGAAGAAAGTAATGACAGAGTTACATGACGGGCCTGCTGGGGGACATTATTTAGGAGACTCTATAGCCCGCAAAATCCTCAGGGCAGGTTACTATTGGCCTATGCTTTTCAAAGATGCACACGCACATGTCAGGAAATGTGATATTTGCCAAAGATGTGGAGGGAGACAACCTAAAGCAGCAGCACCCCTAAAGCCTGTGATGATCACGGAACCATTCAAGCAATGGGGGCTGGATATTATTGGAGAAATAAAGCCAAATTCCTCGCTGCAGCACAAGTACATTCTGACCGCGACTGATTATTTCACTCGCTGGGTCAAAGCTATCCCGCTGCGTAAGATAAATGAAGACGAAGTCATCAGCTTCCTGCAAGATCATATCATGACCAGGTTTGGAGTTCCAGTTTCGTTAGTCTTTGATAATGCTAAGTACTTCTCATCAATTAAATTAACTGCTTGTGCTCATAATAAAGGAATAAAATTGCATTATTCTGCTAACTACTATCCACAAGGAAATGGTCTGGCTGAATCCTCTAACAAAAATCTGATTAGAATTTTAAAGAAGACTGTAATAGAAAACCAGAGAAGTTGGCACTCAGCACTACCAAACGCCCTTTGGGCTAATAGAGTTACCCCCAAGTCTGCGATAGGAGTGTCACCATATACCTTGGTATACGGTAAAGAAGCCATTCTCCCCCCCAACATCATGTTACCGTCTTCCATTTTAGCTCAAGAGTCTAGTGGGTCGGAAAATGAAGTTTTACAGATGAGGATATGCAATCTTCTGAAAGCGGAAGAGGCTAGATCTAAAGCCAGGGAATGCTTTAAGCAACAGCAGGAACTAGTAAAGAGATGGTTCGACAAACATAAAGCTGGAACAAAAGACTTTGAAGTAGGAGACTTAGTCCTCAAACGGGATCACCCCCATGATGAGAAAGGAAATCATACCAAATTCCAGCAATTATGGGTAGGCCCTTTTCAGATTGCAGCAAATCTTAGCCCTTCTACTTACAAGCTGCAGGATCTGCAGGGGTGGGAAGAGAACTTGCCAGTGTATGGTTTGGTTCTCAAGCCTTATTTTTCATGAGTTTCTTTGGGTTCTTCTGTCTTGTATATAAATAAGTTGTTTAGCTTCCTTTGAGTCATGTTTTTTAGTTTGTTTTAGTTTAAGTTTTATTGATTTCAATAAAGGGAATGAACCCGCGGTCGCATGGAGGACATCAGAATGTTTGGGAATGATAGACATTTTTGGGTCTCAGACTGTGTGTTGCTAAAAGAACCTCTTCTAGTTTAGCAGTTTTCTCGAATAAACTCTCTGAGCATTGAAGTCCTGCTTAACCCCTGCGAAATAAACTGGATTTGAAGAGTCTGGAATACTATGTTGAGGCTCCATCCATGTCACACTTAAAATGTTCTAAGGGGCGACAGAAGAGGACCCATGGAAAGGAGCAAGGTGAACAGTATATTAAATATAAATGATCCCATGCCAATAAATGAATGCCAAAAGGCAAATAAGAGTCAAAAGAAAACTCCTATGAAAGCATCATACATCAAAGCAAATGCTGAATCATAAGTACTAAGTGGCCGACAAATCCCCTCCGTCCGTGAGCTGAACATGAAGTACACCACTCACACAAAAGGACACTATGGGATAGAGGATCCTGAATTAAAATTCAGTAAGAAAGGCATACAGGAGGACTCATATGAAAAAGGACAAAAGTCCCAAAAGCACAAAAGTGCTAAAATGGCATGGGAATGCGGAACAAATGAATATCTCTATTTACCATCCGCTACAATCTTGTGGTGTCCAAGCTGTCAATTACCTGAATACAAGAATAATAATGAGACTCATTTTTCGGCCTCAACAGAGTTATCTGGACTTGAAAATATTGGTTTCCACTCTCCCTTATTGGACTGTCATCAATGATTAAAGGTACACACTGCTGTCATTTGAGAAATCCAGAAAGCTGGAAGGATTCAATAGATGCATTATTGTGAAACAGTCTGTCACCCAAAGAACAATCACCCAGAGATCTAGGTTCACCAAGTAATCGCCAATTGTTGCAGCTGCAACTTTTCTCCCCAAATTTTTGAATTTTGGGCCCCTCCTCATAATTTAAAGTCATTTTCATTGTTGGATGCTTGAATCGTTGGTCGTGTTTTATGTTGAATGATTTTGAAGATTGGTTTCCAGCCTGCTTTAAAGATTGCCTGTGTATCATTTTTATGGTTGGTCGCAGATGCGAGTTTGGTATGCCTAGCCAAGGGTAAATTGTTTTTGTCTTTGAAGGTCCGCTGTTTTGGAAGCAAATGGGTTTCAACCATTGCTGGTTTTATAGTTTCGAAGTACTTAAAGTTTTATGTTAGACGGGCGTCATCCTGTGTTAATTCGACGGCTGATGTTTGGTTTCTTTTCCGCTGTTGCGGCCCCCAATCCGATTGACCATTCGAAGCTTAAAGAGCCCCGACTGCCGATGTGTGTTAACCTTTCCGTCGCATGTCCGAAGACTGTTTTCTTCCTCCGTTGCGGTCGGGGAAGCCTTTTCCCTTCCATTTTCAAAGTCTTCCGATCCTCGATTAAGTTGTTTCACCCGCATCGCTTGTCTCTAACCTTTTCGCTTCCATCATTGCGGCTCCCAAAGTGATTTGGCCTCCGAAGTAGAAGTCCATCCGACGTCTGACCGAGTTTCCTCCCACCGCCACTTGCCCGTAGTTTTTTCTCTTCCGCCATTGCGGCTAGGAAAGCCATTTGGCTTCCGATGTCCAAACCTTGCCAGCTTCCGATTGAGGATTTTTTCCCGCCCTTCGGTCACTTGTTCGTTGCCTCGTTCCTTTCCATTGTTACGGCTGTAGTGGGACTTTCAGCTTCCAATGCTATTATTCTGAGTATCCGATGAGTCCCCGCTTCTTGTCAAGGTAGTGGTGCCGGTGTTTACCTTGTGGTAGTAACGCAGTGCATGACATTCTCAATGCTTAACCATTTTTTGTTGACATCATTTGAATGCGTTTCCAATGAATGATGCTAGTCGTTTGAATGCAGGTGAGTTACAGAAATCGATCAAACTACTACAGCGCAAAGGAAGATGGGCCTAAATAGGGACAAATGAAGGAAGAGACAAATGAATAGCGATGGGGATGGAAACCTGAAAGGTCCATCAGTTACCCCTCCCATCATGAGCATGTGCAGAAAAGATAAAAAAAGAAGGTTCTGAAACGTCAGAGAAACTGGAAAGCCACATGTTTAGGGGGGAACCCAAAAGGCCTGTTGTGATAGTTTAAATATTGTAAAGTTAGAACTTAGAAGGGAATTTTTCCCTCGAAAATTTGTAAACCAATTTTGCTTGTAAGAGGAACTACTTCATTTTACAATCAGAAACTGCAACTTTTTCCTGCTGGAGAAAGCAAAATGTGGAATGTATCAACGTGATTAAATGAACAATGTTGAAGGGGAACTATTTCTTTTTCAGATGTGTTTCATTAACTGTGAGAGTGTTTGACTTCCTGAACCTATTTTCTTATTGAATGTTCTTCAGTATATTTAGTGATGTTTTCCACTGTGATTAATAAGTGTTGTTCATAAAATGATCGGCTATCTAGTTGTTTAAATATCTGTAATTGTTCATGTGTCTTGAAAGAAGTATCAGCTATCTGTAACTCTTCGTAATGCATGTACAAAATGTATTACTCACCAATAAACGATAATTCTGCTCCCTAGGGATAGTTTAGGTAGTTAGTTTATTTGCTTGTTGTACGTGATTTGGATGCTTGTGAGTCTTAAGATGAGAGGTAAGAACCTGCGCATCACATTGTGACTGCTCCTTGCATCTTATCACCCTGCATGTTAATTAGGCACTTGCATTTCATAATTTAAGTCAAAAAATACAAAAAACTTGGTGGACTAGGCCGTAACCGGTAAAAGCCTTTGTTTTTTGTTACTTGACCTATGGTAGCCGAACCACAAACCGGACGGATTCCCCATACCAAACAGTCAACGGGCTAGTTGGGAATGTTGATTGGGGAGAATCCCTTACTGTTGTTGCCTTCGAATTTCTAGGCATCAACAGTACCCATATGTTGAGTTTTGTAACTCTGTTTGACCTCATCTTTGCACCATTGGAAAGGTGTCTGAGTTAGCTAAAACTTTCTAGAAGACACCAAAGTATGAAAATTCCTATAAGTACCCTAAAAATGAGATTTTTTGATGTATACATGAGTTTCCTTAAGGAAACACGCATATGTATGCGACTTGCTATATATAATACTCGCATCCTAAATACATGAATTTTTGCATTGTAACCCACGTATACCTCCTCATACGTGACTTATGTCTCTGCAACCCACGTATTCCTCTTAAAAATGTCAAAAAAATACGTTTTTCAAAATTTGGGTAGTTTGGTTAGTTATGCAACTAACTCCTTCAGTTGTAACTACTTTGTCTTCAACCCTATCTCTTCACAAGCATATAAATAGAGGTAGGGAGTTCCATGAGAGGAGACTGGAACTTTTGCATTGTCATGCTAGAGGAATTGGGACTCTCTTTGCCCACGCCTTTGCCCTAGTGATCATCCCCTTGTGTTTCAGAGCTTGGAGGCTGAGTTCCTTGGAGAAGAGACGCAATAGAACCAGATCAAGGTTTCGTGAAGTGCCCAACTTGAAGAGGGGGTATATTTGTACTTGTTTTCAAAATTAATAAAGATGTGATGTTCTTCTTCTTCCCAAATAATTCTTCAATGTGTTATTGAATCTCAGTTTATGATCATATTATGATGTTAATCAGATTATTATTTCATGTTTATTTGATTATCATTGCTTTATATGTGGTCATATTGGTTTGAGGAAGGTATAATTCGTTTTGCAGGTATCTTAGAGAAAGAGGAATAAGAGGAGCAAGAAGAGGATTGAAGGGCTGCTTGCATCAAACTTTGTTTGGCTAAGGTATGAGCCATTCTAATATCTGATCTTGCTTATATATACTTGCAGAAACATTTGCATCTCTCTATCAACCCTAGTACGTTGATGGCCTCTTAAACCCTAGCCATAGGAAACTTTCCTTTACAACAATGGTATGACTTCAGATGGAGATGATTCAGCGATAGATTGACAAGGACAAATTCCACAGAAAGAACAACCTCAGATTGAAACCATCCTTGACAAGAAAATTCTAAGGAAGACCGGGAACAAAACCTTCTTTCAATACTTGGTCAAATGGAGAAATCAACCTACAGAAGATGCATCTTGGATGACATAGAAAGAAATTTCCAAGTACAATGTGCAGCCTAAAGACTTAATGAAGAATTCTTTTCTTCCCCAAGAGTATGATGAGGAGCATCCAACTCAGAATTCGTTGATTAATGAGTCGGATGCCATGTAATCACTTCTAGAAATATTTGGTTTGATGTTAGTGGATAGGGTTAGATTTAATTTGTAATAAGTGGTAATTATCCATTATTTTCCTTGATCCTTGGGTGGATTTCCTCAAGGATTGATCTTTGTCGATAGGGTTTCTTTTATTAGGTCCTCAAATCCAACCTAGTCGAATTTGATAGGTTTTCTGAGTGTTATAAAACAAATTGAATGTAATAGTTAGGATTTGAGTGCATGAGTGAATGAGAGGTATGTACACAGAAGATTGAGCAAGGAGTGAAGTAGAGTCTCTGTATGTAATTGACTTTCTGATAAATTGAATGAAGAACAGAGAATTAGACTATGTGTATGCTTTGATTGACTTTGTGGTTTCATATGATTCTGTGGAATTATGAATTCATTCCATAAGTAGGGTAATTTCACTCCATTTAACTCCATGTATAAGTTTTTTGGCTTCGTGTTTCCATAACCTCCAAATTGCAGAGGAAATTGATCCTTTTGGTGATCAATTCGACGAAGAATGTGCATCTTGGATAGATCCATAGTCATAATTAAATTCTGCATCAAAAAGACATAGATCCACATAGTCTAGATCGAAATCCACATATAGGATAGATCAATGATCAAGGGTGAGTCCGCTAGAATTGACGATGCAAAGAAAGGAGTATGGAAACCAGGAATTGGACAAGTGCGAGCGTTAAGAGTTGAAAAGCCGACTTCTGCATTCTAGTCCAGAAAGGTGGAAAAGGCAAAAAACCAAGTTGATAAAGTTGATAAAGTGAGTGTTTCATTCCGAATTGGAAAGTAGAAACCAAAAAGGTGCGAAAGTGCGGAAGCTTTGTTTTGAAAGTTGGCAAGCCGACTTTCGAACTGGAAATCGAAAATTGGGAAGGAGTGAAAGTGTGGAAATATCAATTCATAAGTTAATATGCTGACTTCTACTATTCGATCCGGGAATCAGAAATCGGGAAATTATGAAAAGGGAAAAAACTCTATTTTGAAAGGTTATAACCCCATTTCTGTAACCCGCCAAAGTGTGGAAAGGAGGTTAGACAGTGTTTCAATCTGTTTAATGGAAAAATCAAGGCCTGTTGGTTTCATATTTCTCGGTTTTGAGGTCTGTAAACAAACCAGTGCCAGCAATAGGGGAGGGGTGGAGGATACGGGGAGCAACTTTGGAGACAAAGGTTATGCTGGAGAAAATATCTTGGAGAGAGGAGCAAGGAGGAGTCAGTTTCTGATCTGTAGAAGAAGGGTTGTCTCAGATAGGGTTGTAATGTTCTCAGAAGCTTCAGTAATAAAGAATTTCTCTCTTCCACATATGTTGTTATGCATGATTTTGTTGTTATGAATAATTATTTATGTTTTCATTTATATTTAATGCAATTATAATCTATTCATGCTTCTTTATATAACAATAAGAGGTACTATTGGAAAGCATCAATCTTTGTTGCAGGTATTGAAGTGGAGAGATCTTTGGAGCATTTGAAGGAGGGATTGAAATATAGGATCAATTGTCTAAAAAAGGAACTTGTCTTGATAACCCTTATTCTATATATTTATGTTCCAAACTCTTGATGTCTGTAAGACACCCCCAAGTATGTTGTTGACCCTAGGACCCCAAGTCACAAGGTAGATATCCCTCACAACACCCTCTTCAGCATATACATCAATAAGCTGGAAGGATGTTTATAAGAAGTACATCGCACTAGCATGATCTTAACGGGAATAGACATCATCCTTCTTCTACATGTTGATGAAATTGTTCTTATGGTAAGGTGCCCCTTTGATCTTAATAACCAATGAAGAATTATCAAGGATTTATGCTCTAATATGGGTATGACTGTTAACACTGACAAAACAAAAGTTATGATTATCAAGTCTAAGAAGGTTACTTATGCTAATTTTGTGTATGACAATAACAACTTGGATGGTGTGTCTCCTTACAAATATCGATGAATTGATATTAATCACAAGCTAAATTTTAACTATAGCTCTGAGAAATGATTAATGGAGGATGGAAAGCTTATTTAGGTCTTGAAAACAATTGTAAATCTACTAACCTAGTGATGTGGGATAAAAAGAAGTTCCTCTTTGAAACTCTCATCACTCTTGTTATCTTGTACGGTTGTGAATTTTGGTGTTGCAACATCTCTAGAGAATCTTGGATAAAGATTAAGCAAATCCAAAAGAGTTTCATAATTTATAACCTCAAAATTAAAAGCAGTGTGCCCTATCCTATTCTCCCAATAGAAATTGGTCTTTCCCCCATCGAGAGCATATCATAGTCCTTACTGTAGGTAACAAACATCATGTTCATTTCTTGGTTTTGGGAAAGAAGATTTCCTTAGTAAGTATGCATTTTTTGCTTTGTTTGAGTGCAATGTTTAACTATTAGTTTTGGCAATTGTGGAGGTTTCCTTGTAAGCTTTGATGTATTAATGAAAATATCATTTGAAGGAGTGAATTTTCTATGTACTATGTTATGCCTCCACTGTTAAGTTTCCAATTATATGTGTGAAAATTGCGATGTGAAAAATTTAATTTCTACAATTTAAATAAATATTTATTTATTTGAGAGCATAAATATAGTATTCCCCTAGGGTTAGGAAAATAGACATGGTATTAAAGATACTCTGATTGAGAGGATCATAAGACCAGGAGTTTGTGTGCAAATCATAGATGGCATTAGCTAGCCTCTGGTTTAAGGATATATTAAATGGTGCCTAAAATTTCCTATCATGTAAAGTCAGGGTAGCTCTTCTATTATAAGAGAATGATCTATAGGATATCCTTAAGGACGCAGTGAATTTTCCAATGTATCCATAACTTTTGGAAGTTCACAAGAAGAAAGAAGTGAAGGCCAAGTGTATGTCCATGGATTTTATAAAGGATCATATGATCCCTCATATATATGAGAAAAAGATCACGAAGGAGATGTTCGATGCCCTAGTCATATTTTACCAAAGGGATAACATTAATATGTTGAGATGACCATATTAGACACCATCACCAATTACCTTCATGGGAAAGTTTGTAGGATGATTGTATCCAAAGGGAAACTTGGATGGATACTAAGGCCAGTAGGTATGGAGGTGACGATGACCATGCCCTAATTGGTCAAACAATGAAGGGTGGAGATAAAGGACCCATCAAGGATAAGGTAAAGAGTGAGGAGTCATTCTCACATTTATGGAAGAAGGACTTGAGTAAAACCAAGTGCTTCATATGTCATAAGGATGAGCATTATGCATCATATTATTTAAAGAAGAAGAAAGGTAAAGGGGGGCAACAATAGAAACAGGTAGCAGCCTCAACTGAAATTTAGATGAATGAGTTTGCCTCTGAATTCAAGAAGGATTTCTCAATGGTATATTGTCTTTATTCCATCACAGTTCCAAAGAACATGTGGTGTGTGGATAGTGGAGCATCAAGGCATATGATATCATCTTGGGAACTATTTCCAAGTCTGAAGGAGTGCATCTCTAATTCAGGTTAATATTGGAGATGATGCCAACTATCCAGTAGCATGAGTTGGTAACATCCCTTTCCAACTCGAGTCAAGTTACTCTTTGGAATTTGATGATGTGTTATTTGTTCCAAGTCTTAGGAAGAATCTTCTTTCAGTTTCGATCATGGAAGATAAGGGCTATGTAGTAGAGTTCAAGAACTAGCAAGTCCTCATACCAAAGGAGTCTATCCTAGGATTAGTTCAGGTGATTGGGGTTAGAGAAGGAAATTTGCATAGGTTATAGTGTGAACCTATTTCAAGCCCAAGTGCATAACATAAATAAATTGTGTAAGTTATGGAACAAGCAGATGGGGCACCTACATCACCAAGTGTTTCCTATTTTGAGGGACATCATCACAAGTCTTCTAGACTTCATTATTGATTAGTAGGATGTATGCAAAGGGCGCACTCTTGGAAAGCATTCCAATGATTCTTTCCTAAGAGGTGAGCACATGCATAAGGGGATTCTAGATCTAGTGCATTTGGATATGTGTGGACTAGTGTCAGTAGCATTAAACACAAGAACCATGTACTATGTTTCCTTCATTGATGATTTCTCTCAATGAACTTGGATCTACTTTTTGAAAACAAAGGATGAGGTCTTTAGCATATTTTAGGAGTTCAAAGCTCTTGTAGAAAGACATATAGGGAAGAAGATCAAAGCTTTGATATCGGACAATGGGGTGAGTAAACCTCTAATTATTTCAAGGATTTCTGCAAGGATGTAAGAATCAAGATGGATTTCATTGTTCCATACAACCCATAGTAGAATGGGGTTGCATACTGGAATAATTGATCCATCATAGGGGTTTCTAAGGCCATGATACATGACCAAGAGTTGACGATGTTTCTATGGACAGAAGCATACAATGCAACAATCTACATCCAGAATAGGTGTCCTCGTGAGATTTTGGAAGATAAGACACCCAAGGATGCATTCACTAGTGTGAAGCTAGAGCTGAGTCATTTATGCATCTTTAGTCGTCCAATTTATATCCATATCTTACTCGAGAAGAGGACTAGCATGGATCCCTCCAACATGGGCTTGTTTATCGGTTATATTGAGACTTTAAAGGCCTACAAGATCTATATTCTAGGGGAGAGAGAAAACTGTAAGCATGTATGTAAATTTTGTGGAAGACTTTGCATCTAGGCAGTCTCATAAGCCTATTCTAGTGACATAGGATGAGGAGAAGAAGCTTTGCAGATTGAGCCAAGGTCACTAATGACTTTCAATTATATCTAGATACCCTGATGTTTCACTCGGAATTTAAGGGATGCTTAGGACCATGTTGATCTCCTAAGATCTCATTTAGGGAAAGAAGACCTCTTAATAAGTTTCCAAGCTACGTGGTGTTGATTAACAACATCATAGAATTCAAGCCTTCCAGCTTTTAAGACACATTAGACCAACAAGTTTGGAGAGATGTCATGGTGGAAGAGTACACCTCAACTTTAATACATTTTATGCTTAATTAACTTTATAAACATAAAAATACATCATATCTCACAATACACAACTCCATCTTCTTTTAGTTGACTATTTATAAATAATTATTTAATTCATAAGCAACCTCTTGCAATTTGTGCAAGGTCCTAAATTACATAGTTCCACCTTTTAGTTGATTATTTAAAAATAATTATTTGATTCATAAGCAAGCCTTTTAAAATTTGTATGGGGATCTGAAATGCCCAAAATAAAAGTTAATTAATTATGACACTATATGCCATAGTAAGAGTGAAAACTAGCAGTATAAACTTCTTATAACTTATCTACTTTCATTTTTAATAGTCCAAATAAATATTAATTTCCACTTGGCCTATGTTTCTATATGATGTTACCATCTAAGATAGCACGTAAACTTAACTTTGAGTTTTTATGTCATGAGGGCTGGAAAGAGTATACTTTCAGTTGCTATTTTCGATCGCCTCCATGTTGTTCTACAACAGGGCATTCTCTAGGTAGCATTTGACTTCACTCGAATAAGGCTTTGTTCTTTTTGTAATCTAATTCTCTTAACGAAAGTTTGGTTGTGTGGGCATGAGTCTAACTTGTTCATCAAATTTTTAATTTAAAAATAATAATAATTTATAAGGTTTTGTTCTTTTTATAATCTAATACACTTAATGAAAGTTTGTTTGTGTGGGCATGAGTCTAACTTGTTCATCAATTTTTAATTTTTAATTATTTGAAAATAATAATAATTTATATTTACAATTGTAACATAATAATTAAAAATATAAAAATAATTTATATTTAAACATGTAACATAAAAATATAGATAATTTAGCTTTCTAATTTCTTAATATTAAGTAATTTTTAATTTCTTAATAAAAATATAGTACTGTGAAGTGGTAATTATGGGAAGGTTTTGGATTTAAATAGTAAAGTTATGTAAATATAGTATTGTTAAGTGTTTAAGTTATTGTATTTATGAGAAGGTTTTGGATTTAAATAGTAAAATTATGTAACTGTTTTTATGTGATGAATGCATTTTTATGGAATCTGATATATAATTCATCATAGATCCAAAATTAACTTAGAGTTAATGATTTATAATATATATATTAAGTGAGACTTAAGATTTTGAATGACAATATTTTGATTAACCATATAAATAAGTTAAAAGGTAAGGAGATGGAGTACATGTCTTTAAAAAAAAAATCAATAAATTTAAAATAATGTTCCTTATACGTGTTATCATGAACATTTACATTCCATATAGACAATATCATAAATAACAACCAAGACATCTATATTTTATGTTTGCCCATAGTAACATAGATATTAAACAAAACAGAGGTCACTGAATGTCAATAAATTATATTTTATGTTTACCCATAATAACATAGATATTAAAGAGAGGCTATTGAATGTTCAATAAATTGAATTGTCAAAACTACTAAATCGAAATGTTTACGAAAATTTTAAATTGTTTTATTTGTTGGCTTATATTAACTTGTATTCATCTCAATAAAAATATCTTTCTAAAATATGTGTCTTAAATAGTTACCACATCAAACCACTCTAATTGAAACTTATATATGCATGTATCATTTACTTCCACCTTTTTTATTACAATTATTATACCATATAGTTCTTAATATATTGAGTGGGCCTAACAGTTAAGAGTATATGTTTCCTCTTAGGAGGTCACAGGTTCAAATCTAAAGGAGATAGGGTATGTACACCTCTATAGACTTTAGCAATTAAATCATTGCGCAGAAAGAGGTCTCATACACCAAATTGATGTCTCGCTTGACGGTGACCTTAAAAATATTATATTATTATTATTATTATTATGAAGATTTCAAATCTAATCTATAATAATTAGAAATAGGTATAGAACTTTTCAAAATGTTTTAATATATTAGTGTATATTTTTTTTTGAAATTGCTAGTTTTTCACTTTGAAAAATTAAAATGAACCAAAGCCTTAAAAAAACCAATAAACACCATCATTGTTAAATTTATATTTAAATACAATGTTTTAAATGTTTTTATTAACACAATAAATAATCCACTTTTGTCAATATAATTTTATTAATGGGATGCAACAACCCCACTTCCAACAACTTTATATAATTTCAATTCATACCATTCATATTATATTTGGGGTTCATGACATTTCACAATCAAAACCCTAATGTCACACTTGTCAAAATATGGGCTTAAGTTCTAGGAATAAGGCTAGTGATATTTGTCTTAATAAATATATTTTGTTTTTTCAATAAATGTATTTTGTAAGAAGAAACTAAAGGTGTTAAAAGGTATAAGTCAAAAGGACTTATGGTATAGAATTCTTCTTTTTGTTCATTCTTGAGCATCATGGGAACTCTAAAGTGGAGTGTTTTTTTTTACTAGGGCAATCGGCAACTAGGGTCGGGCTGGTACTCGCGTGACATAGGGTCCAGGGATCCATTCCTGCTACCACTATAAACCTAGGTGCCCCACACCCGTCGCAAGACATGGGACACGGTTAAACCCGAGTGGGATTGATCTCGTGACCTCCAATTTACAACAAATGACTTCATAACAATGGAACCGCCAATGAACCACACCCGTGCAGGCTAACTCTAAAGTAAAGTGTTATTTTCTATAATATAGGGTTATTACATTATGTCTTTCCTTTATGGTATTCCTAAGTACTAAAATGAGATAGTTCATAATGTTAGACACATTTCATTTTCAAATGACCTATGAATATATATTTTCTCTTTGTGTTATTGTCTTTACCAAGTTTCCACATTTATGAAACTAAGGTTTTCATAAAGAGAAAATGTAACTCCATGGTGATTGGTGAAGTTTGTCTAGGCTTTTTATATTAATTTATATAATTTTATTCTCTACATTTATGAAACTAAGGTTTTCATAAAGAAAAAATGTAACTCCATAGTGATGGTGAAGTTTGTCATTATTTTTATATTGATTTAAATCATTTTATGAATAAGTAAGAAATACAAGACCACGTAAACATTTTCCATTCAATAGCTAAGAAATGGTATATTTAAAAATACTTAAACAACTACATTTATATCCAATAACCAAATAACCAAACAAGAGGATATGATAAGATATTTTATAGTTTTAGAAGTTATTCCAAGACATTAAATTTGGTGTATCGACTAAACAAGAATTCATTGTTACATACTAATTGTTTTTCAATTAAGGAGACTAACGGAGGAACAAGAGGTGGCTATGCAAACTTGTATTGATATTGTATATATGTGGTTGACTCTCGAGCAAGAAAGACTATGTCACCAAGAATGATAATAGTTGATGACAAGTCCCTTGGGTTTGATAGATACATTTGTCAGTTTTGCAAAGCCACATGGGATTTGTTGGGCCTAACCTGACACACGTGGACAAGGAAGTTGTACAAGAGGGATTGTAGAGTGCTCTCATTAACAAATATTTGATTGAATTTATTCCCAAACCAAGAGACTTAGATATTATCATTTGTTGGGAAATAACATTAATGAATGTTTCATAAAAGATTCTAACCTTTGCGACTGAAGTACATTCAACCTAAGATCATTAAGCTAGAATAAACAAGTTTTATCATAGACCATTTTATCCTATACAACATTTTCAATGTTGAAGGTATGCAATGGGCCAAATGCTTGGGTTTGAAGGCCCTTTTCATCACATTTAACTTTGAGAAGGCATATGATCAAGTTGAATGGTAGCTCATCGTAGTAATGCTCAAATCCCAAAGGCTTTTTCATTTCTTCCTCTAACTTGTATAAACTTTATTTCTTTGGGATAACCTTAAAGGCAACTACTGCTATCGAAGTTTGAGAGTAGTTGCTACTACACTTTCTCATTGAAATGGTCATGACAATGTACTATTTGAGAGTCTAGGTTTGAGAAGTTGGATTCCAACTTTGGGCTCATGTCAATGGTCATGACATTGTACTATTTGAGAGTCTAGGTTTGAGAAGTTGGAAGCCAAATTGAGATAGTAGCCTCAGTGAAAATTTAGAGTGTAAAGTTGAAACATTGGACATAGGAGGAGAGCATCAAACCAACATCACTTTCATCCACATTCCATTGCACTACATAGAAGAGTCTTACTCTATCTCACATTATTGAGTTTCATGCCATGGTCTTATGAATTACTTCTTGAGAACTTAGTAGAAAGTTACTTCTCCACCAACAGATTTGAGCATTAATTAAGTTACATAATACCAATGTCCATAGTTTTATGTCTAGCAAGAACAAGAATATGTTAAAAGGAAGATATGCACAATGTGGACATCATGGCAGTGAATGCACAAATTGATATTATATAACCTCTAGTATAACACCAGTTTGTTGTATGGACCTCATATACTCTAATGTTTGTCATTCCCTTATAATAGCTAGTGTGTTTAGAAACTCTATTGGCATAGTATTGCAACTAAGAAACACTTATTTTTTGTCATCTCTAAGCAGTTCCCATGCAACTGCAGTCTACAAGCTTGGTAGTTCACAGTCTTAATAGGGCTAGCTTAACCCCTCACTTGAATGTAAGGTCAAATCCTAGGAACTGTTCTAGGTTGGTTATGGTATGGACATGAGTGGCATGTAAACCAAGGCATACTGAGAGGAAATAATAGATCAATTAGAAACAATTGGGAAGCTACAATAGGAGAGGTTAGCTTGAACATGCAAATGATGGCATATAAATTATGGTATACAAATACTTATAAAACATTGACTGTAAAAATACATGAGTTGAGTATGTTATGTGAGGGAGTGATTTGCTAAGCGGTTTCACTTGTGAATTGCAAAAATGGTAAAATGAGTTAGAATTACTCTTGATTTATAGTATGACATTGTTATGATGGATGTTGGAAGTTATTGGCATGGATTGCAAATTTTATTTTTTTGAATGTGTGGTTGTGATTAGTTGTAGTATGATCCAAAGAATGCCATGGTTGATCCTTATGCATTTGATTAGTTTAATGGATCCCTGTGCTTTTGATGAGTTTAATGGTTGATCAGATTAGTTGAAAGGTTTGGTTGGCATTGAATTCATTGCAGATTGCAGTTTACACTAAGTTGATCCTCTTGTTGGTAATCTAATTAATGGTTGATTTGTCGATTTTAGTGTGTTGATGGCACTTTATTGCATTGTCGGGGTTGGGTTGTGGATAGATTTAGTAGGTGAGGCTGAACACTTCATTTTGTTTATTTGTGCAAGTGGGGACTGGTACTGGATTAGTGGTGTGCATAGATTATCCATTTGTCATTTGTTGGCCTAGATTTCTTGAGCACTGTTTGGTTTGACTTTTAGTATGGTTTAAGGTGTGAAGTTGTCTTTCGGTGAGAACACTGTAGGTGGTGACAATGACGTGATGTTTTGGAAAATTAGCATGTCGGGCATTAACCGCTGGACATGAAAACTTAATTTCGGGAGAATTGTAGACCTAATCAATTAATGAACAACTTTTAAAAAACTTTTAGACTTTATTATTTATTTAATTAAGTATTTTAACTGCCCACACAGCATAAAATAAATGGTAAATAAATATACTCTTAATACACTCCTTATATAAAGTCACTAATTTGAGTTTGAAACAGTATAAATACTTGCTTTAAAAAAATATTAAATATTTTAAACAATACTATGTTGATATAACATCTTCTATTACCACTTATAGTACCTACACCACTACTAATGTCTCTTCCCTGTTACAACTAAAAACTAAAAAAGCTTGTCAATACAAAACCGTAAACATCTGATTGAGACATCACGGTGGTACTGTGCTGTACTGTAGCAGAGGTCACACAAAATCTGGGCTCGTGAGGCGTGAGAAGACAACGCCGCCGTAAACATCTGGAAGACAACGCCGCCGTAAACCGTCGCACAGACTGTCCCTGTCCCTGTCCCTGTCATGAGGAGAATACGACGGCGACGAATAACGATTAATACTTATTTCAAGAAAGGTGCCTAAGATTGATTGGTCAAATTAATTATAGAAATCAAAGCCGGCAATTTCCCCATTCCAGACGTAAGTTGAGCCGCCAATGTAGCAAAAAGAGTTGGAATTTTTGGAATAGTCAGAATCCACTTTTACGATAAAAAAAGGAATTTGAATATTAAAAATTAAGATTTGTTCTTGTTATTTATATAATATTATAAGTACAACCTCATTGAGAATTTCAATGTAATATTTCATAAATTGTTTTGAACCAATAATTGTTATTATTTTTTATATAATATTATATGTTATAATAATATAATATTATAAGTTATTTTGATAAAATGGCAGTGCATCACTAAGACTTGTTCTTAGTTTAATTGCTTAATTACTTTGTTAAAATTTAAGGTACCTTTCAAAGAAAGGTATTAATATTGTTATTGGTGATCATAGAAAATTAAAATCACATTAATATTGATTCAATGAATTAATTAATAGTCCCAAATTAAAAACACAAATTTGGATATGGATTATTATGAAATTAAAAAGTTACCATTAATAATTGATATTTTATTTAATATTATATTTATATATTATATTTACGCCATGTCTTAGTTAAACTATGGGATTAACGAAAATGTTTTCTTACCGTGAAAAAATACGATTACATTTAAAAGTTTGGTGCAAGAAGGATGTAGAGATTAAAGAAAATTGAGATATTATAAAGATATTATTAACTATAATCTAGAAATTAAAAGTTACTTCTGAGTTTTAACTAGTTTAAAGAAGAAAATTAATATTGTTAAAATAAGATAAGAATTCTTATGACCTTCATATGAAATTGGAGGTTTGACAACTCATAAAACTTTGTGGCTTGAAAATCTTTGGCATCTCTATAAGACTACGGGTGTTTAGAATGAAAAATACTTACTCTTAGATTGCCCTACGTACACCCACATCAAGTGTTAGTTTCAAAATCTCTATTCAAACACCATTTCTTTTATTTCTCTTAAGGTTCGATAAACCAAATTTGGTCCCAGTAGACGTTAACAATCTCATCATCATCATCATTATCAAAATGAAGTTGACATAATCCTAAGTTCATTTTGGATGGACACATTTAGACCTCCTGTAAGAAAAATAAGAGAGCAATGCAAAGAGTTATTTTGAAGACAAATTTAGTGTTTGATACTTCAAGAAAATCAAAAGTCAAATGATACATAAAGAAGTTGAAAGGGTTGTCCAACATGGTGTAGAATAGACGATGAATGTGTGTATTGTTAAGTCACTCCTTCTATAAGGTCACTAATTCGAAACTCTTTGGGTTCTAGCCTACAAAAAAACCCATGGGTGTAGAATAGATAGTGAATGAGTGTATTGTTAAGGCACTCCTTGCGTAAGGTCATTGGTTCGAAGCTCCATGGGTACTAGCTTACAAAAAAGAAGAAGTGAAAGGGTTAGGTTTTGTTTTTCATAGAAAAAAACCACAATTCATTTCATTAATGAAACACACTGTACATATTGATTGTAGTCATTAATTACATAGTCATCGTAAGGAGGGTGTGCCAAAAGTAAAAGTTCAAAATATATCATCATAAGATGTGCTACCTATATCTCCAGAGTTTGTCAAAAAGTATGTTCCAAAAGAGTTCAAAAAAGGACAATCTTAAAGTGGAATGTTTGCAGCAGTAGATTCATTCTCAACACCGCATAATCCTGACCATATTCTCCATTTGTTTTCTTTCATCTGTACACCCAGTTTGGACAAAGCATTGGCTATGGAGTTCCTTTCTCTGTAAACATGGGTGAAACTTAATATTATGAAATAAACCCATATATCTAAGGATGTCCTCAAAGAGTGGTCAGAGGAATATGTTATTGAGAGAGCGATTGATTCTGAGCCATTCGAGCACAAGTTTGGAGTCTCTGAAAATCTAGAGCTAATGAATGCCAAAATAAGTAAAAGCTTAACTGCTTTCAGCTTTGCCATATTGTTGGTAGCTCTTCCTGTACCTGCAACAAACTTGTACCATCGATCTTCAACTAAGTGAAGGATGCCGCCAACACCAGTATCACCATCCTATGAAGCACCATCAAAATATCCCCGACATAGAAATTTATCAACATTCTCTACTCTAATAACTCTGTGGGAAGGATGATCCTGGACCTGGGGAAAAGATTCCAAAATCAATAGGCCCATACTAGCATATCTAAATGGAGGAATTGTTGGAGCAGGGTCCCGCAGCTACAGAAGAAGCTGCTAGTTTTGGCGGAAAGATATAGTTTCGACGGAAAGAGGACAAGGCAGAGCTACGACGCCGTAGCACGTTTCCAGCTGGAGAGCAGAGCCGGAAACCATGACTTTTGGGATAGAAAAGTCAAGAAGGCAACGGTACCTGAGCGGCCCAGAGAAGAAAGCCCAACCACTGCATTGAAGGCAGCGGCGGAAGACAGGAGGGCTCAGCGACCCTCATAAAGAAGAAGGAGCAACGAGGCTCAAGCATTGAAGGCGAAGGACAGAAAGCAGAGAAGCGGTGCATAGTACCCATGGTCAGTGCCAGGAAGCATGGAAGACTGCAGAGAGCTGTGGTGTGACAGGAAGCGGCTACCTCAAGGACAGAGAGGACCGACTGTCACTAATTAGGGTAGGGTTTACTGTTGGGACATGCCCACAGTGTTGTAATGGCGAGACCTTCGAGCCGCCTATAAAAGCTTGCATTTTGTATTGTAAAGGGTTAGCTAATTAGTCAGTTAGCCAGTTGGTTGGCTCGTAGGATGAGTCGTTAGTTGGACAGTAGAGTATTTTTGAGTAGACTCAGGAGTCAGTCAGACAGACTGTGTTGTAACGATCCAAACACCTAGCTTTTTTGTGAGTCATTTGAGTCTGTATGTAACCATACACAAAGATGACAGAGAGGGAAGGATCTATTGAAAGAAAGGCAATATAGAGATAGAAATAGACCAGAGATCTAGAAGAGATCTCGCGCTGCATATGCAGTGCAACAGGCTGTGCTAACTTCCCTCAAGATATATAATAGAAGCACAGTTTGGTGGACGTAACTCCCATCCTGGGGGTGAACCACGTTAAATCTGTGTGTTATGTGTTGTATGAATGTGATTGTATTTGCTTATTGTTACTGGTTAGTATGCATATAATGTTAGCTACAGTAAGTGAATGTATGTATTGTTCAGATCACGGTAATGCAGGAAGATCGAGATAAGTTAAAGTATTCTAGTAAGCTGTTTAAAGACTCCTTTATGTCTATTCCTAATGACCATTTAATCACAATATAACTTCTGGGAAGTAGAGTTGCGCACGTTGACATAGTCAACGCTAAGGGTGCAAAGTCGTAGTGGTAGGATATCGCAGAGAGGCGATATCGCATCGGCAGAGGAGCTACGGTGCGCGAGATTGCGAGCTGAGGGCTTGGCGTTGAGGAGAGGTTGGGTGTCCCGCGGTGCGCAGAGATGCGATACGGTTGGAGATATTGTGAGTAAGTGGGAGTTGCGCGACGTGGGAAGAAACCGAGCGACTTGCGCATAGAGAAGAATCGCAAGGCTAAAAGTGTTGCGAGTAGAAGGGGATGTACGATGCGCAGGGTTAGCTGACCTTGTGAATCACAAGAGTAAGAGAAGAAAAGTAGGATGCGCAGAACCTGGTCCAAGACACTTGAGTCTTGGCCAACCCATTAGATTCACTTCAGGTGAGACTTCAGATCGCTTCGCGGTCTGTCGCCGAAAGGGCCAGTGAGTTAGGGGTGTTGTTGATTGAGTATAGTAAACCCGGATCTGCCCATGCAATCAACAAATGGTTCCGTTTCCGGTTTAAACGACTGGGAGTCAATGTTCTGTTGGCATCCTACCAGAGAAGAGTTTCACCAGTGGTTGGATTCAGACTTAAGGGAGTTCACCAAGAAAGAGAATAGGAGTCCGATACTAAGCACAGAAGCCTGGTTAGAAAAGCATATCGCTTCAGACATACACGCTATATTTTTTGCAACCTACGGAAACGAGATTTTCGACTGGTTATCCAAGTTGACAGATAGGAACACGTTCAAGAAGAAAAGAAACATTGTCTGGACACTGGAGTTGATTCAGACCGTGCAGAACCTCGACAATCCAATTACGAGAGCAGTAGACTTCTGGCTGACGAGTGTGCTAGAAGGCTTTGTTACAGAATTTGCAGTTGACCAGAGAAAGAGCTTCAGCGCAGCTGAACGATACTTCTTCAGAGGATACCGTGTTAAGTACCTAAGATCTCTACACTTGTCCCTTAAGATGCTGTTATATGAAAAAGGAACAATGGATCTAGTCTCAGATGAATAAGTAAAGATAGTAATGTCACAAGAGTTTGAAAGTGATTTTGATGACATTGGACGGACACGTAGTGGAAAGAAGTATAAAGTAGATTTTAGTTCTCCTGCATTTGAAGACAGATCAGACAGTATTAGACAACAGAGCCCTAGCACCACAGAAGAACCAGAGGGGGGTATCCCTTACCATCCCTATACTCCACAGAAACAGACAGGGACTCAGAATAACCCCGTCGGTACTCCATCTAGTAGCTCACAGTTAGTACCTACGCCCGCTACAGCACCTTCACCTACATCGCTGAGTAGTAGTACCCCAGTCAGTCAGAACCCACCACAGAGAAATAGAATGGGAGACGACATGAAGCTACCTATTTTTAAAGGTACAGGAGCAGAGGACCCGGAACAGCATTGGTTCCTATGCGAAGCTATGTGGACCATTAAAACAATCAACGATGATAACCTTAAATTTGTACAGTTGGTCACCACACTCAGAGACATAGCCTTGACATGGTACATAAAGTATACTACATTACCCAAGACGCTTGCCTAGGTCAAGAACGCCATGATTAAAGAATTTAAGAAACCTAAGTCTGAGTCTCAGTGCATTACAGAGCTTAAGGATATTAAGCAGCTACCATCAGAGTCAGTATGGGACTTTGACCAGAAATTCAAAGCTCTTATAGACCAAGTAAGTTTTGAGTTTGTGCCACAGCAGCATAAGGAATGGTTTATTGCAGCACTGCTCCCTCATATCAGAATGCCACTAATGCAGCAGAAACTTACTACTCAAAATGAAGCGCTGGAGATGGCAATGAAACTAGAGGCTTCACCTTTAGCAGAAACCAGTACAGGCATGACAACTCTACAGACCCAGTTGGCCAACCTCACGTTACAGATACATGAACTTAAAAAAGGGAAAGAGGTTATGCAGGACATATGGTGCATAAAGTGTAGAGCACAGGGCCATAGTAAAGACAACTGTCCAGTCTTTGCAGAATATTTAGCGTCAGGGGCTCCTAACCCCTTACCACGAACACAAGGGCCATGGTGTGAAATATGTAAAACACAAGGACATCCACCTCAGCAATGCCCTTTGCTTCAGAAGTATGTACAGACACCTAAAAACCTATATTGTATCTTTTGTAAGTCCGTCGGGCACGATCAACAAGACTGCCGAGCATATGATCTCATGTCAGAAAGAACACAGGATGTGTATAGAGTCCAAGCAGACACACAGGGTCCAGCAACAGGACCACAGCCGGATCAGACTTATGGAGGCCGTGGAGGAGGATTCAGAGGACGAGGCCGGGGAGGAGGCTTCGCACGAGGAGGAGGTTTTGGCCAAGGTCGTGGACCAGTCACTTGTTATAATTGTGGAATCATAGGACACTATGCTAGGGACTGTCAAAACGCCACTACTACTTGTAACTACTGCAAATCTTATGATCATACCATAGAAGAGTGTCCTATCTTGATAGCTAAGATCAGAGACCCTAAGCCCGCAGCACACTAGAACATCCAGCTTATTGCTGCTGAACCTAAGGAACCAGAACCAGCAGTTAACATTGTGACTCAGAGCGGTGCTTCCACCAGTGGCACATCGCAGGAGACCGGAAAGAACACAAGTCAGGGGTGGGTGCACAGAGCTCCTAGCAAAGTAACAGCACTCGAATTACAGAAGAATAAAGAGACCTTTCATGAAGCCAAGGATTCCTTTGACGAGCTTACACCATCAGGACCGCAGGTACCGCCGTCTAGGAGCGTACCACAGCAAGTACCTTGTAGCGATAGCCCTGAGCAGGCACAGCAGGCTACCACATCCGGAAGAGGTGACGAGGATGAATCGACAGGAAGTGTACAATCCTTCCTGCACAGCTGCTTGAAACTCCTGAGAAATGATAAAGCTGTCGGTGAGCTACAGCGCATGATAGATCAGTGTCAGCAACCGTCTCTCTCGGGCAGTGCACACCGCGCTGTCCATAATATTACCAGACATGCAAGGACAGGACGAGAGATGAAATTCACAGCGCAGATTGGTGAGTTTGAAATGGATGAGGTTGTCTTAGACCTAGGATCAGAGGTGAATGTTCTAACTAAGCAGACATGGGAACAGATGGGTAGACCTCAGTTAGCCCTATCACCTATCCACCTGAGATTAGCTAATCAGCAGCGAGTATCACCATTGGGTCGACTACCCCAGGTGCCAGTTGATATTGACAGAGTTTGTACTTTTGTGGACTTCGAGGTTATAGAAATCATTGGCGACAGTCGACCATATCCAGCACTATTGAGTATCGATTGGGCAATTGGCAGCAAAGCTGTCATTGACCTAAAGAAATGACAAATGACCTTTGAGGATGCGCAGATCCGGGTCATCGCACCGCTGGACCCTTACCAAGGTCCTAGATATATTGAACCCATCCGAGCAGAGGAAGAGGCACATAACATCGATAGTCTCTACCAGATGACTGCAAACCAGAATGACTATATAAATCCAACCGCGGAAGGGCATATTAGTTGGCGATGCGACAGCTCATGCGCATCGGATTCAGATGTTGGTCTAGAAAACTGGCAGAACAGACTTTACGAAGTCTCATCGCGCAGATGTGCGTTTATAAGTAAGTCACTGCGATGGATTAGCGCCGAGATTGCTGAGACCCCATCAAATCATGGTCTGACGGATATTCAGGATTTTTTTGAACAGTTTGAGCAACAAATTCCTCATGAGCAGAGGATCGCAGTTATGGACCTTGCAGTTCGAGCTACACCTGCAAGATGGTGGTATGCGCATAAAGAGACTATCGCATCATGGGATAATATAAAAAGACTGATGGCAATCAGATTTTCTGACAACAGAGAGTATGTTCAGCAGAAATACACAGGAGAAACTGACCCCAGGATACACATTCAGACATGTGAACAGAACTGGTCGGACATTCTAGAGGATGAATGGGTCCATAGATTCATTCACACATTGGACACAATTCCAAGGAATTGGTATACAGAGACCGAGCTGCGCAAAGGAACAACCACATGGTCACTTATGACAGACAGCTTCCTACTCACCTTTGCGTTTGAATCAGAACATCCAAGTGTTGCGCAGGCCCTAGACATGATCAAGACAA
The DNA here is from genome assembly GCA_001517045.1 of Pseudotsuga menziesii. Classification (NCBI taxonomy): domain Eukaryota; kingdom Viridiplantae; phylum Streptophyta; class Pinopsida; order Pinales; family Pinaceae; genus Pseudotsuga; species Pseudotsuga menziesii. The sequence goes on along the minus strand of LPNX010117819.1, from coordinate 130,949 downwards.
ATATTTTTAAGGATCGCACCATCTCAGTACCAGTCCAACCTGAGTGGACTACCCAGCTAGAAGAGGCGTTGGAATGTTATAATTTTACATCAGAATCAGAGGAGGTGGATGAGGATCCTCGCAATACCAACATTCCCGAATCAGAAGGCACTCGCGATGTGGAGGGACCACAGTTAGAGATTCCAGCGATCACCGAGCCCATCAAGATTAAAAAGATCAATATCGACACAGACGCAGAACCTAAGTTTGCCTCTATTGGAGACTACTGGAATGATGAAACAGTCGGCCACATTGCAGATCTGTTACATGACTATCAGGACCGAATGTTCTGATCTTGGAAGATAGCTTGATTCTAAGCAAGCCAAACTTTCCATACAATAATGATTGGGAGGGCTTTGTAAACTGTGACATCTAGATCATTGTACCACTAAAGGAAAGCATCAGCTAAGCAATTACCTTCCCATGTAAACATTTTGCTCATATATTGCTCCATATAATCCCACATATCTTTAATATAATTGCAATGAATTGAAAGATGAGTGATGGTTCCAACCTCTGAATGACATAGGGGGCATCTACTAGGACCAATGCCAAGGATTGAGATCAGTCTGTCCCACACCGATATTTTACCTGAAAGAACTAGCCAAAGAATAATTTTGATTTTAGAGGACAATTAGTCTTCCAAATTACTCTCTACCACCATAAGGGTTATGTTGATAAAAATAAATAAATTTATTGCATTAAAAATAAATCAAAGTTTCATCACACAAATTATATAAAAAAGAGTCTCAATAGGATTTATACAACTTAATATAGTAAAAGATTGTTAAAAAAAAATTGACACTTGAAATAATGAAGTGCTCATATGTAAAAATTTATTAAAAAAACCAATAGTTCCAAACCCCCATAGGTGTCTATGAGGGGTGTTTAGAACCACCCTTAAAAGTCCCTTTTTTTTTTGGGGGGGGGGGGGGGGGGGGGGGGGTTTTAGAACCGCCCCAAAAGTAACTTTTAAGGGGTGGTTTTGATCTCTTCCAAAACTGTCCCTAAAAGTCCAAACTTTTACTGTCAGTGCTATTAGGGGCGGTTTTGTAAAGACCGCCTCCAAAGGCAAAAGAAAAAAAAAAAGACGTTTATATTGAAATATTTTTTTATCAATAATAAAATATCAAAAGAAAAAAAAGTACAATAGACAACATTACTTTATCATCATTTTAATATTGATTCAATGAATTAATTAATAGTCCCAATTAAAAAAACAAATTTTGATATGGATTATTATGAAATTAAAAAGTTACCATTAACAATTGATATTTAATTTAATATTATATTTGTATATAATATTTACGCCATGGTTTAGTTAAACTATGGGATTAATGAAAATGTTTCCCTAGCATAGATAAGAACTCTCATGAGCTCCATATGAAATTGGAGGTTGGACAACTCATAAAACTTTGTGGCTTGAAAATATTTGGCATCTCTATGAGACTATGGGTGCTTAGAATGAAAATCACTTACTATTAGATCTCCCTACGTACACCCACATCAAGTCTTAGTTTCAAAATCTCTATTACAACACCATTTGTTTTATTTTCTCTTAAGGTTCGATAAACCAAATTTGGTCCCAATGGATGTTAACAATCTCATTATCATCATCATTATCAAAATGAAGTTGACATAATCCTAAGTTCATTTTGGATGGACACATTTAGACCTCCTATAAGAATAATAAGAGAGTAATGCAAAGAGTTATTTTGAAGACTAATTTAGTGTTTGATACTTCAAGAAAATCAAAAGTCAAATGATGCATAAAGAAGTTGAAAGGGTTCCAATGTGGTGTAGAATAGACGTTGAATGTATGTATTGTTAAGTCACTGCTTCTGTAAGATCACTGATTCAAAAATTTTGGGGTTCTAGCTTACAAAAAAAACCCCATGGGGTGTAGAATAGATAATGAATGAGTGTATTGTTAAGGCACTCCTTGCGTAAGGTCATCGGTTCAAAACCCCATGGGTACTAGCTTACAAAAAAGAAGAAGTTGAAAGGGTTATGTTTTTTTTTTCACAGAAAAAAACCACAATTCATTTCATTAACAAAACACATTGTACATATTGATTGTAGTCATTCATTACATAGTCATCGTAAGGAGGGTGTGCTAAAAATAAAAGTTCAAAATATATCATCATAAGATGTGCTACCTATATCTCCAGAGTTTGTCAAAAAGTATGTTCCAAAAGAGTTTGAAAAAGGACAATCTTAAAGTGGAATGTCTGTAGCAGCAGATTCATTCTCGACACCGCATAATCCTAACCATATTGTCCATTTGTTTTCTTTCATCTATACACCCACTTTGGACAGAGCATTGGCTATGGAGTCCCTTTCTCTGTAAACATGGGTGAAAGAAATATTATGAAATAAACCCATATATCTAAGGATGTCCTCAAAGAGTGGTCGGAGGAATATGTTATTGAGAGGATGATTGATTCTGGGCCATTCGAGCACAAGTTTGGAGTCTCCGAAAATCTGGAGCTACCGAATGCCAAACTATTGGGCCAAAATAAGTAAAAACTTATCTACTTTCAGCACTGCCATATTGTTGGTAGCTCTTCCTGTACCTACAACAAACTTGTACCATCGATCTTCAACTAAGTGAAGGATGCCTCCAACACCACCATCACCATCCTATGAAGCACCATCAAAATATCCTCGACATCGAAATTTATCAACATTGTCTAGTCTAATAACTTTATGGGAAGGATGATCTGAGACTCGAGGAAAAGATTCCAAAATCAATAGGCCCATACTAGTGTATCTAAAAGGAGGAATGTTATGATCTTGGAAGATAGCTTGATTCCAAGAAATCCAAAATCCCCACACAATAATGATTCGGAGAGCTTTGTAAACTGTGACATCTGGATCATTGTACCACTAAAGGAAATCATCATCTAAGCAATTACCTTCCCATCTAAACATTTTTCTCATATATTGCTCCATATAAGCCCACATATCTTTAATATAATTGCAATGAATTGAAATATGAGTGTTGGATTCAACCTCTTAACGACATAGGGGGCATCTATTGGGACCAATGCCAAGGATTGAGATCAGTCTATCCCACATCGAGATTTTACTTGAAAGAACTAGCCAAAAATATAATTTTAATTTTAGAGGACAATTAATCTTCCAAATTACTCTCTACCACCATAAGGGTTATGTTGATAAAAATAAAGAAATTTATTGCATTAAAAATATAGTCAAAGTTTCATTACACAAATTACAAAAAAAAGTCTCAAAAGGATTTGTACAACTTAATATAGTAAAAGATTGTTAAAAAAAAATGACACTTGAAATAATGAAGTGCTCATATGTAAAAAATTATTAAAAAAACCAATAGTTCCAAACCCCCATAGGTGTCTATGAGGGGAGTTTAGAACCACCCTTAAAAGTCACTTTTGTTTGCGGGGGTAAGGGTTTAGAACTGCCCCAAAAGGCACTTTTAGGGGCTGTTTTGATCTCTTCCAAAGTCATCCCTAAAAGTCCAAACTTTTAGTGTCAATGCTATTATGTACGGTTTTGTAAAGACCACCTCCAAATCCAAAAGAAAAAAAAAGATGTTTATATTAAAATCTTTTTTATCAATAATAAAATATCAAAAGAAAAAAAAGTACAATATACAACAATACTTTATCATCATTTTAACTATACAAGTCATTGTATTATTCAATATACTAATAAAAAAAAATTTAATATACAAAATTAAATAAAGACCCTATCATCATTATATAATGTTTGATATATATATGTGTGTGTGTAACAACCCAAACTCCACTTTACTTTTTCGAGAGATGGGGTAAACTTTTTAACTCTAACTTCAACTAAACAACTCAAAATGTTAGTACTTCTAATCACATGACATGATGGAACATTGACAAGGTACCTTCCCATTAGATTTTCTACCACTAGGAACACAATCTATGGATATATAGTTTCTATCTTAATGTATCTAATTGTATGTAAGGAATATAAATAATGATGGCCTCAAAACAAAAGTCATTCACAATATCTATTGAATTCTTATTCCACTTATAACCATATACCTCTGAGTCGTTATAAATAATCTTTCAATTTGCTAAACTCAGCTATACATTATTGGCTTTAGCATCAGTGCTATAATTCTAACTTCAAAAGATAATTCATCAACTAACTTATTGGCTCATCATATATATATATATATATATATATATATATATATATATATATACAATGTTTACCATCTATTAGCCATTATTTATTAATGATAATGTTATATTACTGCTTAGTTTCTTTTGTACATTAACATCCATTTGCTCTTGTGTACATAGTCTTATCATAAATCTAGTTAACACCATCCATAATCCAAACTTCATCTACCAATAACGAGAATAAGTATTATTTTAACAACATAGCATTACGGAACATTAATTTGAATCATTTACATAATTAAAACACAATACAAAAGCGGGACACCAATATACATGGTTCACCCAAAACTTGGGCTACGTCCACTAAGAATGTGTCAGCTTATTTATTATTTTATCCAACAAAAGAAAGAATACAATATACGACACATACGTTGATAATTTTCATCTTATTAAATGTTAAAGTTCAGTTCATAATTCGCTTCTTTTTAAGAAGGCAAATGGATCCACTAGGAGCTAATAATCACATCTTAATATATTTAAATTACGATAACCATCATTGTTCTCAAATACAAGTCTAAATCCTCAAACTCAACTCTTCCCTCTTATTGATTATAAAATGAATTCACAAATCATATTATTATTTATGAACCAATGACTACCCAATTTATTCTTAACTAACTCATCCTCATCTAGTAAAGTATTTCCTATTCAAATAATGCCAATCATGGAGAAAGCTTTCTTGTATAGTTAAATACATTTACAATAAGGAATTAAAGCATTTCTTTTTAAGGAACACCAAGCTGAACGAAAAAGGCTCTAAATACATAAATGAAAGAATCAGGCACAACCCATTCATATTACATGTTTGACACTATATATTGTTAGGATATTTACACACTTAGGAATTAGTTAAGATCAACTTGTTTAAAATATCCATTAGGAAAAGTGTGTTTCTTTAGTATGCATTTGTAAATATCTAATTCGACGGTCATGATATGTTCTAGACATAGAGTGATCCGACCGTTAATCTTCTCTTAGATCATACCTACCATTGATCCGTGGCTTAACACCCAACTGGTCCATGATATCTATTTAAAGAGCATGGAGAGTCTTTGGCTAGTTGATCGATTATGAGAAACTCATTTGTAACTTTCTTTCTTTTTCATAATAAACTGCCTCAAGTAGCTATTTGGCTGGGGCCGTGGAGTGTTTCCCTCTCAAGGGTTTAAACCACGTCGAAAAATTGGTGTGTCGATCTATGATCTATTTGTGTGAGTTGATTCTCTAGGTGTTTGGTCTTTTGGGAGTACCTTGTGTACCCGAACATGGTATCAGAGCGTTTATGAAGAGCCGCTTTCGGTTACGATCTAGATCTTGAGCTGGTGTTGCCGAAACTTTGAAATGGTTTCTAGTTACTAGAATTTTTGTGCATTTCTGGACTAAGGGAAGTGTTTCATTGTGTCTGGAGCATCGTTTCCATTGGGAAATAGTTTTCATTTGATCGAAAACGATTTCTGTTTGCTCTAGATACGTCGATTTCAGCAGATCTGAAGGTATAATGTTATAGTGATGTTTTTTTATTTTTATTTTTTTTTAAAAGAAAAAATCTCATATTTTATCAATTTTATTATTAGATTTTTTTAGTCTTGGATTGTTCCTTCCTTGGCTTCCTATGTTCTTTGTCTTGCACCTTATGCGATCGTGGCGAATTAGAAACATAAAGGGAAAGGGTTTTTCTCGGTTGCATATGCTCTTTGTCATGCACCTTGTGTGTTCGCGATGAATTAGAAACAGAGAGAAAACATAGAATTTTTGGGAAATCTAACAAGACCTAACCCCAAAAGCGTGGAATTTTGTTTTTGTTTTGGTTTGTAGTGTGATTTATAGGAAAAGAAGCAAGCATGGAAACCGAGAGAAAACAGTAAAAGAAAACTCCTTCCTCCTTCCCTTCTTTTACATATATTTTAATATTAGCTCACTTGGTTCAAAGTTGCTTTATTCCTTAATAGGTCTTGAGTTCAAGTCTTATTAAGTTATTTTTTTAATAGTGCATGCAATTTCTAATTTCAAGTTATTTTATTGTAAAAGTGTATCTCACTTAAATTAAAAATAAAATAAAATAAAAAGTGAGTCACTTAAGTCTTTTTTTATTGCACTAGTTAAAAGTAACATCATTGTAAAAGTGAAAATCACTTAGTTTACAAAAGTGATTCACTTAAAACAACTTTCTTGTAAAGTGATTATCAAAGGTTCATCTTGGGAAGATGGGGGTTCTTTTTTTTAGTTGGTCAATTTTCTATCTGCAACGTCACTATTGGGGACATCTTCAACATTTTCTTTGATCAAGCATAACTTCCTCTTTCAGAATCATTTTTCAGTGCTATTTTTTTTCTAAACAGCCTGATTTTTCAATCTCTTTTCATCCAGATAGTTGGTTTCTATTTTTTCCGCTGTTATTGTACATTATGGCCACCCCTTGTGATATTCTACTTACCAGTTCCAACTATTTTTCATGGAAATCTCATATGGAGGATGTTCTACGAAGTAGGGGACTTTTCAGAATTACCTCAGGGAAAGAAACAGAACACACTGATAATGATAACAAATAAAATGAGAAAATAGATGTGATGAAGCTTGTGGATCAATTGAGATGTCAATCTCTACTGATTTGTGATTCCACATATCTGGAATTGATGAACTTGATAAAGCTTGATAAAAGTTGGAATCTATGTTTAGTAAACACAATAAAATTCGAGGTCATCAATTTGAAAATGAGTTGATTTCTTTAAATCCAAGTGATTTTTCATGCATTCAATATTATTTATCTAAGTACAAAACTCTTAGATTCTTATGTGAAGAATGCAAGATTAAGAGAGAAGACAAACAATGCATTTATCATATTGTTTCTAAACTTGGACCTGCATATTCTGTTTTTGTAGCTACATTTTACTCCATGAAAGAATCATTGAATGTAGCTAGTTATCAAGATCCTAGTCTTGATTCCTTTTGTGATTCCTTGATTAGAGAGTAAGATAAGATCATACATCTTGGAATGATTAAAAATTGTAGATACATCTAGGAAAGATTTATTGTCCCAATAGAAAGAAAAGTCCAAGCCTCCCAAGAAACAAAATTTTCGCAATAATAAGCCAAACAAGGGTCCCAAACCCTCTCAGTCAACTCCTTTAAAAAATGATAAAGGATCCACACCAAAAGGAAAGAAGATTGAGCGTCATTCCAACTATTGCGGGAAATATAATCATGATGAATCTAAGTGTTTCAAGAAGATGACATCCTTGGAAGCAGCAATGAAGAAGCACCACATCAGCCTAGATTCGTCTTCAGAATCTACCTCTCATGGGCATGCACTTTATGCTTCTGGTTATTCTTATATTGCATCTTCATATTCTACCCAAAATGAATGACTCACTGATTCTGGAGCATCTTATCATATGGCTAAGGATCAAGCCATGTTTTCTACTATGCATGAATGTAACACCAAACAAATATTTGTTGGTGATGATAGATCTCTAAGTGTTGTAGGATCTGGAACAGTTCCAGTAGAAAATGGTCATTTTAGTGATGTACTATGTGTTCCAAGAATTTCTTGCAATTTGTTGTCAGTCTATCAAATCACTCATTCTGGTGAAGGTAAAACTATAACGTTTACACCTCACCAAGTTGTAATCAAGGATTTTAAAGATCCTCACTGATGTCCTAGCTATCGGAATTGTTGATGATATTACCAGTTTGTACAAATTTAACAACTTTGGGTCATCACCTTTTCCTTCAGTTTTTGTTGCTCATAGTGATAACTTGAGCAAACTTTGGCATGAGCGATTTGGTCACTTGAATTATTGCTCATTGCAACAACTATTGAAAAAAAATATGGTGACAGGTCTTCCAATGGTATCTTGCAGGGATGGTGTTTTTTCTGTTTGTGTACTCATAAAACATGATTGGGACAATTTTGACAAACGTGCATCTTGGCATGCCTTGGTTTCCTTGGATCTTGTACATAGTGACTTGTGTGGTCCTCTTCCATCTGCTTCCTTTTCTGGTTTCAAATATTTCTTAACTTTCATTGATGATTACACCAAATGCACTTGGGTCTATTTCCTAAAACTTAAGAGCAAAGTATTTAACATGTTCTTGGCCTACAAGGCCCTTGTTGAAAAACAATCTGGTCATTAAATTATTAAGTTAAGATCTGACAATGGAGGAGAAAATGTTAACAAAAAGTTCAATACTTTCTGCACTAAACAAGGAATTCAACAACAACACACTATTCCATATACACCACAACAAAATGGTGTAGCTTAATGGAAGAACCACACTTTAAAAGAAATGGCTAATTGTATGATCCAATCTAAGGGACTAAGTCTTCAATTTTGGGTTGAAGCCATAAATTGTGCAAATTACATAGTTAATCGCACCCCCACTAAAGCTTTACAAGGTATCACACTGGAAGAAGCATAGAGTAAAATTAAACCAGATATAAGTCACTTCCGCGTGTTTGGTAGTGAAGCATAGGCTCACATTCTGGATGAAAAATGGAAAGCATTGCAGCCTAAAAGTGAAAAGTGCATATTTGTTGGATATTCTGAAGATGTAAAAGGTTATAGACTTATTAAACCACATTCAAATGATATAATCATTAGAAGAGATGTTAAATTTGATGAAAATCTCTTGGCCTGCAAGCCTAACTCGACGATTGTGCCATCTTTGGCCTACAAGCCTTATTCGGCGAGTGTGCCTTCTTCTCATTCCAACATCCTTGACAGATTTCCAACTCCAGTTTATGATGATGATAGTGAGGATGAAAATCCACCTATGCCTGCTCATATTCCTCCAGTTGCACCAACACCATTGCTTCCTCGATTGGTTCGTTCAACATGTGAAGCAGTTGGTGATCTTGTCGGTGATCCTAGAGATCAACATCAAACACGTTCTCAGTTCTAGTGAGGCTCTTCTCTTTTGGCTCAAGTTTCAGAGAATCATGATCTAGAAACTTTTGCAGAAGCTTCAGGAAATCCAGATTGGGGTGTAGCTATGGATGAAGAATATCGTTCCTTAATGGAAAACAATACTTGGGATCTTGTACCTCTTCCAAAGGGAAGAAAACTTGTCAGATGTAAATGAGTCTATAGAACTAAGTATGCATTAGATGGAAGTGTTGAAAGACTTAAGGAAAGGTTAGTTTCCAAAGGTTTTTCCCAAGTTGAAGGGATTGACTACTATGAAACCTTTTCCCCTGTCGCAAAAATGAACTCCATCCACCTTGTTCTTTCCCTTGCAGCCTTACATATAACTGGGAAGTCCATCAAATGGATTTCAAGTCTGCATTCTTACATGGTGATTTACAGGAGGAAATTTGCATGGAACAACCTCTTGGATATGCTCAGTATGTTGATGTAATTGTAACTTTGGAATGTATTCACCTATGTATCTTGTGTCTTGTACCTCAATGTTTATTCCGGGATGTGTCTATAATGTAATTGAGTCATGTCATGCCCCGATGTTCCGATCGGGAGGATCTATAATGTAAACAAGTCATGTGAAGTCATTGTGGGTAGCCCTCCTATTGTCTAAGGGTTAAAGTCCCCGCAGTTCTGGGGCACTAGGGTTATTAGACTCTCCTAGAGAGGTTAGCCCTAGTAAGGTTTTAGTCATGTCGGGAATTAGTATAAATAGAGAGGTGACCTCTCTATTTATCACACACTCACACACACTCAGTTGTAGCGCAATAGCTGAGGAAGAAGAAGACACTGGGGCTAGAAGAAAGAGGTTACTGCTGTTGGGAGATCATCTTACTGTTTTGGGGTTTTACTCTTGGTGCTGATTCTATCTCTGAGGAAGTTGTGGGGCGTTTTCTCCATTTATGGTTTCCTCGAGGAAAAACAATGTGTTCATTGTCTCTTGTGTTTGATTTTTGTGCTTGTTATTCTCTCAGTTAAAGATCTTAATAATGCTAGCTTAATGTTAAAAATCTAACATGGTATCAGAGCTAACCTGAGAAGAATACACTGTGCAGCTACGGGAACTAGGGATTCCTACTTTGTAGATATTACTCTATATATTTTCAGCAAAAGAAGGTTGGATTAACTCTCCTCCTTAGGGCACATCTTTCTGTCGAAGCAGAATCCAATTCTGAGGTTTTTCAGTTTTGGACCCGACACTCCTACCGAAAATTAGGGCTTTTCACAGAAGAGGAATTTTTTAGTGAGCCTAGGCCTAGATTTATCTCCTCCCCAAAATCGAATTTAGGGAACAATTTCAAAGCATTTGGTTGGACAGAAATCTAGAAAATCAAAACCCTAATCTGCTCCTGAACTAGTACTGCAGGATTTCAGCTCCAAATCTAGATCCGACATCTTGACTTGGTAAGATCTAAATCTTTTGTATTTCCATTTGAGGTTCTTAGTTAAGATGTCTCATCATACCAAGCTTGATGAAAATCTTGAGGGAGCTAATAACTTCCGAGCCTGGAAGTATATGATCTCCCTGGTCCTAGAAGAAAATGAGTTGGACTCCTACATCCATGAGGAGGTTCCAGTTCCAGAGGGAGATGAGGCAAAGGCCTTACATAAGAAGAAGTTGGTTATGGAAAAGAGAATCATTATTGATTCTATCAAGGATCACCTCATACCACAAGTGTCCTCCCTCAAGACATCTAAAGCTATGTTTGATGCCCTAACCAAATTGTTTGAAGAGAAGAACATAAACCGGAAGATGACTCTGAGAAATCAGTTGAAGAATGCGAAGATCCAGAATGCAGAAACCATCCAGTCTTACTTCACAAGGGTTTCTCAGATCAAATAACAATTGGAAGTAGTAGATGAAGAAGTAGAGAATGCAGAGATTGTGATGACCACCTTGAATGGTCTCCCTAGATCATGAGACTCCTTTATTCAAGGAATCTGTGCCAGAAAGAAGTTGGTAAAATTCAGCAGACTGTGGGAAGAATGCTCTCAAGAAGAAGCTTGAATAGCAGCTTGAGAAGAGAAGATGGGAAGTGAAGATCAATCTCTCACAGTACAATCCAAAAAATCCATATCCAGCCACCACAGAAGTAAGTACTCTCATCAAAAGAATAACTCTAGAAAGCCTAGAGATTTGTCTAAGTACATTTGCTATACATGTGATGAAAGAGGACATTTTGCTAGAGACTATCCTAAGAATAAAAGTAGCTCTCACAAGAAGAAGGGAAACAAGAGAATACATCATGCTCATGCTGCAGAGGATGATGAACCTTCCACAAAGAGTAACAAACAAGTCAGTGATGATTCTTCAAGTGATGAAGAATATGTTTTGATTTCTGCTCTCACAGGAACTATCACACATGGCAGCAATGATTGGATTATAGATGGTGGTGCTTCCAAGCACATGACAGGATTCAAGGAATCCTTTGTGAAATTATATGAACATGAATCACCTCACAAGGTGAAACTAGGAGATGAATACCAGTATCCAATAAAAGGTAGTGGGGAATCCTCCTATCAGCTAGACTAAGTCTATGACAATGAAGGATGTATTTTTTGTACTGGGACTAAAGAAGAATCTGCTCTCCATATCTGCATTAGATGCAAAAGGAATGAGGTTTTCATTTATAGATGGTCAAGTCATCATGTGGCCAAGAGGAAATACTATCGATGATGCAGTAGTGATTGGGGAACAACAAGGAGGCTTATACAAATTGAAGGGCCATCCAGAAAAAGCTTTGGTCCATGACACAGTAGAGCCAAATAAACTTTGACATAGAAGGCTTGTACATGTGCACTACAGAGCACTACCTCTTGCAAGCAAAGCTATTGAAGGTCTCCCATAAATGTAGACAAAACATGAAGGTGTATGTAAAGGATGTGTGAAAGGGAAGAACACAAAGAAGACATTTCCAAATAGCGAAAGCAAGGCAAAATGAATCTTGGATATCATGCATTCCGATGTATGTGGTCCAATGTCATCTAGTTCACTAAGCAAGTATGCATACTATGTTTCTTTTATTGATGATTTTTCTAGGAAGACATGGATCTACTTCATGAAGAATAAAGATGAAGTATTCAGCAAATTCAAGGAATTCAAAGCCTTGATCAAGACTAAAAATAAGATCAAGACCTTTCGATCAGATAATGGTGGAGAATTCACTTCAAATGAATTCAAAGAGCTATGCAAAGAATCAGGGATTAAGAGGGAGTTGTCCACTCCTTATAATCCACAACGGAATGGGATTGCAGAATGAAAGAGTAGAACTATCATGGAAGCTGCAAGAGCTATGCTTCATGATCAAGATCTTCCTATGCATCTTTGGGCAGAAGCATCCATAACAATGGTGTATGTACAAAATTGTACTCCACACATAGTAATCGAGAACAAGACTCCTGAAGAAGTCTTCTCGAGCAAGAAACCAGAAGTCATCCATCTTACAATATTCAGCTGTCCTGTGTACATAAAACATTCCAAAAGAGAAGAGGACAAAATTAGATTCTTCATGAAAGAAGGGTATATTTGTGGGATACTCTGAAAGCTCGAAGGATTACAGAATATACTTCCCAAGGTTCAAGAAGATTGACATCAGCAAGGATGTGACATTTGATGAAGACACAGCTTACAACAAATATAGAAAGAAACCTGCTAAAGAACCTGAAGAAGCAGAAATTCCCAGAATTCATGATACAACCATGAATGAAGAAGTTCGAGAAGAAGTTCAAGAATTTGAAGATCCTCAAGAAACTGTAGATCCACCTCTGGAGAAGAATCCTCATAAGAGGAAACCTACTTGCGTACGTGAAATTATCCAAGGTGCAGAAAGATATGGATCTTCAGAAGAAACACCCAGAGGAAGAAAGAAAACTAGATCATGTTCTAGTTATGTAGCCTTACTATGTGACATTATTGATAAAGAACCTTCCAACTATGAAGAAGCGGCAGAATGAAAAGAATGGAAGGATACTATGATCGAAGAGTATCAATCGATCATGAAGAATGATGTTTGGGATGTTGTCCCAAGACCAGAAGGGAAGTCCGTTGTAACTTCCAAATGGATCTACAAGATCAAGCATGCGACAGATGGCAACATTGAAAAACATAAAGCAATATTTATGGCTCGAGGTTTCTCTTAGAAAGAAGGAATAGATTGTGAAGAAACCTTTGCACCTATAGCCATATACACTTCCATCAGATCAGTACTTGCTCTGGTTGCGGTGATGAAATGGAAGATACACCAAATGGATGTCAAGACTACTTTCTTAAATGGTGTAGTGGAAGAGGAAGTGCATGTGGAACAGCCACTCGATTTTGAGACACATGACAGAGAGTCTCATGTGTGTAGATTGAATAAAGCCCTGTATGGTTTGAAACAAGCACCCAGGACATGGTATGGTATAATTGATGGTTTCCTATCCAGTTTGGGCTTTACCAAGAGTAAAGCAGATTCCAAGCTTTACAACAAGGTTGAATATGGAAACCCAGTGATACTCCTGTTGTATGTAGATGATCTGTTTGTAACAGGTATGGATGGGTTGATTGCTGATACAAAGAAGAAACTAACTGCCGAGTTTGAAATGAAGGAATTGGGTATGATGCACTATTTCTTAGGCATGGAGGTGTGGCAGAATACAGATGGGGTCTTCCTTGGATAAGGGAAGTATGTAGTAGATATCCTGAAGAGATTCGAGATGACGGACTGCAAGGCCATAACCACACCTATGGCATCAAACCTGAAGCTATTGAGTGATGCTTCATCAGAAGCGGTTGATGCTATGATGCATCATCAAATGATTGGGTCCTTGATGTACCTGACAAACACAAGACCATATATTTTCTTTGCTATGAACACATTGATCCAGTTCTTGACAGATCCGAGACATGTTCACTTGACTATTACAAAGCATATTCTGAGGTACTTGAAGGGTACAGTTGATTGTGGGCTCAAGTACGAGGCGAATCATAAGATTAACCTAGAGGGTTATGTTGATTCAGATTGGGCAGGCAGTGCCATCAATATGAAGAGCACTTCAACATGTTGCTTCAGTTTGGGATCAGGTGTAATCTCTTGGTTTAGTAGGAAGCAATCCTTTGTGGAACTGAGTATAGTTGAAGCAGAGTATGTTGTAGATTGTTCAGCTAGTTGTGAGGCATTATGGCTGAGGAAGCTATTGTCTGATTTATTTGATCTCCAGTTGGATGCTACTTGTATACATTGTGACAACTAGAGTTGTGTAAAGTTTTTAGAAAATCCAGTGTTTCATGAAAAGTCAAAGCATATCGAGATCAAGCATCACTATATCAGGGATATGGTGCAGAGAGGAGTAGTGAAGCTCCAGTATGTTGCGACAGAGGAACATATAGCTGATGTATTGACGAAGCCATTGGCTAGAGTGAAGTTTGAGTACTTCAAGGAGAAGCTTGGTGTTCTCTAGATCGATGTTTCCTCCAAGAGAAGATGATGAAGACCGAGAGCCATTCTGACATGGTGAGAGGATTGGTTCCTTCCATGGTCAGATGTAAGGGCTGAGCCATTCTGTCATGGTGAGAGGATTTCGTTCCTTACATGTCAGATATGAGTGCTAAGCCATTTCAATGTGACTATAGAATTGGTCTCTACATGATCAAGTGTAAGGGCTAAATGCCATTCTGGGAATGGAGGCGCCTGGTCAGTTACCAGGAAAAGTCAGTCTAGGACCGAGAGCCATTCTGATTTGATAGAGGGATGTGTTCCCACTTGATCAGATGTAAGGGATGAAAAATTCTGTCATGGTTAAAGGATTAGGTTCCTCCCATGTCAGATGTGAGTGTTGGCCATTCTGACGAGTAGGTCAGATGTAAGGGCAACTACCATTCTCTGGGAGAATGGAGGCGCTTGGTTAGTTACCAGGTAGCTTAGTCTAGGACTGGGGGCCATTCTGATAGAAATGTAGGATTGGTTTCTACATGATCAGATGTGAGTGCAAGCCCTTCTGATGTGGTTCTTTTGAGCATGGTCAGATGTAAGTGCAGAGCCCTTTCGATGCGGTGCTTTCGAGCATGGTCGATTGTAAGTGCTGAGCCTTTTCAATGCGGTGCTTTCGAGCATGGTCGACTATAAGTGCTGAGCCTTTTTGATGCGGTGTCTTTAAACTTGGTCGGATGTAAGTGCAGAGCCTTTCCTATGCGGTGTGCTTGCACATGGTCGGATATAAGTGCTGAGCCATTCTGGCGTGATGTGTTTACACATGGTCAGATGTGAGTGTTGGGCCTTTCTGACAAGATGAGGTCAGATGTGAGTGTTGGGCATGCCTTTCTGACAAGATGAGGTTAGATGTAAGATTTGGGTGGGCCATTCTGAATTAAGTGTCAGATATAAGCGCTGATGAAGACCTACATGAAGGGTAGGCCTACAGGACTGATTCTGTAGAACTTCCTATGACAAGAAGAATTGAGAGATAGCACTGATGATGACGATGATCCAGACTTGATGATGATCCAGATCAAGTGATGATCTAGATGTTATGATCTAGACTTGATGATGATCTAGATCAAGTGATGATCTAGAGTTCATGATGATACAGTGATGATCCAGTGGTCGTGATCATGCAGATCCCGTGATGAAGAAGACTTGAAGAAGAAGATGACTTGAAGATGAAGAAGACTTAAAGATGAAGAAGACTTGAAGATGAAGATGACTTAAAGACTTGAAGACTTGAAGATGAAGACAACTTGAAGATAAAGACAACTTGAAGATGATGATGACGAGATGATCTAGTCGATACAGAGAAGAAGACCAGTGCAAAAAATTGTGTCAAAAGAATATCTTCCTAGTTAAGAGGGAGTGTTGATGTAATTGTAACTTTGGAATGTATTCACCTATGTATCTTGTGTCTTGTACCCCGATGTTTATTCCGAGATGTGTCTATAATGTAATTGAGTCATGTCATGCCCCGATGTTCCGATCGAGAGGATCTATAATGTAAACAAGTCATGTCAAGTCATTGTGGGTAACCCTCCTATTTTCTAAGGGTTAAAGTCCCCGCAGTTTCGGGGCACTAGGGTTATTAGACTCTCCTAGAGAGGTCGGCCCTAGTAGGGTTTTAGTCATGTCAGGAATTAGTATAAATAGAGAGGTGACCTCTCTATTTATCACACACTCACAGACACTCAGTTGTAGCACAATAGCTGAGGAAGAAGAAGACAATGTGGCTAGAAGAAAGAGGTTACTGCTGTCAGGAGATCATCTTACTGTTTTGGGGTTTTACTCTTGGTGTTGATTCTATCTCTGAGGAAGTTGCGAGGTTTTCTCCATTTATGGTTTCCCCGAGGAAAAACACTGTGTTCTTTGTCTCTTGTGTTTGATTGCTGTGCTTGTTATTCTCTTAGTTAAAGTTCCTAATAATGCTAGCTTAATGTTAAAAATCTAAAACATTATAACTCTAGCCTTGTCTATCGCCTTAAGAAATCCTTATATGGCCTTAAGCAATCTCCTAGAGCTTGGTATGCCAAAATGGATAGATTTCTACTTGACACTGGTATATCTAGATGCCATTCTGACCCCAATGTCTATACCAAGAAAGTGTGAAACCATCTCATACTTGTTTTTTATGTTGACGATCTTATCCTTACTAGTAGTGACCCTAAGCTTT
The DNA here is from genome assembly GCA_001517045.1 of Pseudotsuga menziesii. Lineage (NCBI taxonomy): Eukaryota > Viridiplantae > Streptophyta > Pinopsida > Pinales > Pinaceae > Pseudotsuga > Pseudotsuga menziesii. The sequence goes on along the minus strand of LPNX010117819.1, from coordinate 114,154 downwards.
TAACCCATGTGAAATCCAGTCTTAAGCAAAATTTTGAAATGTCATACTTAGGACATTTGCATTATTTTTTTGGTCTCCAAATATTGCAAACCAAACAAGGAATATTTCTTTCCCAGTCTAAGTATGCTTGTGAACTTCTTCATCACTTTCACATGGAATATTGTAAACCAGCCCCTTCTCCCTTCCAGTTTGGAGTCAAACTTTCTGCCACTTGTATTTCACCTGAAGTAGATGACACCTTGTATCGTCAGCTTGTTGGTAGTCTCTTATACTTGAATCATTCCTATCCTGACCTTTATTTTTCTATTGGTCATGTTGCCCGCTATATGCAAACACATCATGAAAGTAAATTGAAAGAAGCAAAGAGAATACTTCGATATATTCGAGGTACAATTCAGTTTGGGATTCATTGCAGTATAGGGGGAATCCTTTGTTGGTTGGTTTCACTGATTCAGATTGGGATGGTGATCCTGATGATTGAAATTCTATTGTAGGTTATGTTTTTAGTCTGGAATCTGGACCTATCACTTGGGCTTGTAAGAAACAACAATTTCTTGCTCTTTCTTCAACAGAAGCAGAATATTGAGCCGCAGTTAATGACAGTTAAGAAGCTTTATGGCTTCGACAGATCCTTTTAGAGTTTGGATTCAAGAAGCAGCAACCTACTCCACTTTGGTGCAACAATCAAAGTGTCATCAAGCTTTCCAAAGATCCAGTTCTATGTCAACACAACAAATACATTGAACTACATATGCACTTCATCAGAAATCTTGTTCATGATCGCATTCTTGAAGTGCTCTTTTTCCCTACAGATGATCAAGTTGAAGACATCTTCACCAAGGATCTTACATAAGTGAAGTTTTCTAAAATTTGATCTATGTTAGGAGTTCATGAACTTGTCATTAAGGGGGGATAGGCTCTAATGCCTCCTTCCTTCTCCTAATAGTGTCACTTTTGTAAATACTTCAATCCTAAAGTTATTCTTAAGGAGGGATGTTAGGATATTTAGACACTTAGGAGTTAGTTAATATCAACTTGTTTAATATATCCGTTAGGAAAAGTGTGTTTCTTTAATATGCATTAGTATTCATTTGTAAATATCTAATATGACTGTCACGATATGTTCTAGACATAGAGTGATCCAATGGTTCATCTTCTCTTAGATCATACCTACCATTGATCCGTGGCTTAACACTTGATTGGTCCATGATATCTATTTAAAGTGCATGGAGGGTCCTTGGATAGTTGATCAATTATGAGAAGCTCATTTGTAACTTTCTTTCTTTTTCATAATAAACTGCCTCAAGTAGCTATTTGGCTGGGGTCATGGAGTGTTTCCCTCTCAAGGGTTTAAGCCACGTCAAAACATCAGTGTGTTGATCTGTGATCTATTTGTGTGAATGGCTACTCTAGGTGTTCGGTCTTTTGGGAGTACCCTGTGTACCCAAACATATATTTATAGTTGATGAAGAACTTCAATCTCAATTCTTAAGCATAATATGACCTTCACACCGTGCACCATTAAGACGAAATTATTGTGTGGGGAATTGAAGTCTCGTCTCTTCTAAGCACATGACTATAATATTAATGTATAAAATTAACTATATGGACCAAACAAAAGAAAACTAGAGTCATTACTATCCGAAGAGACATCCCTATACCCAACACATTTTTTAAGCATTACCTTAAAACTAGAGTTGACTCTATCATTATGGAAACAATACTGTCTAGAGATAGAAGTATCCATACTAAACAATTTTATTATATAAACCTAATTGATTGTGTTCTTTTCATTAAAATGTCATCCCTCTCCACTCAATATGCAGAGGTGTAAAGGTATTTTAAAATCAAAGTGCCTGGTTGCAAAAAGAATAGGATTGGTCCTCTTAGAGAGGTCGTCCTTCTCTCTTCTAGAGAGGTATTACAATTACAACACAACTAGAATAAAACTGGTCCTCTAATGAGGTTGTCCTACACCATGCATAGGGTTGACAAAAAATATATATACAAAGGTGAAAAGGTTGGCTCTAAAGCCTTTTTTATGTTACACTGCATTAAAAAGGGTCACCATCCTTCGAACAGAGAAGGCTATCCACTGCAGGAATTGGTCACTCCAAAAATGAAAGTATATGAAATAATCCCATTTAATATTTAACAATAGATTCTCAAGAAAATAGCATCCAATAAATGTTTCCTCTCTTCCATAATCACTGTGTTTACAATAATATTCAATATTACCATGTTCACGAAAGTGTTTTTAAGGAAAATACAACTAGGCATGGCCCTACTATAGTTAGGGCATAGACTTGGATTTGTTTGAAACAAGAAAGGCCGCCACAATTCTAAAATATGTTTTCTATAAAATTCCCTGAGTACGTGATCAGAAACGGCAAAGTGTAAGTAGAAAAAAAATATTGTAAGTACTAATCCAAGCCTCATCAAATTATAGATGAATGTGATAATGCTAGGAGACTGAAAGTGTGCACAACTAAAATGATGATTGGGAATGAATCCACTAGTGGAAGAGGTTGATGGATATGAAGCCATGGGAATCTAGTTTCTAATGACATATGACATATCAGTGTTTCAAATACTTGAAGAAAACTAATAGAAAAGAACAAACAAAGCCTAAAATATGTTCCGTGAATTGCAAATGTTGTGTTGCAGAAAGGACTTGTTGTTGATTTATGCCTATACTGATAATGTTGATCATAGTAGACATACAGTGGTATGTTTCATATTTCGGGTTGGTGGACTAAAAACACATGATGTAATCCTATTAATATAAAGGGTTAAAGAACATATGGCAAGTCAAGCTAAGAAGACTTCCGCATAAAAAATTTCCATAAAAGTGACACTCTAAAAGAGGTCGAGTAAAACATGTTTTTACTTATGCACTATTATGTTGACATTAGAAGTATGTATGAATATAATGATATGCTGGATAGATGTTGTGATGCCTTACAGAGAATAGGTTAGAGGATAGAAAAGTGGAAAGACATCGCAAATGATGCAGAAGCAAGCCATAAGAACCTAAAGGGAAATAAACACAAAGCTTTGACGAATATGTAACACCGAGGACGGTATTAATACTAAGGGGGAAAGGATGTAACATCCCCTCAGTACGCGATTGGAAACGACAAAGTGTAAGTAGAAAAAAATACTGTAAGTACTAATCCTAGCCTCATCAAATTATAGATGAATTTGATAATGCTAGAAAACTGAAAGCATGCACAACTAAAACGATGATTGGGAAAACTAATTCTTTAATAATGACCTATAACTTTTAAATGTCGTCCTTAGTTGAGGACACTAACTTTTAGCCGTAATATTCTAGTAAGAATCCATGACTTATCTATTTCCACAAATCCAATTATTATTATTACTTGATTTAATGATCATTCCATTTATTATAATCATTGGCATCTTGTGCGAAAGGTTTCTCCCTAAAACTTCTAATAAAGATTGTCATAACAACTTTAATTAAAGAAAATATCATGTAAATAAGGCGTTGTGTTATTATATATATGTGTGTGTGTGTGGAAAATATTTTCACATAACTAACAATTCAAGGTCTATATTGAAAAGATAAATATTCCCATACGATTTGTCGGGATTAGATTTTGGTTGGAGAATATCGTGGAGATTTTGTCGGGATTAGATTTTGGTAGGAGAATATCATGGAGATTTTGTTGCAAGGTTGTTTGCCAATTTAAAAGGATCATCGACTCCATTTTCTCATCACATTTTAAAGCGAATAGATCGATGGAGATGAGAGAGGGGACACTGGAGATGGGACAATGAAGTCCATGGGAGGATCCTGAGCGAGAGCTCAAACCTCGGAAACTTGACTGCGTTTTTTATGTTGTTTGCAAAATGACGGTGTTATATATTAACCTTGTAAACCTTGGTTGTATGGAGACTATAGGTGTTAGAATTGTTGTGCCGTTTGGATCATCAAGCAATGAGTCCAAATTATTATGTAGTGAAAGAGGAATGACACTACACACTGAAAAAAAATCTCATAGGAAACAGATCAGTATAGCTTAGATAATTACAGTATCATGTTCATTAAAGAATCCGATGTTACAATATTGTTACATAAGGAAGAATTCAAATTCATTAAGGATGAATTCAAATCTACTAATTGACTCTAATTGTATCTGACTACATGGCTAACTAAAGATGTCTAAATCACTATCGAAGTCCAAGTGGTTAACTCCAAATGTATAACTCAACCAATCCATCAGTTATAATTAGTTAAACTAGTCTAACTACAATGGTAGGTGAGAAGTATCTAAGAACTAGCACCTTCCCACATGCATCCATGCATAACTAGCGCTAACTGAACTGGAGTAGAACTAACTAAATGTAACTGAAGACTAACTAAGCTTAACTAGTTACCGGCTCCTAGCAATTGAAGGAGGTTTAGTGGTGGGACTCCCAGTGGATCCTAAAATGTAAGGATTGGCCTAGGAGGCACCTAAACTGATGCATACAAGTGTAGTTAGTGTCAGTTAGCCTCTATCAGTTTTCCCCACACTGTAGTGACTGATACATGTGGACCCATTAGGCCAAGTGGACCCAATGGTAATAGTGGACCCAATAATAATAATAATACTCCTAAGTTAGGAAAATATAATCTAATAGACAATTCACACAAGGGAGGATTATAAATCCTAACTAGAGGAGGGTGTGCAATCAATTGGGAATTCTGAATGAAATATAATAATTTCCCACTCTGTCTGCATTAAACTGGCTGGTATGTATTGTAAACCTTATATGTATTTATAGATCGAGAAAGTGACTGCGGTATAGTTGTTAACCATTTTTGTTTTAGATATTAGCATATAGATCTGTGATCTTGTAATATGTTTTACCTAGCCTTCTCTTTATTGATTCAATGAATACGCTTGGATCTGAACTTTACTTGTGTGTATATTTGATCCATTAAGGCATTTTTTTAATCTCTTCCCACGATTTATGGATCCCATGGATGCACTTGCATCTAAAATCTTGCCTGTGCTGTATTTTTAAGACATTTTGATCTGGGCATATATTTGATTGATAAAAGCTAAGTTTACTGCCAACGATCTGTTGAAAATTCTGAGCATGCATTTGATTCATAAACACTAAGTTTACTACCAGTGATCTGTTGAAAAATATGAGCATATATTTGATTGATAAAAGCTAAGTTTACTGGCAGCGATCTGTTGAAAAACTTGGTATATATTTGATTGATAAAAGCTAAGTTTAATGCCAGAAATTTGTTGAAAATTTTGACCATGCATTTGATTGATAAACGCTAAGTTTACTGCCAGGGATTTGTTGAAAAATTTGAGCATATATTTGATTCATAAAAGCTAAGATTACTACCAGTGATCTGTTGAAAATTTTGAACATATATTTGATTGATAAAAGCTAAGTTTACTTCCAGCGATCTGTTGAATCTAGGCTATACTTTTGTGTTTCCAATGTTTCGGGTTTGATCCTGTCAGCATTTGGATTAAGTATTATATATTGTATTTTAATGGTTAAAATGTATAGGCTAACCTTTTGAAGGGATATTATCCTTTTCATTATTGGTTGGTACTGGTTATACGGTGATAGTTAATTAATAAATATCTTTCAGAAAAATGGACTTTCTCCCTGAAAAAATAACTTAGTAATGTACAATTAGTCTATTAGAGTATGACTATGTGCAAGGACTTATTTTTGTTGGAATTTGTTATGAGGATTGTTTTAATACTTATGTAGAAATACTTTAGTAAAAGGAAAATAATGGCTAACTATAAGGAAGTCACCACCTATCTACACATTGATGAAAATGGATTGTTTCTACTAAGTGTGTTAATTTCGTTTCCCTTCCTTTAACGAAGATTATATACTTGTGTCTTCTGAAGGAGGTGCTTCCATGTTTAAGGAAACTAATTTTAATGAATTTCTATTAAAGGTTCTAGTTGAAGAGGAACTTATATTTAGAAGCTTAGTATGCTACAAGTGACAGTGAAGGGTATGTCTAGTTAAGAAATCTTTGTAAAAGAATCTACCATATCTCGAACCTAGTGGATTCATCGCCCAGCTCGGGGGTGGATTTAGATGGACAAACATACATCAAATGAAGCCTATGGTTGGGAGGAAAGTCATAGACACGCTTTCAGTTGCCCAAGCTAAAAGAAGTATCTGGAATGGTTAGCTTTGTTATGGATTTAATTTATCTTGTTTTTTTTAGTTTCTTATGAAACTTATGATCTTGGATTTTATAGGTTGATATCTAGTACTAATATGCATATTGAGTTATATGACTTCAAGTGGTGGTTGCAGAAGTTGCGTCCCAATTGTGGAAAGGCATTAGGATAACTCTCGAAAAACACCGTAGAGTAATTCAATTGTATATATGCATAATTGTAATTAGTTTCGTTTATCATCTTAAACGTATCTAACCTTGTTGTTTTCTCCACTCAGGAGACTCATGTATCATCTCTAATGGATGTGCCCAAAAGAACAAGTACAAAGTAGGGTACCTTGTTTTGAAGTGTGTTAACTATGACTAAAAGACGGGGATACTGTGTAATCGTTATCTCATTCAAAGGATAGTCTTGTGACTAATGTCACAGTTGTATCTCATTGCAATTTTTAATAAGATTTGATTATGCAGATTAGTATTAGAGTGATTGTAGCTTAAGATTCTTAATTGCAAACAAATGGCTATAGTTAAGTAAAAAAAAGTTTTAATTTATTTGTTGTGTTTTACAAATTGTTGGGATGCGATTAAGTATAAATTATATGTTACCCACTTGGAGAATCTATTCAGGTATTTGGGGTATGTTACATATGGTATCAAAGCACAAAACAATCGGGATTATTTGGGCTCAGTCAGAGGAAACAAATATAAGTTAGATGAACAAGCAAAGAGAATCCATATATAAGACGTAAGCATAAAATTTCATGTTCAAGGATCGACAAGTTGTTTTTGAATTACAAGTAGGTATGTTCCAATTGCTGAAGCATTATAATGGTATAACATAGTCTATATGTGAGCATTGTACATGTTTCATTATATATCTGAATGATCTTTTTGGGTAAATACCAGTCAATAACTATCTCCTCATACTCTACAATTAGTTTCATTGAAGGAAAAGCAAGTAATCATTAAAATGATTGAAATAGTTAGACTATTGGAGTTAAGGATTTATGAAATAGGTGGAGAAAAAGAGTATACGAAAAGCCATCCCAGTTGTGAATGTTTAAAGGTAAAGTTTATATGCTAAACTAAGGAACTCACCTAAATTTGTTGACTTGGTAGTTCGATTAAAAATGTTCAATACATTTCTCTAGGTTCCTTGTTATTCTTGAGAGTGGATACCTTTCATTTTCAACAATCAATTTATTTGAGTGAGTACAGTTGATACATTTTTTTGACTTTATATAACTAATTGAATTTGATTGACCCAATCGTCAGGATTGCCAAAGATGAGATTGAGATGGATAATCTAAGCAATTACTTGGATCTGTTAGAAGATCTATTAAGTTTGGATTAAATGAGGATTCAACGTGAATACAAATATAACTGACATGATTAATATTCTTTTAGTTATGAAGGAAACATAGTTATGCCGATGTTAAGATTTTTCGTGAATACAAATTCTATTACATTACAGGATATCAACTAGGAATTATAGGTTTGTTACGTAGAAAAAAAAACTAATATTCCACAAGAAGTATAGCCTTGCTAGACTAAGATATCTAGATTCTTTTTAAATAAAGGAATTAACTTTAATTGGTTTACTTGGACATTCTACTTGCGTGAGGTTTTCTATCACTGGGAAATTGTCAGGTTATAATGAGAATATTTGCTAGGAGTCTCCTTGTTTCATTATGGTATGTGATTGTATAGGATAAGTGATTATAAAACTAATGCGTGACATTGGGACACGTTTGTACCCTTGCTTGTCAATTTAACAAAAGGACAATGGTTACAATTACTTAAAAAGGTATACATGTGTATTCTAAGTAGTTCAGAGGATGCTTATGATGAAAATGCATGATTTTGTTTTATATATTTCTTATTCCAGTGATCCTTATTATGGATGTTAGGATACGTTGAGTGTTTTTTATAAAAGTTATACTTTAATGTGATCGAGATTTATGAGATAGAGTTATACGTTATATGCATGGATAACTTGACAATCTATCTCATTTGGATATATGGATTTCATGAGATATTGAGTGTAATACTAATGTGTGTTATTACAAGTAAACTTGTACCTTGGCATATGAATGTCATATAAAAAGGAAATATGTGGCCACCCTTATAAAGGTACGTGGTTATATTTATAAAGGCATGCAAGTGTATTTGTTGTTACTTACATAGTGTTAGTGTGTAAAAAGAAAAGAGGTTATCCTGAATTTTTAAGTGGTCAAGAAATCTATTGTAGTTAATTTTTTTTGTAAACAATGCACGTATATATTTCCCTAGGAATTAATGTACCGTGAAAATTATTTTGTATCTTGCTGAACCATGACATAAGGATGAAAATAAGGAACCAAAAGAGGATGTTTATTCAGATGATCATGTAGTAAGAATGATGAATTCTTATTATTATGAAAAGATTTTCTTAAAAAATTTGATTTTTGTTATACAAAGTGGTACTAACAAGTGAATTTGGAAGATGGACAATATCCTTTGGAACTTGTTGAAAGACAAGAGCGTAATATATTATGCATGGTAAGCATATGGTAAGAATCTAAATAAAGATCAAGGACTCATGAATAGATATATTAAAGCATGAGTAAGAAAACAGGTAAATCTATTTGATGTTAATTTATTGCATGTTGTAATTATCAAATATGCAATAAACAATAAATGATTGATGTTTAAAAGAACTTTCTTGGACTCAAGCATGAAGGCTTGAGGGGGAAAGAACCTTTTCTTTGAGTGAACACCAAGTGGTAAAATTGAGAATCCAGCTCTACTTTGCTAAAGTAACTTTTCCCGGACTCAACTAGGAGGACAGGTGGAAAAGAAATTCCTAGACTCAAGCGAGGAGGCTTGAGGGGATTTGTGAGAGAGTCTGTGATATCAATAGAAATACTTAGGCACAAATTTTGACTTATGGAAGACAAGAAATTGTTTGATGTTTTTGAAGGGAAAACTTATGACTAGCAATCAAACGAGAGAGTAAACTCAAAGTTTAGCCTGTAAGTCCAATTGGTGACAGAACTCGAGAGAGAGTTATGTGTTCAGCAGAGCGTTGTTGAAGATGAAAAACTCAAGGGAGAGTTTTTTGCAGATCAACACAAGTGTTGTTGAAAATTTTTCATCTTCATGAAGTAACAATAAAACACATACTAACGATTTGCCTAGTAACTAGGCCATTGAATGTCTTAATGTGTAAATGTTATAAATACTTGATTAGGAAAAATTTCCTCAAGGGAGAGGATGAATGATAAATTTTAAAAGGGTTACTACTTGAAATTATGTGCAATAGATGATGCTAACTTATGAATAAAAGAGATGTATATCTCAAGTTGAGGACTAGTTAAAGCATCCAGGTACTGGAGGTAAAAGACGTCCTCCAAAAACATAAGTAAATCTGAATTACTTATGAATTATTTTGAGGGTAATCCTATATTAGGTATTCTTATGATGATAAAAGCACAAACAAAGCCTAAAATATGTTCTGTGAATTGCAAATGTTGTGTTGCAGAAAGGACTTGTTGTTGATTTATGCCTATACTGATAATGTTGATCATAGTAGACATACACTAGTATGTTTCATATTTCAGTTTGGTGGCCTAAAAATACATGATGTAATCCTATTAATATAAAGGGTTAAAGAACATATGGCAAGTCAAGCTAAGAAGACTGCTGCATGAAAAATTTCCATAAAAGTGACACTCTAAAAGAGGTCGAGTAAAACATGTTTTTACTTATGCACTATGTTGGCACCGGGATTTGAGCCCACAAGGTCGAGCGAGGGGAGGCCGCTCCCGAGCAACAACAGAACCACTTTAGACTGCGCCTCCGGCCCTACGTAGTCAGAGAGGGATCTCTCATTTGTCATCGGAGTCTACTCCACATAAGGTTGTCAATCTTGTGTGTCACCAGAGTCTACTCCGCATAGGATTTTCAATTGGCATGATCAGGGGGCTAGGATCCCGAATGGGGAAAAGTATGTTGAGGAGAGGTGCATGGTGGGATTGTCGGGGGCAAGGAACCATGGGCAAATGGAATCGAGACCTGTGTAAGAAACGATTACAAAGGGAAAGAATGACGTGGGATTGCAAATAAAGGCAAGATAACCATTGATTTCCCAATCAGAAGATATTTAGAGGGCAATTAGAGGACAAGAAGGGACAGTCCATCGGATGGAGCACCAGCGGATGAATTCCATGCAACTTTAGAAGAACCATATATAAATTCCTGGAACAACAGCAGGAGCATATCGAGTATGAATTCCTAACCGTTATACACTAAGTTGTAGACATGAAAGCAATCAACAAACTGAAATGGAAACAGGAAACACATTTACACGTAAAGGAAATTACATATTGGGAAAAGAAATGACACATGAATCTCTGCCATGAGAAATAGTTCTTTCACTGTAATTTATTCATACACAGGTATCAAGTTTTACAAATGGGGAGCCTCAGCTCGGGAATGTTTCCCAATCCAATTCACTAACTCCTTTCTCCCTCTATCAGGAGCATTTTTATACAATCCTATTGCTGAGACTACCAAAGTAAAGCTGTTACAAGTCACCATCAGGCTTTAACAGTGCAAGGAGTGGACTATCACCACATTTTACAAATATAAACAAAAATCATGGAGATGAGGTGCGTGATAATGCAGGATGAAAACGCAGAGCCCCATACCATCCTGCTTCATGAAAATGACTCCCATGTAGCATGCCGATGGTCAATCATCCACGTTCCATTCATCCTGCAGCCAAATTTTCTCTTCTGAACACCGCGGGAAGTTCTGGATCATGAAACGTTCTTAACCGTCGATCGAGATCGACCTTTCATGCAACCATCGATCCGAGTGGGCCCCACCGTCTTTCGCAATGGGAAACTTAGACATTTGTCCATGTTATTTCGCATTGCGAAATGAACTGCAATCGTAGATTTATCCCTTTTCTCATCGCGGCTATCGACCTTCGCGACCTCTACCACTTTTTCGTGATTTGAGATTGCGGTTTTACCCGCACAAGTATAGATCACAAAATTAATTTAGGTCACAGATCTGCCCCAGATCTCATCTCAACCGTCGAAGTCCTCCGATCATTAGCACGTTTCGCAATCTGGGACGGAAGTCTTGATCGTGCATATTTGCTCGCGCGAAGCGGTTTGGAGCCATTGATCCACCTTCGATCAATCACGACCTTTGATTATGAACCTTTCCCAATGTTAACAGCACCCCTGCTGCTTTCCTCGTTGAAGGGTGGTCACATGAAATTCGAGGGACTAGGACCCCTACCGAACCTCCGTCAAGCCCTTATATCAATCTGTTAAAAACGGAGTGTTAACAACTGGCTCCACGAGGGATGCTATCCTCCCAATGAGGTAGCAAGGAACCCCCGTAGACCAAGTGCCGAAACCATTGGGCCACCTTCAGTATTTCTTTGACATCTCCATTCTACTCCATGCCACTGCTTTAGTGAATTCATGACACTCTTGCAAATCATTTTGGTGACTGTAAACCCGTGCTGGTAACTGAAAATGAAAACAAACTGAAAACATTAATGAAGGAAATGCTCGATAACAGTTGAGCTTATTTTATCTTACCTACTCTACCTAACTTTGTACACAAGTCTGATTAAGTGAAATCAGACTTCCAATGAAGCCAATCAAGCAACTTGCCTAATATTCTTGTTCTTGTATGGTGCTTGATGGGCAAAAATGTAACAGATAATGGGAGAAGGAAATGATAAACAAACTGATCTTTAAGGCAGAGATGCGACCAATAATTTCCTTCACCCAGACCCTCCATGTATTCGTCCATGGGGTCGTAAAAATCATGGCAACCTCCAGCATGCTCTGACACCCGCTCCTAGGAAAGCTGTCTAGAGCTTCCTACTTCCATGGAGTCTTTAGGATGGAAGATTGCAGATGAGGACCTATAGAATCTCTCTCCAATGGAATATCCCTCTCTCTGGCTGAAATTTCTGTAACAAGGGCCTAATGTGCTTCAAGAGGGAGGTCTTCAGCTTCTCCAGTGGAACTCAGTAGGCATACTCCTTCTGTGTGCGGTGGCGTTCCTGAAGGCAGAGTATCAGAAAAAGCGTTTATCTGTAAATTGCTACATCTATCTTCATTTTTGTACAAGCTTATGGCCTGCATCACCTCCATTTCTTTCCGCTTTTGCTTGGAGGCCTTAACCATGTGCTGTATCAATTCAAAAGAGGCATAACACAAGGGTAGGCTATCACCTCCAGTGCCCTCATCATATTTTCCCGCTTCGACCTCCTAATTTTGCATTGCACTTTGATTTCTTTTATCAGAAGGCATTGTTTCAACAGCTGGCTCGTCAAGTATATTCTGCAGGTACTCTTATTCATATTCGTTGTACACAGGGGCACCAAACTCCTCCTTAAAATTGTCCTTAGTTGACCAGGGACGGGGCAGGTCGCCATCTTTAGAGAATAATCCTGCAGGACTGCCTATTCTAGCCTCAGGCTGGTCATATTTCTGCATACCATGAGAAATCTTTGATGGGCCAGAGGCTTCCTCCTTCTGCTTGTAGGGCCCAACCAATTTGTATGTATCTTTTATTTCACCACCACCGTCCTGACCTGACGATTTCTTGGACATGTCAAGGTTTTCCTCAACCTCCAAATAATCAGTGAACATTTGCTGTAGGGTGGTTGATTTTCTCTCCTAAAGAAGCAAGGATAGATCAGGGGAAAAAGCGGTTGCATAATAGATCTTAGCAGCATTCTCAAGAGGTTGAATTCCCTTAGGCATGTTATAATAAAAGCTTGCAAATATTCTGTTAAAACTAGATATGGCCTCCCCCTCATGCCTCCTCAGGGAATAAAACTCTGAAAGTATTTGCTCCAGTGGCCTTCTCCTACCCCAAGACCCCAAGAATGTGCAAGAAAGCTCTTCCCAAGTGTTGATGGACTTAGGCTGCAAGTGTTTAAACTAGACTTTGGCATCTCCTTGTAACGATAGAGTGAACGCCCACATGCAGACATCGTCATGTTCTATCTCGAAAAGGTCATAGAAATGCTCAAAGGCTTGTATGTGTTTCTCAGCAGTCAAGTTTTCAGATTCTTCGTCGAACTTGGGGAGGTACTTGTAATATTTCACGGGAAAATCATAGAGGATAGGAGGCAATTGTGGTGGTTTATATCGGCTTTGAGAAATGGGGGAGACAAGGTTAGGTACGATAGCTAAACTACCGTCTGAGGTTTCATGAATTTCATCAGGGTGTCCTTTGACATAAGGTGCCCCCGGATAAATATCTAGGCCAAAATCAGATGTACAAGATGATGCAATGCTTTCAGTTCGTAAAGAAGGATAAACAAGAACATATTCATGGCTTTGCTCAGGATGAGCTGGGCTATAGAAGGTTGTTTTGATAAATATAAGAAAAGATAAGAGAAAACTTACAAGATATGATAAGGCATCCTGGAATAAATGCGGACTCGAGTGCTTAGACCTTCCACCATACATTTATAATCTTTATGAGGGGTCCATTTTCCAAGCGGGATCTACCAGCCTTCCTTAGTCATTAGATTTTTGGGTCACATCACTAGCGGAGTCGCTGAAGTCTAAATCCTTCAAGAGTGGAGTCACCAGGTGAAAAGTGCTCAACCTTCTTAATGTCTGGCCGATTGTTCACCATCAACAACCATATCTAAATCCTTGTCGTTCTTCCCAGAGAGGATCTTCAAGTTCTTCCCTGGCAACGGCACCAGTTTGTTAGCACTGGGATTTGAGCCCCCAAGGTCGAGCGAGGGGAGGCTGCTCTCGGGCAACAACAGAACCGCTTTAGACTATGCCTCTGGCCCTACATAGTCAGAGAGGGATCTCTCATTTGTCATCAGAGTCTACTCCACATAAGGTTTTCAATCTTGTGTGCCACCAGAGTCTAGTCCACATAGGATTTTCAATCGGCATGATCAAGGGGCTAAGATCCTGAATGGGGCAAAGTATGTTCAGGAGAGGTGCATGGTGGGATTATCGGGGGCAAGGAACCATGGGAAAATGGAGTCGAACCTGTGTAAGAAATGATTACAAAGGGAAAGAATGATGTGGGATTGCAAACAGAGGCAAGATAGGCATTGATTTCCCAATCAGGAGATATTTAGCGGGCGATTAGAGGACAAGAAGGGACAATCCATCGCATGGAGCATTAGCAAGATGAATTCCATGTAACTTTAGAAGAACCATTGATAAATTCCTGGAGCAAAAATAGGAGCATAGCGAGTATGAATTCCTAACCGTTATACACTAAGTTGTAGACATGAAAGCAATCAACAAATTGGAATGGAAACAAGAAACACATTTACACGTAAAGGAAATTACATATTGGGAAAAGCAATGACACATGAATCTCTGCCATGAGAAACAGTTCTTTCACTACAATTTATTCATACAAATGTATCAAGTTTTACAAATGGGGAGCCTTAGCCCGAGAATGTTTCCCAATCCAATTCTCTAACTCCTTTCTCCCTCTATCGGGAGCATTTTTATACAATCCTATTGTTGAGAATACCGAATTAAAGCTATTACAAGGCGCCATTAGGCGTTAATAGTGCAAGGAGTGGACTATCGCCATGTTTTACAAATATAAACAAACATCATGGAGATGCGCTGCGTGATAATGTAGGATGACAATGCAGAGCCCCACACCATCTTGCTTTGTGAAAATGACTCCCATGCGGCGTGCTGATGGTCAATCGTCCACGTTCCATTCATCCTGTCACCAAATTTTCTCTTCTGAACACCACGGGAAGTTCTGGATCATGACACGTTCTTAACCGTCGATCGAGATCGACCTTTCATGCAGCCGTCGATCCGAGTGGGCCCCACCGTCTTTCGCAATGGGAAACTTAGACATTTGTCCGTGTTAGTTTGCATTGCAAAATGAACCGCAACTGTAGATGTAATCAATTGGGAATTTTGAACGAAATCCAATAATTTCCCACTCTGTTTGCATTAAACTGGATGGTATGTATTGTAACCCTTATATATGTTTGTACATTGGGAAAGTGACTGCAATATAGTTTTTAATCACTTTCAGTTTAGATATTAGCATATAGATCTGTGATCTTGTAATAGGTTTTACTTGGCCTGCAATTTATTGATTCGATGAATACTCTTGGATCTGAACTTTACTTATGTGTATATTTGATCCGTTAAGGTGTTTTTTATTATTATCTTTGCCTGTGATTTATGGATCCCATGGATTCACTTGCATCTGAAATATTGACTTTTTTGTATTTTTAAGATGTTTTGATCTGAGCATATATTTGATTTATAAAAGCTAAGTTTATTGCCAATGATCTGTTGAAAATTCTGAGCATGCATTTGATTGATAAACGCTAAGTTTGTTGCCAGCGATCTGTCGACAAATCTGAGCATATATTTGTTTGATAAAATCTAAGTTTACTTCCAGCGATCTGTTGAAAAATATGAGCATATATTTGATTGATAAAAGCTAAGTTTATTGCCAGCGATCTGTTGAAAATTCTGAGCATGCATTTGATTGATAAACGCTAAGTTTACTGCCAGCGATTTGTTGAAAAATCTGAGCATATATTTGATTGATAAAAGCTAAGATTACTGCCAGTGATCTGTTTAAAAGTATGAGAATATATTTGATTGATAAAAGCTAAGTTTACTACCAACGATCTGTTGAAAAGTCTGAGCATATATTTGATTGATAAAAGCTAAGTTTGCTACCAACGACATCTTGAAAAGTCTGAGCATATATTTGATTGATAAACACTAAGTTACTGCCAACGATTTGTTGAAGAGTCTGAACATGTATATATATATATATATACAGACATATATACACATATATATACATACATATATGTATGTATGTATATATATATGTGTGTGTGTGCCTGTGTGTGTATCTATCTATCTATCTATCTATCTATATCCGCAATATGAATAGTGTTTCATTTCTCTTGTGCCTGTGTTTTGTTCTGTTGGATATGAGTGTCTGGCTCTTATTATTGGGTCTGAATGCTGCCCTAGGTTTTTTTTTATGAAAGCATATTTGATTTGAATGTTGCGATTTTAACTAATCTGGACTATACTTTTTTGTTTCCAATTTTTCAGGTTTGATCCTGTCAGCATTTGGATTAAGTATTATATATTGTATTTTAATGGTTAAAATGTATAAGCTAACCTTTTGAAGGGATATTATACTTTTCATTCTTGGCTGGTATTGGTTATACGATGGTAGTTATTTAATAATTATCTTTCGGAAAAATGGAATTTCTCCTTGGAAAAATAACTTAGTAATGCCACAATAGTTTGTTAGAGTATGACTATGTGCAAGGACTTATTTTTGTTGGAGTTTGTTATAAGGATTGTATTAATACTTATGTAGAAATACTTGAGTAAAAGGAAAATAATGGCTAACTATAAGGAAGTCACCACCTATCTACACATTGATGAAAATGGGTTGTTTCTACTAAGTGTGCTAATTTCTTTTCCCTTGCTTTAACAAAGATTGTATACTTGTGTCTTCTGAAGGATGTGCTTCCATGTTTAAGGTAACTAATTTTAACGTCTTTCTATTAAAGGTTCTAGTTGAAGAGGAACTTAGATTTAGAAGCTTAGTATGCTACAAGTGATAGTGAAGGGTATGTTTGGTTAAGAAATCTTTGTAAATATTTTGTCGTATCTCAAACCTAGTGGATTCATCGCCTGCTCGGGGGTGGATTTAGACGAACAAACATATGTCAAATGAATCCTATGGTTGGGAGGAAATTCGTAGACACGCTTTCAGTCACCCAAGATAAAAGAAGTATTTGTCATGGTTAGCTTTGTTATGGATTTAATTTATCTTGTTTTTTTTAGTTTATTATGAAACTTATGATCTTGGATTTTATAGGTTGATATCTAGTACTAATATACATGTTGAGTTACATGAATTCAAGTGGTGGCTGGAGAAGTTGCATCCCAATGGTGGAAAGGCATTGGGATAACTCACAAAAAACAATGTAGAGTAATTCAGTTGTATATATGCATACTTGTAATTAGTTTCGTTTATCATCCAAAACGTAGCTAACTGTGTTGTTTGCTCCACTCGGGAGACTCATGTGTCATCTCTAATGGATGTGCCCAGAAGAAGAAGTAGAAAGTAGGGTACCTTGTTTTGAAGTGTGTTAACTACGACTAAAAGATAGGGTTAATGTGTAATCATTATCTCATTCAAAGGATAGTCTTGCGACTAATGTAAAGGTTGTATCTCATTGCAATTTTCAATCAGATTTGCTTATGCAGATTAGTATTAGAGTGATTGTAGTTTGAATATTCTTAATTGAAAACAAATGGTTATAGTTAAGTAAACAATAAGTTTTAATTTATTTGTTGTGTTTTACAAATTGTTGGGATGTGATTAAGTAGAAATTTTATGTTACCGACCTGGAGAATTTATTCAGGTATTTGGGGTATGTTACATTGTCTCCTTTCCAAGGCGTGTTAAGTAATACATAAACTGTGGGCTCTTGCATGGACAATTGGGCTCCGTTCACAATAGATTAAGTGATTTGAGAATGGCAGTGACCTGAGACTTGACGCTTCCATATTTATAAAATGGTGAATGTGAACTATACTTAAAAGAAGAAAGATCAACACATTTCTTACCTTTGGTAATATAATCTTTCTTATCGTGTGTAGATTAAACACAAAATCTCACAAGTAACAATCCATCGTCTCTTCCTTTTTAATTCAAACCCGTCCTCCTCCCATAGCCTCCTCCCATTTCTGGTTTTTTTCCCAGCCATATAATTGTTCTTCTTCCAAGAAATAACACACCCGTAACTAACCTTTTTTCTTTTTTCAAGAGGTAAGTGACAATAAAAAAATTTCTAACCACACCCTAATCGTTATTAAGCTTTACGGTTCATTTCCAATAACCCTCACTAGTTACTTAACTTATAATAAATATATTAATTAGGTTCTTGGAATAATAAGGAATAATAAATATACTATTTATGGAAGAAGAAAGAAGTTGCAAGGAAGAAACGTAATGTAGAATTGTATATTTATATAATGTAGAAGATGTATTACATAATAGGGCCCTGGTAATTTATACTGTGAATGGGGAAGAGAGGTGACTTTTCAAGTCACATCTTAGTTTATTACATTAATTGACCTAACTTAATAATTAAATTTGGCTTTTGTTACATTGCCTTCCCCTTAAGGAAGCTTTGTCCTCAAAGCTTATTTGACGACAATGACTACATGAACTATCACAACGTCTCTGATGTGGATATCTATATGGGTTGTTACTAGCAGGTTTTTGTCCTTTGTTCCATTTCGATTATGGGTTCAATTTTTCTGTTGTTGGGAGTGCCATAGGTAATTCTTGAAACACCTTGCGATGTTTTTGAATTAGCTCTTGTGTCTCTAGTTGTTTGTCCATATCTCCTTCACTTGTTAGAATCTCCATTTCTTGACATTGAGGTATGTACATTGGTGTATCTTTACAACGTAGCTTTTCCATCTGATGTGATGTAACCAGTTGTGTTGGAGGTGGTTGGTACCCATATAATTTGTGTGTTTTCCCGAACTCATGGAATTCAATAAAATGTTCTTGGTGATTTGCAGAGTATGTACCCAAGGTTTGTAACCATTGTATTCCTAATACTACATCGATTCCTCCCAGTGGCACCGCAAGGAAATCTGACTCTAAGTTATATTCTTGCATTTGTAACTTAACCTTGTGACATTTCCCCACGTTGTCAATCTTCTTGCCATCTACTACCATAACCTTCATGTTAGGTACTGGACGAATAAATAGGTTAAATACTTTAGCAAGGTTGACATTAACGAAGTTATGGGTGTTGCCAGAGTCTATGAGAACTGTGATGTTATTATTTTTTATATGTCCTTTAATCTTCAATGTTTGTAGTTGGGCGATTCCAGTAATAGTGGCTAATGAGATTTGTGGGGAGTCATCCTCGATTCCTGGGTGGTAGTTTTGTTGTCTATTCACATCATTCTCCATTGGTTCATTGATTTCTAGCTCTGCTTCACAAGCATATAATATCTTATGTAAGCATTTGTGCTTAGGATCCCATTTGTCCCCACAGAACTTACATTTTCCTTCTTTTATTCTATGGGCCTCTAAACTGGGATTTATTCCTTCCCTAAGTTGAGGTGGTGTATACCTTGGATTTCCTTTGTATCCTGATTGGAGGGGGTTCTTTTTGGGGTCATCTTGGTTGAAAATTGTATGAACGGATTTGCTTTCAATAATCCTGGCTTTATGTCGTGCTTCCTCCATGGTAGAGATGTTGTGTAACTCTAGTTCGTCATGGATGTGTTGTT
Organism: Pseudotsuga menziesii; assembly: GCA_001517045.1. Taxonomy (NCBI): domain Eukaryota; kingdom Viridiplantae; phylum Streptophyta; class Pinopsida; order Pinales; family Pinaceae; genus Pseudotsuga; species Pseudotsuga menziesii. The sequence goes on along the minus strand of LPNX010117819.1, from coordinate 94,621 downwards.
TTAGACCGTGTATGTAGGTCTGTAGTCGTTGGTCATCGGTTAACTCTGGGACTCGAGTTGACAGCGCTTCCCAGTCACAGGTGTACTCATCGACACTGTTTTTTTGTTGTAACCTTGTGATCTTGGCAAAGAAGTCTTTTTCTTCAATGGCTTGGAATATTTTGATGAGGTCATTCCTGAAGCTAACCCAGTTGTAAGAACATATTCTTGCAGTATTATTCCACCATAGGTACCAGTTGTAAGTGCTGCCTTCTAGATGCATGGAGGCATATTTAATTTTCTCACCGTCGTAATGGATGTTGTGGATGTGTAGGTATTCCTCGGCTTTGTTAATCCACGCTATGCATTGTCGTTCATCCCCATCGTATTTGGGTAACTCGACTTTCACCCATATTTAGCGTCCTTGTGTATATGTGTTAGAGGACGACATGTTGAATAGAGGATCTGACTGCTTTGGAGTTCTGGGGGAGTTTGGTTGCAGGTCATTCGAGATTTGTAATCTGTCCAAGATGGCGGTTAAAACTGCTTGATTTTTCTTTTGGTCTTCCTGTAGAGTGAGGAAGCTATTCTCAATTCGTGACGTAAATTGTGTCCACTTTGATGTCAAATTGTCACTGGTTTGTTTGATCTTTTCATGGAGTTCCTCATGGTTCTTGTTAATTTTCTCATTGATTTGATCGAATTGAGCATCCATTGATTTGGTGATTGCTGGAATTTTCTCGGCGCTAAATGTCGATTTATTTTTATTCAGTGTACGATGCCAGCTCGCCACGATTCTCTCTCTCTTTTTTTATAATTATAATAATAATAATAATTATAATGTAGTTTTTTTTAAATTAAATAATAATAATAATATTAATAAATATTATTAATATTAAAAAAAAAAATTTTAACGTGGAAGGATGGAATGGAGGGAAGGATGGAGCGGAGGTGGGGGTGGAGCAGGCAGCGTGGGGTGGAGCAGCCGGTGTGGGGAAGGATGGAGCAGAGGTGGGGTGGATTAGGCGGCATGGAGGGTGATGGAGGCGGCAGGAGGGATAGCGGCGTGGAGGGAAGGATGGAGCGTAGGTGGGGGTGGAGCGGGCAGCGTGGGGTGGAGCAGGCAGCGTGGGGAAGGATGGAGCAGGTGGGTGGAGGGAGCAAGCGGATGGAGAGTAGAGAATGAAGGATGGAGGGTGAAGAAAGTGTGCGGACAGTAAGGCGGAGGTACATGCAACGTAGGTGGAGTGGTGGAGGATGCAAGTGGTGGCGGGTGCCGAGAGCCGAGAGGCTCTGATACCAATGGAAGAAGAAAGAAGTCACAAGGAAGAAATGTAATGTAGAATTGTATATTTATATAATGTAGAAGATGTATTACATAATAGGGCCCCGGTACTATTTATACCGTGAATGGGGAAGAGAGGTGACTTTTCAAGTCACCTCTTAGTTTATTACATTAATTGACCTAACTTAATAGTTAAATTTGGCTTTTGTTACAATTTAGAATATCATAAGGAGTGATTGCATTTCCTTATAAAGCAATTATACCTATTTTTTTCAATATATATATTTTAAAAGTGATTAAAGTTCTTATCTTCTTTCTTTTAGAAGCTTTATAGATAAATCTTCGGCAACCTTTGCCAGAATTAAGATGACAAATTACCATTTAAATTAATTATTTAAAGTTACTTAAAAAATAAATAACATTACTTACATTACTTTTACCTAGAATGTTACAACATATATTTTTTAATTACACTTAATTTTAAATACCATTTTAATTTTAAATATAATAAATGTTTTAGTTTAAAATAATTTTTTAATATATAATTTTGAATCTTTATGATTTATACGAGATAATAACAACCAAGCTAATAACAACCACTTTTATAGAGATTTGAGATTTAAATTGATAGAGTATGTGATTGTGATAGCGGTGATTGAAACTTTTATAGAGATTTAAATTGGTAAAAGATGTGATTGTGATAGTGGCGAAAGATAATGTTGGCTGAAAACAAAAGTAGAGATGATGGTGATTTTTTTTTGTAAAGAGATGATGTTCGCTGAAACTTTTATAGAGATTTAAATTGGTAAAGGATGTGGGTGGCGAAAGAGAATGTTCGCTGAAAAGACAAAAGTAGAGAGGATGGTGATTTAAAAAAAAAAACCCGAAAAGATCCATCTCCTAAGTAATGGAGAATATATGAACTATTTTAAACCAACTTTACAAATCAAACTCGTTGACCATGATAAACAATTTGTTGGCTTCATAGACGTTCAATATTCAATATGCCAATTTCCATAATGAAGACAAGAGAAGATCGTATATAGCACTAGGTAGGGTTTTGATGCTTTGCTTGGAGTTTGCTAGGTGTGATTCTCTATACTACAGAATCTTGAAAGCATTATATCTCAAAAGATCCACATTAGTTTGTCTTTAAAGAAAAAAAGCTATTTATTATAAAAGAACATTATATTCTTATGTACCCAATCCTTTCCTTAAAAGATGGAGTATCCACTTTATGGAATTTTAATTTTAATTTTTTATTATTTTAATCTAGTTTATTGTTTATTTTTAATTTATATAATTAAGAGAAGACTTTTTTTTATCCAAGTCACTTGGGTTCTTAATTTTTTTTATGAGTTCAAGGAATAGTTATTTTTTCAATATTAAAGAGTAATCCTTTTAACAATCTCGTAGGGGTAATATATTTGTGTGAATTCATCAATGACCCAAAACTTCACTATGGTTACCATCAGCATAGATCCATCTTAAAGGTGGCTCTACCAAGAGCCGAGAGGGATCAAATCTCTTGAGGTACAAACCCTTTCTCCTTTATCGAATCCAATACTCACCTATTTTGTCATTAAAATCACGTCTTCAACATAATATGTGTAGTTGAAATACAGGTTGCCATGGATTATCATGCCATGAGGTATCCCTGCACATTATTGCACACTACTATAAAAGCAAATGAAGACATTGTTATCCTAAAAGTAGATAAAGGAGGAGCCACAGTAGTCCTAGATAAAGCAGATTATAACAACAAAATGATGGATCACCTCACCACTAGTGGAAGCTACAGGAAACTGATTAAAAACCCTATTTCTAAAGTAATCAGGGAGGTTAAGAAAGCCATCATGGACTCAAACCTAGACAAGGTAGTAAAGAAACGCTTAATACCAACCCATGAGATCACACCCACAATTTATGGTCTTCCAAAGATTCACAAAGAAGGGGTCCCTCTTAGACCTATTATCAACACTATAGGATCCCCCACTTATGAACTTGCGAAATATGTGGCTAAAATTCTAAGTCCCTTAGTAAGCAACACAGAGTCCTTCATCAAGGACTCAAGTGAATTTGTGAAGCTAATCAAAACTGAGAAGATAGAACCCAATGACATGATCCTAAGTTTTGATGTGGTTTCCCTCTTCACGAAGATTCCCTTGAATGAAACCATCCAAGTCATCAAAGAGGCTACTGATCCAAACACAACCATGTTAGCAGAGGTATGTCTGAGATCAACTTTTTTCAGTTTCCAAGGAGAGTTTTATGAACAAACTACAGGAGTAGCCATGGGATCACCCCTCTCACCCATAGTAGCAAACCTCTTCATGGAAAAATTCGAGAAAGAAGCTCTAGAATCCTACCCATTGAAACCAACAAGATGGAGGAGATATGTAGATGACACCAATGTGATCTGGCCACATGAGGAAGTTGAACTCAAGAAGTTCTGCACTCATCTAAACAATCTTTCCACTTACATAAAGTTCACAATGGAACTAGAGGAAAAAGTGAGCATCCCCTTTCTTGATGTCCTATTAACTAGAAGAAATGATGGAATGTTAGGAAATAGAGTCTTCAGAAAGAAGACTCATACTGAGAGCTACCTCCATGCAGACTCTCACCACCATCCCTCCCAGAAAATCGGGGTTATTAACACCTTAGCCGTTAGAGCCTCAATGATCTCAGACAATGAACACCTTAATGAAGAAAAGGACCACCTTCTGAGAAGTCTTCAAAAACATAGGCTACAAGCCCAAAGATATTAGAAGAACCCTAAACAAAGCCTACAACAAAAACCACACTAAGAAGACAACCTCCAAAGATGAAACCACCAACCCTAGGGCTTACTTACCTTACATTCAGGGGGTCAAATACAAAATCTCAAGAATCCTTAAGAAGAACTATATCACAACCTCTTTCAAACCCATTGAGACCATTAGGCAGAAAATGAGATCAGTGAAAGACCCAATTGATCAAAGACAATTTAAGGGTGTCTATAGAATCCCATGTTCTTGCGAAACTAGTTACATTGGTGAAACGAGACGCTCCTTTCAGACTAGATTAAAAGAACATGGAGCTGATCTAAAGAATGAACGCATCCGCACCTCGGCTCTTGCAGAACATTGTGCCAAAACCAAACACCAAATCCGCTTGGAAGACACCAAGATTATCGCTAAAGAAGACCATTACTTCAAAAGGAAATTTAGAGAAGCCCTAGAAATAATTAAACTTCCTAACAATTTAAACAGGGATGGAGGCCTCAAAGTGAGCATGAGTTGGCTTCCACCTATTCTCAACCATAAATCAAAAAGAAAAAAATTAAATTAATTAATTATTTATTTCTTTGATCCAAAACTAATCTTTTTAAGTAATACTATTAACTATAATCAATTAAAACACTATTAATAATAGTATAAACATTTAAATACTTTAACTCAAAAAACTAAAATTATTTATTTAAACATTAGTAATAATATACTATTACCCATACACCATAATTAAAATTAAAACTAATTATTTTATAACCAAAACCCTATTTTATTCACGAAAACCCTAAAAATTATGTTAGGAATTATGATCCAAAATGTTATGTTTAGAAGTTTAGTTTAATAAATGTAAAAGGGCATCTACACACTCACGTGATTATTCCAGCATAGAGATAGAAGAGTTCACAATCTTGTATAATTTTTTCACTTTTCATTTAATTCAAGATTTATGTAATATTTTGAAAAGTGAATAAGTTGTTTTGGAGAGATAAGGTAATTTATTATTCATTTTTTTTTGGATATTTTTTATATTAAGAAGAAAAAGGTGGAGAAATAAAACTTAAAAAAAAAAGGTTATTTTTGGAGTTGATGGGGACTAGAACTTGTGACCTCCCACTCAACAATCTTGTATCTCTCCAATTCACCTATAAATATTTGTTATTTTTTTGAGTGATAAGGTGCGTTTTTTATTGGGCATTGGAGTAATAAGCTTGTATTTTTTATTGGGCATTGGAGTAATAAGGAGCATTGTTGGCGTCATAAGGAGTACTTGTATTTTCACTCAAGGTTTGATTAGAGCAAAGTGAAGCCCTGTCAAATTTTTTTCTTGAGGCTATAAGTGGGTCAAGGCCAAGCCCCTATAGCTCTCTTTTGCATGGTGTGTGGTGTTTCTTGCAGTATTTCTTTCATGGTGACTCTTGTTGATGCATAATTTTTCTTTCATGTTGGTGGTGATATTTTTGCATAAAATCTTCTATTGGTGATATAAGGTGATTGTTTATTCTGGTGACATAAGATGCTTTCTTTTTTTAATTCTTGGAGCTATAAGGTTTGCATAATATACATCTTCTAGAGTTATAAGGTGTTTATTTATTTTTTTACAATGTCTAAAGTTGTAAGTCTTTTTAATGAATCTGACAAGTTGGAAGGATCGAAAAATTATAAAGTTTGGAGTCGTCACATTCAAAGCACTCTTATTTACAATGAATTGTGGAAGGGTGTCTGTAATGCTCATCCTACCAAACCAACTATTCCTGATTAGCTTGCAAAATGGGAACTAAAAGATGAGAAGGCCTTAGCATTGATTCACAGTACTGTTTCTGATGATATTTTGTGGATATTGAAAATAGTTCTAGTGCGTGGTCAGCTTGGAAGACATTGAAAGATTTATTTGATTCTCAAAGTGAAGCTAAGAAAATCGATCTCCAATTGAAGTTGTTTCAACAAAAATTGTCTTCAGGAGGTGATGTCATGGTGACCATTTTGATCGCAGGATTGCCTGAGACATATTAGCATTTTTTGGAAACTTTACATATTACAAATAAATTGGATAATATTTCTTTTGACACACTAAGTGAATTACTTGCCACACATGACAAAACTTTGGTAAAACAAAGCAAGAAGGAGAATATGCTTTGGTTGCAAGTACTAGCAAACAATCTTAAGGTAATCATCAAAAGGGAAATGATCATAAAGCAAATGAACAACAACGAAATTATTTTCAATATTGAAACAGAGGTCGTGGTTAGGGTTTTGGAAGAGGAAGAGGCCTTGGAAGAGGAAGAGGAAGAATTCAAGGAAGAGGTTCTAAAGAATTAGAAAGTAAACAATCACAGTTTTCTGGAAGAGGAAGAGGTTCAGAAAACCAACAGGTCTTTGGAAGAGGAAGAGGTAATAAACAAGTCACATGTTTTCGTTGTAATAGAGTTGGACATTATGCTTCAGAGTGTAGAGTTTCATTTGAAAAAATTCTAAAAGAAAGAGAATCTAAAGAATCTTCATCAGCGGCACATTATTCTCATGCAGATGATAGTGAAAATTGTGAATATGTTTTTACAGCACTTGGACAATCAGAATCAATGGATTTTGTTCAAGTTCATCAGTTGGAATCAACGAATTTTTTCCAGTCTTCTTATTGTTTCAAAAATGATTTTGAAGATGCTTGGATTATGGATATAGGGGCTACTCAGCATATGACACACAAGAAAGATTTCTTTTGGAGTTATGAAGATTGTCATTTAAATTCAATCTTCCTTGCAGATGATTCTATTCATTTGCCACAAGGAAAAGGAACAGTCAAGGTTGACTTGCCAGGAGTTGGAGAAAGATTGATTTCTAATGTTTGGTATGTGCCTACATTTAAGAAAAAATTATTGTCTTTAGTTGTCATTCGCCAATTAGGACATCAAATTGTAATGGAAGATGGCATTCTTTTAGTTAATTCAAAAAAGGATGCATACAAAACAGTTATGACAGGTTATGAAGATGGAAAGCTTCTTAGGATGAAGGGAACAATCATTCCTAGATCAAAGGAACATTTGAAGGAATTTGCAGGTTTAGTTGAAATTGATGTTTCACCTATCAGATTTTGGCACATTTGTTTTGGGCACTTGAATGTTGATAGTCTTGTACAACTCCAAAAACAAGGAATGGTAAAGGGGTTGCCTACTTTTCGAAAGGAAAATGCAAAGTGTGAAGCTTGCATTTATGGCAAATAGAGAAGGATAGCTTTTTCAAAAAGCACTTGGAGAGCAACAAGGAGATTACAGCTTGTTCATAGTGGTGTTTGTGGTCCTTTGGAAACTTCACTTGGTGGTTGTAAATATTTTTTGTTGTTTATTGATGATTTTAGCAGGATGGTTTGGGTGTATTTCTTGAAGGAAAAATCAGAAGTGTTTGAAAAGTTTCAGTTATTTCAAAATTTGGTTGAAACAACGACAAAGGAAAAGATTGTTACTTTGAGAACTGATAATGGTGGTGAGTTTACATCAAATCATTTTTTGACTTATTGTTAGGAAAAAGGGATTAAAAGACAGTTGACCAATTTTTATACTCCACAGCAAAATGGAGTATCAGAAAGGATGAATCAGACTTTATTGGGCATGGCTAGAGCAATGTTATTTTTCAAAGGGTTGAATTCATGTTATTGGGCTGAAGTAGTTCATACAACAGTTTATTTGAGGAATCAATCTCCTTCGTCATCACTTGATGGAATAACTCCTTTTGAGGCTTGGTATGGATTCAAACATATGGTCAAACATTTGAGATTTTTTGGTTCAGTTTGTTATGCACTTGTCCCAAAAGAAAAGCGAAAGAAGTTAGAGTCTAGAAGTGTTAAGTGCATGTTGATTGGTTATTCCGATGAGAAAAAGGGGTATAGGCTTCTGTTAGATGGAAATTTTATTGTCAGCAGGGATGTGATTTTTGATGAAACATAAAGTTTAAGTGTAGAAGAGGTTGAAAAAAAACTTAGTCATTTAGAGGAAAAAGTAACTAAGGAACAAATAAGGATGCAACACTTAAACAAGACAAGGAATGAACAATGGTTTGACTTCATTTCAGAAGTACAGGATGATGAACAGGTTGAAGACACCTTGGAATAGGTTGAAGATACTTTGAATTCTTCACAAGTTAACTTGGATGATTCAAATCAAGTTAACATTGAAAAGAAGAAACCAAAATGGGAAACTAAGTTACTTCAGGATGTTAAGTCTGATGAAAAAGGCAAAACGGGTACAAAGAGTTCTAAGATGGTTTCAGAAAATATTGCTCTTTCAGTTGTTGAACCAGCTACTTTTAATGAAGAAGTTAAATATGATGAAGGGAAAATAGCAATGCAAAGTGAGTATGATGCAATAATGAAGAATCAAACTTGGAAAATTGTTGATTGTCCACATGATGTTAAAACCATTGGTTGTAAGTGGGTTTACAGAATTAAGTACAAAGCAAATGGAGATATTGATAAATATAAGGCAAGATTGGTGGCGAAGGTTTTTTCTCATAAAGAAGGGATTGATTATGAAGAAACTTTTGCTCCAACAACAAAATGGAATACTATCAGGATTGTGCTAGCTTTAGCTGCACAAAATGGATGGAAAGTGCATCAAATGGATATAAAAAGTGCATTTCTAAATGGTGATTTACAAGAGGATGTTTATATGACTCAACCTCCTTGTTTTGAGGTTCCAGGGAAATTAAATCAAGTTTGTAAACTGGTTAAGGCATTGTATGGATTGAAAAAGGCTCCCAGAGCTTGATATGTAAAAATGGATACCTACCTACAGAAATTTGGTTTTCTTCATAGTTAGTCAAATGATACTTTGTATCTTTGAATCCAGGAAAACAACTTAGTCATCCTGGTTATGTATGTTGATGATTTGCTCATAACAAGTAACAATAATGATCATATATTTCAGGTTAAGCAAGAACTTCAAACAGGTTTTGAAATGATAGACTTGGGATTACTTCATTACTATCTTGGAGTTGAAGTAAAGCAGCGGGAAGGAAGCATATTTATTTCTCAAGCTAAGTACATTTCTGGATTATTGAAGAAGTTTGGAATGGAGGAATGTAAACCAGCGATTACTCCCATGGAGCAAAATTTAAAACTTTCTAAGTTTGAAGGGGGGAAACTTGTAAATAGTACTGGATATCAACAGTTAATTGGATGTTTCATTTACTTGATGAATACTCGTCCTGATCTATCTTATGCAGTCAGCATACTTTCCAGATATATGCAGGAACCTAGAGAAAGTCATTGGAATGCAGCAAAAAGGGTGTTAAAGTATCTTCAAGGAACAAAGGATTTTGGACTTGAGTTTAAAAGAAACAAAAATTTCAAGCTTGTTGGTTTTTCAGATGCGGATTTTGCTAGAGATGTTGATGACAGGGCATCTACTTCAGGTTACTTAATGAATATGGGATCAACTGTAGTGGCATGGAGTTGTAAAAAGTAGGATACAATTGCGAATTCTAAAATAGAAGTAGAATATATTTCAGCTTGGGAAGCCGCTTGTGAGATAGTTTGGTTAAGAAGGATTTTGCAAGACCTCAAATTTGATCAGAAAGAAGCAACTTCATTATTGATTGATAATCAATTAGCAATCAAGTTAGCTAAAAATCCTATTTTTCATTCAAAGACTAAGCATGTGGATACTAAGTATCATTACATTCGGGCTCTCGTCGTAAAACAAATCATCAAGCCAAAGTATTGTCCATCAGAAGATCAAACTACATATATTTTTACAAAATCTCTTGGAAGGGTCAAATTTGATAAGTTTAGAAATGAACTTGGTATTTGTTCAAAAGAATTTTTGGATCAAAGGGGGTATTGTTAGGAATTATGATCCAAAATGTTATGTTTAGAATTTTAGTTTAATAAATGTACAAGGGCATCTACACACTCACGTGATTATGTGAGGTGTCCCTATGTTAGTTTCAGTAATGGTAAATTAGTTGTTACTTTTAGGATATTTAAATCCATCAAGTTTTCCATGTGAGGTAATATTTCGGGACTTAGTCCTCACATCTCTGTGATGTAATTATTTTTCCTTCTTCATTAATCAAGTTTTGTGTCTGAGGACACTTTGTCAAATTCTTCCACATAGCCGACATTATTAACTTATCTCTACATCTCCATTATTAATAACGAAGATTAGATACTCTCCACAAATTGACAAACTTGTCTTGATGATGGATCCCGATATGGATTCAAAACGTCGACAACGTGACATTGGAACTGTGGATTCTCTGAAATCAACTGAAACAAACAGTAGTTGGATTTATTGAAAAATAAAACAACATTGTCTTAAAACAACATTAAAATTTTCCAAAAAAAATAAATTTATGCATGAAACATAACTTAGTGTTTAAATTCAACAATATAAGAAATAGAATTGATAATAGATTTAAAAACAAATATTGTCGTGGTTAAAAACAAATATTATGAAACCAAAGTTTGTTTACTATAAACCATATTTGGTAAACGAATAATATGAAACCATATGAAGCGAAAAAGAATATACATTTAAAAACTTGATTTAATATTATTTTTTAAAACTTAACACTATAAGTGTTTTATGTTTTAAAAGAAAGTTAAAACAAAGATTGCGGTTGATGCAAATTTGTTTTTGGGAAATAATTAATAAGAACATCAATGAATAGATTGTAATTATGATAATAAAGATTTAGTTGGAGTTAATAATTCATTTTTTATTTGGGTTAACTGAAATTATCGCATTAATCATGAAGAAAAAGATAATAGTAACTGTGTTTAAACACGCTTCATAAATGAATTTATAATTGACTATGTTTTTATTATGTTTTGATATTTATTTTATTTTTATCAAGCCTACCAACTTTTTGGTATATTCAAATTATTTTCTTTTATTTTTATTTTTATTTGAGCCGATTATAAGTCTAGAAGGAGTTACACATCCCTCCAATGAAACCATATGAAGCAAACATTATAAGTACGGAAGGTTAATTTTTTAAACTTAACACCAAAAGTGTTTTCTATTTTAAAAGAAAGTAAAAACAAATATTGTGGTTGATGCATATTTATTTTTGCTAAATAATTAATAATAACATCAATGAATAGATTTTAATTGTAATAATAAAGATTTAGTTTGTGTTAATATTTTATTTTTAATTTGGGTTAACCAAAATTATCACATTAATCATGAAGAAAAAGATAATGGTAATTGTGTTTAATACACAATTATTTCTTTATCAGAAAGAAAGTTTCTGCAATTTTTTTTAAGAAAAAATTTATGTGATTTAGCTAGTTTTAAAATGAAAGCTTAAGTGTGTTGAAGAAATGTGAACCTCAAGAGGCTTCATATATGAATTTATAATTGGCTCTATTTTGTTTATTATGTTTTGATATTTATTTTATTTTTATCAAGTCCACCAATTTTTGGGTATATTTAAATTATTTTCTTTTCTTTTTTGTTATTATTTGAGCCGATTATAAGCATGAAAGGAGTTACACATCCCCCCCTACTAGGTTGTAGAATATGCCTCTTGACACAACAAAAAAACACTCACTAAGTTTTAGAGATTGCATTCCAACTACATTATTCTATTTTTTATTGAACCGCATGTGCTTATCTCCTAAGCCTATGCATCAAGTTCTAGTTTCATGTGCAGAGTCAATATCTTGTGCGTACAACAAAGAATAGTAATTGTAACACAATACTTGTATGAAATCCCTACAACGTGTGCATAACAACAACACCTAGCCTTTATTCAAAGCAACAAAACTAGAAAAATAAAAACACCACACAAACATTCATAGTACAACACCATTTTAACTAGAAAATTGTTGATGTTGGTAGCTCGGACATGAACTTCTACATGGGTTTAGCATAAAACATGCAAGAATTTGTCCAAGTCATCTATTTTGTAATTCATTTTATTATTAAAGCGTAAGTGTTTTTAGATGTTGAGTCTAATAAAGCATATTTTTAATACATTAGTGATTTAGACTAATCTCAATCGTAGGTCTCACCATGGGATTAGAGTTTTTGTAGATTAGGTTTTTAGCTTAAGTATATTTCCAGGTCAATGTAGAGGGTAAAAACACATCCATTCTTTACTCAAGATAGTTTATTCAAAAGGTCAAGAAACTCATCCAAGGAGAGAAATTAGAGTACCAAAGAGGAGCTCAATTAAACAACCGGGCATATTTCATTGTTGAAAATGATAACATATCCATACAATTGTATGGGTCCTTATGGACAGGTCTATATAGTTGTACAATAGTCCATATTGTAGGTAACAAACATCAGGTTGATTTCTCAGTTTTGGGCAAAAAATTTTCCTTAGTAAGTGTGCATATTTTACCTCGTTTGAGTGTAATGTACAACTATTTGTTTTGGCATCCGAGAGATTTCCTTGTAGCTTTGATGTATTAATGAAAAGCTTATATGAAAGAGTGAACCATCTATGTACTATGTTATTCCTCCATTGTACATTTTCCATCTATATTTGTGAATATTGCTATGTGAAAATTTTAATTTCTGTAAATTAAGTAACTATTTATTTATTTGAGAACATAAAGATAGTATTCCACTAGGGTTAGGAAATCTACATGGTATTAAAGCTACTCTGATTGAGAGTATCATAAGAGTAGGAATTTGTGTGTCGATCATAGATGGCATCAGCTATCCTTAGGTCCGAGGATATATTGGATGGTGCCTAGAATTTCCTATCATGTAAAATTAGGGTAACTCTTCTGTTAGAAGAGAATGATCTTTGCGATATCTTCAAGGATGAAATGGTTTTGTTGATAGATCTATAAATTTTGACAAATCATAAGAATAAATAAGTGAATGCCAAGTGGATGTCCATGTATTTTATAAAGGATCATATGGTCCTTCATATATTTGAGAAAAAGATGACGAAGGAGATGTTCGATGCCTTGGTTAGCCTTTACCAAATAGAGAACATTAATAGGAAGAGGATATTAGATAACAAACTCAAATATGTTGAGATGACCAGATTAAACACAATCACCAATTACCTAATGAAATTCACATATTTGTGACCAACCTGTAGCAGTTGGGGAGAAGGTTGAAGACAAAGAAAACTCTAGGGTGTTTGTGCTCGGGAAAACCTTCCCTCCTAGGAATGATTGTATCCAAAAGGAAACTTGGATGGGGTCTAAGGAAACAAAGTAGGGAGGTGACATTGTGTATGCCATAATTAGTCAAACAAAGAAGGGAGGAGGTAAAGGACCCAACAAGGATAAGGTAAAAAGTGAGGAGTTAATCTCACATTTAAGGAAGAATGACTTGAGTAAAATCTGGCAAGTGCTTCATATGTCGTAAGCATGACCATTATGCATCATAGTGTTTATAGAAGAAGCGTAAAGAGAAGCATCAACATAAATAGGTAGCAACCTCCATTGAAATTCAGATGAACGAGCTTGCCTCCAAATTCAAGAAGGATTTATTAATGGCATGTCTTTCTTGCATCACATTTCCGAAGAACATATTGTTGGGATTAATAATCCTCCTTTGTCCAATATAGTCTATTTTGTCATATTTCCTAGCTTAGGAGGTCATTTATCACCTTACTATAGTTTTGGTCCCACTGGTGCCATTGGTTCCAATGGTACCATTGGTGCCACCGGTGCCATTGGTGAAATTGGTGCCGTTGGTGCCAATCCCTACATTATAGGCGTAACCCACCTAGAACTAAAATAATTTTTATTTTTGAGAAGACATTACTTTAAAATATATTTTTAATTTTAATGTTTTTGACCAAGGATGGTCAAAGATGACTGTAATTGAATTATTTTATTACTTAATAATTAAAAGAAGAGACACCTATCCAAAGAATATTGCTTAAGAGTGTTCACTGACCCACTAGGAGGAATGATCTATTGTAGAAGGCCAAATAAAAAATGGCAGCAACAACATTCACTTTTTAGCTGTTACAAGAGGCAACAACCCTATAATTGTGGTCATGTTCCCAAGAAAAGAGAAACTAAGCATGTGGCTCATTAAATTGAAAAAGTGACCCAAATACCTAGGCAAGAATATATATATATATATATATATATATATATACACACCATCGAATGGGCAGGAGGCTCATTACATTCTAAGTGACTAGAGCCTTGTGGTTTTGCTAGAAACAAAAAAGTTAGGCACACAAGAGGAATTCAATGAGGGGAAAGCTAGAGTGAATTGCTAAGAGTTTATGTCTGCAAGTGTGACTACTAAGTTATAGAGATTACCGTATAGGATTATACACAATATCTTCATCCTGGTGGTTTAGTGAACAGGATCGGGGGTCCTAAAGCAAGTGATCTTGGCTACTTTTAGGAGATGGTTGGGAGGAATGGTCTTCTTTGGGTGTTTGTCCACTTCTGTAGTTAACAAGTTCTATATTATTCTGGTTATTTATCTTTAATTCAACATTCTGATTATTTCTGAAGGATTTTATAGATGAATGGTTTTTGTTTTTCAAAAATAAGGTAGAAAAGTTTTTCTTCTATAATTTATAAGTTAGAATAAAATCTATGGCTGTAACAATTTTTCCATTCTAGGAATTGCAGGCTATATCTTCTTTTTACTTAAAAAAGCAATATTTTATTATAGTTTAACTAGTGATATGTATAGTACTCAATTGGTAAATATTTAACAATTCTGTAATGTTCTTATAATTTATACAGAAATTAGATAATATGTTTAATAGAATTGTTAAAGTTTGACTAAGTCTTTGGTCGCTAGGGATTACCTTAGTTAAGCATTTTAAAACCCTAAATCAAGGGTTGTAACCAACCCAAGAACAATAGTTTATGGTTTCTAGACAAGGGTTAATACACATATATATGTGTGTGTGTGTGTGAATAATTATCCTGTATAGACCATTTAGAACCGAAAGGATTAATATTTGTATATATTTACACAAGTATCAAACTCAAAACAGTCGAAAGGTCCACATCTTCATTATGTTTTATCAGATTATAACTTGTTCACAACCGACATGCACTTTTCCATTTTCAAAGTCGACTTAGGGTAAACACTCCATGTTCACGAATTTAAAAGGAATCAATATAACTGTAAAACAAATGAATATCTCCTTTACAAAGTACAAGTCAAAGAATCGTAGCCTGTAGGGATAGTTTTTTCTCAATAATTATTAAATAGATAGAACTTATAACTAAACCAGTGGTAGTATTGATCTAACCTAAGACCTAGTATAAACTTTGCATAACTTAAATAGGGTTTATAAAAATTAAACAAAAGAAAAACAAATTCTATTTAATTTACTAAAAAAATGTTTAACGGGCCAAGGTTCGAGGCCTGTAAAGGCTATTCTCTTATCAAGAAAGGAACTTTAACTAAAAACTACAACAATCATGTCTAAACCCAATGAAGATAGGTTGTAGCTGTATACTAATCATTTCCCAAAAAATTAAATAATAAACAAAATACCAAATTTTACACAAAGTAATATTAAAACGCAAAACCCAAGCTTCAACAATTCTTTGAACGTTGAGAGCAAGTATTCCCGCGTTAATGACCAAACATACAGAGTAATGGTGATATTTAGTATATCTATCACAGAGTAAACTAAGAGCAATAACAGAGGAGAAAAACCCAGATAGCAACGAAAACACAGTATATCAGTACTATATTCTAAACATTATGATAGAGGTAGCCTCAACATTTTCGAAGAGGTTTTAAACAAATTATTCCACCTTCAATAGACAAGATATCTTATATATAGAACATTACTGAAGGTTAAAAATGGTTTAAATAACATAAATAAACCACATACAAAGTAGTACCGAGAGATCCCAAACATTTTCGCAAAGATTGTAAAGATTTACAGCAAATTCTTCTTTATTTACAAACAACCAGGATACAACTTCTCACAGACATAATGGTCTGAAATCTAAAAAGGGTTTCAAAATATTTAAACTCTATACTAACAATATTACAACCCGAAGGATTTTAAAGACAATTTTCATCACTTCCAGAACATAAGAAATTATACCATCAACGAAGGAGGGTCGTAAAATTCCTAAAATGAAGCAAGACCCTAAGAAACCCTATGTTCCAGCATTTCATTTTCTTTATCACACCACTAGGCCATCAAGGGATTATAGGTTCCAAGGTTCATGAGTCTTACAAGAACCTTGATGACGCCGGTACCCATGGCAAATCTATGCACACCAAGTTTCATCCTTTGGCCACCAATGAAAACATCCCTGCCAGTCAACAACAAAAAGAGGTTAAAACTCATAGTTACCACTTATAGTCTTTCACAGAAAATGAAAAACAATTTTGTGTAAAGGAGCAAGCTTACCTTGTCAAATGAGTTATCTACGTAGGGCCAAGGCATGGAATTGAATACCATGAGTGTGGTTTGTTTGTGCACAGTTTTGAATGAAGAGTCGAATGATGGGAAGGCCAAGAGTCGAATGTTGGGAAGGCCGAGAGCCTTCGACCCCCCTCACCCTTCCACACTACAATAGAGCAATGCTGAAGTTTCAACGCAGAGGTTTAAAAACCCTTTTTAGGGTTTACATCGTTCAACAAATAGAAAGAACTTAAAAAATTATCATGGCATGTTTTTACCACCTCCACGTTCTTAAAAATATTTTACACCCACTTTCTATAGTTTCCAAGCGAACCCTTTATTTTGTCCATAGTCAGTTTATTTTGTCACTTAGTGTTGTACCCTAGTTTCTTTTAGTTTGGATTGAATGTAAAGGGTAGGACTACCTTCCTTGGAGAAACATACACCATAACATTCTATCTAACTCTAGCGTGTATCCAAAGATGATTTTTTTTATTGGTTAGAATTCTGTGCATGGCCCAAAAAATATTTTTATTATTGGAAATATGGTGGATGAGGTAGAAATAGGAAAAATATTTAGCTAGAAAATTAGATATCCGGTCAGTTTTCGAGCAAGAAGTTGGGTCACATGCAGGTTGAACATGAGTTAGGCACCAAAATTTCTGACTGAAGGTGGGTTAAGAGAAGGTTACAAATCTCTAGATTCTACATTGCATTAAATAAGCGTCGTCTAGAACATTATTAAACCAAGCTTGATTCACATTATGTACCTGCATCTTAACTACATACCTAGTTATTGAATTAAGATGTATGTACGTAGTTATTTTGAATTTGGGAATCAAACTATTCAATCTGATTTCTAATTTTGCGGGTAACTTAAAAAAAATCCATGGATAGAATTGAGAAATTTACTTAAAACAAATCATTAGACTAGATTTGTTAAGAAAAATATATTGTAGCTTGCCATTGTTAAGAAAAATATACTGCAGTATGCCATTGTTAAGAAAAATATACTGCAGTATGCCATTGAATATACACCAGGTACTTTCTCTATATTCGGTTTTATTGAAGTTACCTCATTCTAAAGAATCAAGTCTTCTGGATTTTGTTCTGGTTAGAAAAGTACTTCTCTATCTTCTGATGATGACAAATTGACAATGTGCTTAAGGTAGGGAATGTAAGCCATGGAAGAAAGTCCCATTATGGATTATAATAATTTATGAATATCATTTTTTGACAGACTATAAGGGGCCAGTATAACTATGAAAATAATTTATAGTTTTGCTAGTCATCTAATTTTCTAAAATTCTAAATGGCGCTTTTCATTTTCCCATACCTCAACCTGTCATACATGACCTGAACTAATTGAGCGTCGAATACACCATTTAATATTATAAACATGTAAATGACAGTTTTTGATTTTCCATATCTGTGATATATGTTCAGAATTTTCAACTGAGTGTCAAATACACCACTTAAAAAAGAAAAAATGTTCTACATACCATCAAATTCTATGATTCGATGAACCTTAATCGAGTCGGATTCTGACGGCATTGAGAATGATTGAATCAATCAGACGTGAACTCAACATTTTCTAGTGATTAATTTTTTTTTCCCACCTTTCAATTATTCGAAGGGCCAACACAGTACACATATCCTGATTTTTCTTAACCCCATGGATTCCTCCCTAGCAGCTGCAGTCAATTACCAATCATGTTGCTTCTTATGGAAGATTGATAAATAGGGGTCATTTTTATTAGTAGGCTATGTATTGACTCCATTCTTTATGTCCATTAAATTTTGTCTAGTATGGACGCATATGTGTGCAAATTTGAGTTCACTGTTAGTATGAGTGAAATGGGTAGAATTGGAAAGAATTGAAGACAGTCTCATTTGGGTTCGATGGATTTCACTAGAAGTTCCTTTCCATCTTATCATTTTTATGTTCGTTTTGCAGTCCTTTCCCATCACTCAATGAAGTCTTTCCTGCACTGAGACAACACCTTGTCCCTCTTCAACAACTCAAGAATTCCCTCTCGGTGGCATAGCAGGATTGATTTCTTCAATTCCATCTTTTAATGTGCCCATAACAGATGGGTATTGCATGTCGTTTTCCGCTGAGCCATTTTTGTCTTAGCATTTCTCTCCTCCTTATCAATTTCTTCTTTCATTAGCATTTCCATTTTCTTCCTTTGAGACCTCTCATGCAATGTGTATCAATGTTATAATTCTTCTCTACTCGAATCTCCCAACCAAATAATTGGAATGAAACTTCCTCTTCCACTCCCTTTCTACCCCTAGTGTTGATACATGTCCACTTCAGCCATGTTTTACCCCTGCGTTGCACTGTCGTGTTAGCCTCGTTCCACGGTAGTTTGTATCCTCATTTAAATCCATGAAAGTACAACAGAGGTTAAGTTGGATCAAGGGTGAATCAACATTTCGGTTTCACTCTAATGAATTCCACTTGTTAAATGGTCAATTTGACCCCTGAGGTCTATAAATAGAATGTAATAGGTAGCAGGGACAATTATTATTGAAGGATTTGTTTGATGTTACTGATTCAACTGTAAACTAACCTTCTTCTCTATAATGAAAGCATAATATAATAAAAAATTCTCTTGGGACCCTTTTAAAACTTTCTTGAGTATCGATCTGGTTATATTTTTGTATTATCTCTGGTTTTTTCCTGGGAATGTATTATATCTATTATGTTCTCATTTATTTATTTCTGTAAGGAAGGATGATGATTTATATTATAATAAAAAGGATACAAAAGATACAAACCTACAGAGCCATGAGACTGGTTTCCAAACAACTATCCAATTTAACTTCTTTTCTAAGTTGTCCCTGTCATGCCAAAATTCTATAAATGCAATATTTACTAGAGAAACTATGATGCCCGTGAACAAGAAACCAACATTTTCAGTTGTTCCATTCTCATTTCAAATGTTGGATGCATTCTTATTTCACAACAAAATTTTTTATATATGAAATTAAAACTATACTAGTCTAATTAGGTTTTTGTATGCATGAACATACACTATGTAGTTTGAATCAGTGAATTTGGCTTTGTAATGCATGCTGGGCATGCATTTGGGTGAAGCAATCCAAAATTGACAGCTTGCTTCAGTAAAATGCACACACATGCCTGATTTCTTTGTCAAATTCAAAGAATAAAATAGGAGATTGTGTTTTTTTATTCCTCACCTTTTAGAAGTTTAATATTTCCAAGTTTTTACTTGAAACTTTCCCCTTTAGAATGTTTCTCCAAGCAGGCATAGTTTTTCTTTGGTGTTCATTTAATCAAAAAGTTTACGAGTGTTAATAATAGCTTTGTAACAATATTAGAAGAAATTATTCATGGATAATTATGCTTAGAAATGTGTATATATGCCAAATTCCAAATTTCATACCTAGAGTGTACTTCGATTGACATTGGTGTGCATTTCTGGTTTTGGCCATGAAAAATTGGCAAATACTATCAATTGTTGTTTTGAATGACTTGGATTTTACTATAGATCATACAATTTACAAAAATTAGTACACGAGTTTGTAGAAAAGGTTGGCATGTCTATGTTATAGTGCAATTTATTCAATGTAACATGAAATGCAGGCCAAAGTGTGTATTTCTTCGAGGGACTCGACCTTGATTTTTACCATGTGGAAAACACATAAATTTGGAGTTTCCTTGCAGAGCATAAGTTTTTATGTCTAAAATTTAAAATTTGAAAGCTTATTAGGTTTTTTATGCCTGAACAGACACTCTGCCAGTTTGAATCAGTGAATTTGGATTTGTAATGCATGTTGGGTGTGCATTTGAGTGAAGCAATCCAAAATTGACTTGCTTCAATAAAATGCATGCACATGCCTAATTTCTTTGTCAAATTCAATGAATAAAATAGGAGAGTGTTTTTTTTATTATTCCTCACCTTTCAGAAGTTTAATATTTCCAATTTTTTACCTGAAACTTTCCCTTTAGAATGTTTCTCCAAGCAAACATAGTTTTCCTTTGGTGTGCATTTAGTCAAAAACTTTACAAGTGTGAATAATAGCTTTGCAACAATACTAGAAGAACTTATTCATGGATAATTAGGCTTAGAAATATGTGTATATTCCAAATTCCAAATTTCATACCTAGAGTGTACTTTGATTGTCATTGGTGTGCATTTCTGGTTCTAGCCATGAAAAATTGGAAAATACTATCAATTGTTGTTTTGAATGACTTGGATTTTACTTTAAATCAGAAAATTTACAGAAATGAGTGCACGAGTTTGTAGAAAAGGTTGGTATGTCTATTTTATAGTGCAATTTATTCAATATAACATGAAATGTCGGCCAATGTGTCCATTTCCTCCAGAGACTCAACCTTGATTTTTACCATGTGAAAAACACATAAATTTGGAGTTTCCTTGCAGAACATAAGTTTTTATGTCTAAAATTTAAAGTTTGAAAGGTTATTTAGGTTTTTATTCCTGAACAGACAGTATGTGGTTTGAATCAATGAATTTGGCTTTGTAATACATGCTAGGCGTGCATTTCAGTGAAGCAATCGAAAATTGACTTGCCAAATGTGTATATATGCCAAATTCCAAATTTCATAACTAGAGTGTACTTCGATTGGCATTGATGTTCATTTCTGGTTCTAGCCATGAAAAATTGGGAAATACTATCAATTGTTGTTTTGAAATACTTGGATTTTACTGTAGATCATACAATTTATAGAAATGAGTAAAAGAGTTTGTAGAAAATGTTGGTATGTCTATGTTATAGTGCAATTTATTCAATATAACATGAAATGTAGGCCGATGTGTGCATTTCCTGGAGGGACTCAACCCTAATTTTTACCATGTGGAAAACAAATAAATTTGGAGTTTCCTTGCCGAGCATAAGTTTGTATGTCTAAAATTTAAACTTTTAAAGCTTATTTAGGTTTTTTATGCCTGAACAGACACTCTGTGTTTTGAATCAGTGAATTGGCTTTGTAATGCATGTTGGGCGTGCATTTGAGTGAAGCTATCCAAAATTTCCTTGCTTCAATAAAATGCATGCACATGCCTGATTTCTTTGTCAAATTCAATGAATAAA
Organism: Pseudotsuga menziesii; assembly: GCA_001517045.1. Lineage (NCBI taxonomy): Eukaryota > Viridiplantae > Streptophyta > Pinopsida > Pinales > Pinaceae > Pseudotsuga > Pseudotsuga menziesii. Next base: position 73,177 of record LPNX010117819.1, on the reverse strand, counting down.
ATATGAGTCTTTTTTATTATTATTCCTCCTGTTATAGCATTTTAATATTTCCAATTTTTCACCTGATACTTTCTCCTTTAGAATTTTTTTTAACTTCTAGCCCTAATATTGATTTTTTTTTTGTTCTGCAAGGTAACTCAGCAATGGATCATTCAAATGAGACATCTCAACAAAATATTCCTCGAAAAAGAGGTCGATGTAATGGTTTCTGTTACTCTAATCTTCCAACTTTGGAACCATGTGACGTTGTCGCTCACTTCATTCCTGTTAGATGGAAACAGAGAGCTAATTGTTCTGGTCATGGACAATGTCAAGGATTTGGAGATGAGAATTACATACCACATAATGAAACCAGAAATTTCCCTCAATCATCAAGCAATCATGCAGCCAATATACAACCTTATTTCACTCAAATATTGGCCATTAATGCTGCTTCTGTTATAAATATATCTGATCAAAGTGTTGAAGATTGTGTTGCTCAACAACAAGGGCATGCTTTGAATCCAATTATAGTTGCAAGAAATGTCAACGTACAAGATAGAAATATTTACCATATAATTAATCCTCTTTCATTGCATGTGAATGTCCCATACTTCTGTCAAATAACAGATGTTATTCCTTCTGCCATTACAATGAACTCTGGTTTGGATTATACAAATATGTACCATAGTGGAATGAACTCCATTTTGCAGAATAAGGCCACACTTTTCCCTCAAATATCTGTGATTGATGATGCTGCTGTTACAAATCAGTCTTATCAAAGTGGTAAAGGTTGCGTTGCTCAACAAAAAAGGCATCGTTTGAATCCAAATATAGTTGCAGGGAATGACAATGTTCAAGATTGAATTGTTTACCATAGAATTAATCCTATTTCACAGAATGTGACTATCCCAAACCTCCCTCAAAGAAAGGATCTTATTCCTATTTCCACTACAATGAACTTTGTTTTGGATAATGCAAATATGTACCACAGTGGAATGAACTCCATTTGGCAGAATAAGGCCACATTTTTCCCTCAAAGATCTATGATTGATGATGCTGCTGTTACAAATCAGTCTAATCAAAGATTTGAAGGTTGTATTCTTAAACAACAAAGGAAACCTTTGACTCCAAATATAGTCAGAGGGAATGACAATGTTCAAGATAGAATTGTTTACCATAGAATTAATCCTATTTCAAAGAATGTGACTATCCCAAACCTCCCTCAAAGAACATATCCTATTCCTACTTCCACTACAATGAAATTTGTTTTGTATAAAGCATATATGTACCACAACAGAATGAACTCCGTTTGGCAGAATAAGGCCACACTTTTCCCTCAAAGATCTGTGATTGATGATGTTGTTGTTACAAATCACTCTAATCAAACTGTTGAAGGTTGTGTTCCTCAAGAAAAATGCATCCTTTGACTCCAAATATAGTTGCAGGGAATGACAATGTTCAAGATAGAATTTTTTACCATAGAATTAATCCTATTTCACAGAATGTGACTATCCCAAGCCTCCCTCAAAAAATAGATTCTATTCCTGCTGCCACTACAATAAACTTTGTTTTGGATAAAGCAAATATGTACCACAACAGAATGAAATCCGTTTTGCAGAATGACACCACACTTTTCCCTCAAAGATATGTGGTTGATGATGTCGTTGTTACAAATCAGTCTAATCAAAGCGCTGAAGGTTGTGTTCCTCAACAAGCCAGGGAACGTTTGACTTCAGTTACTGTTGAAAGGAATGGAAGTGTAGAACACAATGGGAAACAATTGGAGCATGGATCCCTTGAGAACTTGGATGAAACTGGAATACATGAAACAACTAAACTAACTGCATTTCATGAACATGTGGATAGATTTTCAACTACATGAAACCAAAATTGTACAGTTGGAGGAGCTGCAACAGAAATTCCTGAAGGGTGTTCAGCAAATGGAACTACACCTTCTTAGAGAAGGTAAGAAGGAAACCACTTAAGGACATCCTTATTAAGTCTTAAGAAGTGGTCAGGATGGTTTAACCGTGGACAAAAAGAGGGGAAGTTAATATTTAAAGAAATTGGGAGATGGTTATCTGGAAAATTACTCCAATGTGTGGATGAAAATGACATTATTGCTGGAATTGGGTACTTCATCAACAAAACCTATAATGAAGAGTATAAAATTGAAGATGTTATTGAACACCTAGATGGAATTCTTAATAAAATTTGATCAATTGTTGTGGCAGAGATTTGTAAGGATTTTATGCCTAGGAACATAGCTTCATTATTTATTGAATCAAGTATGACTCATAAGACTTTGCAATGTCTGAAGCAGATTGAATCTCATGGTGTACTAAAGGGGGTTAATGCAACAACGGTTTGTAGAGAAATGAAAAAGTGGAGCAAAGAAGCTGAGGATATTGATATGGGTTGGGAGAGAAATGATGGTTTCACATATGGAGTTCGAGTCAATGAAGTAAAGTGATCATATGCTTCCTTCATGCTTGAATCATATGAAAAAAGGTCTAGAAGTATAGTTAATGAAGTTCCTTTCAAACTTGGTATTGGTTCTCATGTACATTATGATTGAGGGGGGCAGGTATGTGAGATATTATTTGAGCCACTAGAAGACAATGGCTTGATGTCTTGTGTAATCCTTGGAAAATGGGATGGAAAATAAGAATATAAACAAGTTTTAGTACATGTTGCCGATACGGAAAATGAGGAGAAATTAATGGCACAGTTCAAAAAGCTTTCACAAGATGGAATCAAGGATATATGGAAGGGAAGTAAAAAATAATTTGTTTGAGTGTCATGATCTAGTGGCAATATGCAGTTTAGTATGCAACAATAGTGTTTCTCCAATGGGAAATAATTTTTGTCCTTGGTGCACATGCCATAAAAAAGTATACACATGGTTATAGATGAAATAAAAATCGAAGGAGATACTATACATAGTGTTTCTGAATTTTATGCAATGTCAACAAACTTGCTCTTGGTAAGTTATGCACATTTATTACAAGTTTTGAAATTTATCTTTATAATTTCCATTGATTTGTTAATCTTACTATGTTCTAAGATGTCAGGAGTTGAATCCAACTTTCGAACCAAGCAAAGGATGGGATGAAAAGTTAGATGAACATATTTTAAACATTCAACCAAACTTATCTTGTGCACAAATAAATATTGTGAAGAACTATCCCATGGATAGAACAAATGATGAAAAGGTACACAATTTCATAATTAATTCTTAACTATAAATGAATCTTCTTAGTATTGCACTATCTCATACCCACTGAAGAATGTGCTACCAATTACAGTTGACTCCTGGTGCAATGTCCAAGCTTGTATATTGTGCTCGCCATGCTGGGGTTAGAACTATTTTGAATATGTTTCATGACATTCAAAGAATTGAACAAGATTATGACAAGGTTCATCCAACTAGAGGCACTAAGACAAAAAAAATTGGTAAAATTTGGGAGGAGATGGAGAAAATTGATGTTCCATGTAAGACATGAGAACCATACCATCATAAAAGACAAGAGTACAACAATATTAACTATGGGCAATCAAATGGATTAGCATCAAACGAGATCCTCATTCGACATGAAGGAAATTTAAAGGTTTAATAATTATGTTAACATACCAATTATTCTTTATGTGGGCCTTGACTAATAATAAATGATGATGCTATTATTTTTTTGACTAATATAGAATGGCTCTCAGTGTTATTCATTTTGAACATAAAACTCAGTATATAATCATATGCATTGAAACTTATGTCTTGTTTCTAGGTTGTTGAAGGTCTACCAGATGAAGATGTGGAAGTGTTATAAATAATTCCACATGTTGCAAATGCAAGGGTGAAGAGGGGATGATGCATATGCATATGATAAAAGGTATGTAAATTCATTCTATTAGTATCATATTATTATCTATTTTAAATGGTGATATCATTTCATTCATGATAAACATTTTGAGCCATTGTCATTGCAGAATTGGCATCCTTTCTAGTGAGTGGATTTGGTTGTGTTCTTGTTGTTTAGGAGATGAGATAGTTTTTTATATGCATGTCCAAGGGGAACATGCTCTTGATATAACTCGGTCTATTCATACTTTTACTTTGGGACGATTAAGGAATGAAGTAATGGAGCGTAAGCATAGAGAAATGAAAATTTTGAATATCAACCAAGGAGGAGGAAGAGGAGTTGCTAAGGAGAATAGAGGAACATTTGAACATGACAAAATGTGTCTTGTAAATGAGACAAGAGGACATTTTTTCGAGCTTGTTATGATATCAGAAGGTGCTTTTCAAAATTTTAGACATATAAGATTCTCACATTCAAATATTAGAAGTCAAATTCGTGTTGAATATGAGAAGTCAAGAAATCCATTGAATGAGGAAACTGCAACACAATTGGAATCGTGTTTCCCTGGTGTCACTAGTCAACAAGTGAAACAACTATTTGAATCATGGGTAAAAGAATCTAAGAAATTATTGATTACACCACCAATAGTAAGTTTGTCCTAATTTTAGATGGTATCTGGTTCAATTTTTATTTTATAGTGTGAGGAGCCACAATGTGTGTGCTCATTAATTATTAATATGTCCTCACAATTCAATAACTATATTCTAGGACCAAGGCCAATCAACAAATATGGTGAAGAATATTATCATGAATCGCATCGCTTTGGAAAGCAGAAGAAAAAAAATGGTGCTAAAACCAAAAAACAACATCACGTCTTTCCCTCCACTAGTGAGTGTTATGTTCATTCAATTATTACATATCATTATGTCTTTGTCAATCTAGTTGATTTGTTCTTGAAGGTATATTTTTTTCTTGATCCCTGACTTTGTCTATCTCGCTGATCTTAGGAAATAAGACAGGCCGAAGTGATAAAATAAAACAAATGGAAGGGGAAGTAGTTTATGATACCCCAATCATGCTTTGATGACATCAAGAATCACAGTTTGGGTGTTTCATCCTCTAGAAATGAGGCATTGCAAACTAGTCTAACACAAGAAAAGGGATCCGAAGTTGTTGACACAGCTATGATGGCAGCTGAAAATTATAGTAAAGCATATGTTTCATGCTCAATAAATGAGACATGGAGTATTGTTAAAACACTAGAATTGAATGGAGCAACTAATTTTGATATGCCAATGAATATGGAAGCCATGAATCATAATAGAATGTGTGTTCCGTCCTCAATAAATGGCGCATAGCAAAGTGTTGAAAAATAATATATTCAAGGGACAATTGTTGGCATCAAAATGATGGCAGCTGAGACTCATGTACGATCGAGTGTTGTTCAAATAACAAAGAGACAAGGAAAAAAGAGAAAAGTCCAAGATGGTCATGAAACAACATTGTATGCAAAATGGTGAAAAAAACATGTAATGATTTAAGAATTTGCTAAGAATTGCAGTCATCGGATGGATGAATGAAGAGAAACAGGTTCAAAAATATGGATTATTCAACTTGGCATGAGATTAATATGGATTTTTCTATCAGTCACTAATGTACATTAAGACTATTGAAATTCCCACTATTATATTTTATCTTATAAGTCTAAAAATCTCATGGTCTACAAGAATTTTAAAGTTTCCTATAATACATGCATAGGCCTCATGATGATGTCCAATTGAGTGGTTATTTATTAAGGAATTATTTATCCATTTTACATAGATATTTTGCTTAGCCATTTTATAAACATATTTTTCTTAGCCATTTTATAAAGATATTGAGTGTATGTATTGGTATTATAAAAATAATATTCACTTCATAAAAGTATCATTCTTTGGATAAGTTTATGTATTTTATAAAAAAATATTTTTTTCATATGATATAGGGACATTGACGTCATAACCCAATATACCTGAATTTGTGAAAAAAACAATATACGTGAAATTGATAAAAAAAACCTCATTTGCACACATTCCTCAATGTTAATTCCTAAGCTTGCATTCCTCGGCATGCATTACTAAGCGTCCATTCCTAAGCGTGCATTCCTCAATGTGAATTCATAAGTGTGCATTCCTCAGCGTGCATATCCAAACCAGGGGTTTGGTAACTGGGCAAAAGTCAAGATTACAACAAACCAAGCTTGTTGTCCACGATTCCAATTCTAAACCAAAACAACCACAACCACAATTGAAATTGAGTCATTGCGCACCATGGAAATAGATGAAACAGGGGCATCTTGCACCATGGAAACAAACACAGGGGCCTTCTCTACCAAGGAATCAGGAGAAACGCATGGTTCCCAGGTTGAACAGTGTACGGTGAAAAAATTCCAAGAGAATGCTAATGGATGGAGTGATACAACCATATGGCTAACTGGTATGTTAAATATCCTTTTAAGAGCATGAGTGGATATGTTTATTTTTGGACAATTTAATTTCCAAAATGAGAAGATATATGATGTCATCTATAGTTATGATCATGGGGCTATGGAATTGCAAATTTTTGGGAAGAGGGTTCATCTAGACCCCGATTTGGTTGCCAGAGAAAACAAAATTCCACGTAGTTGTGGATTGTGCAGAAATAAGGATGTCCAAATTCTTGATTCCATAGATCGTGTTCAGGTTTAGTGAAAAAAATTGTGGAAATTGAAAAAAAAAATGGCCAAAAGGATAACATTATTAAGGATCAATGTTCTAAATTTAGCGTAATTCTAGATGAATCGATTTCTGACCTTGACAGACTCAAAGACATGTTTCAGGATGAAAAGAAAAAAAATGAAGCAATTATAGGGAGACTTGAAAATGATCTAAAAAGCAGGCCTGAGATTTTGAACATGCCACCATTGAAGATTGTATTTGGTAAGGAAGCATAACTTCAGCAAGAATTGAAGCAGAAAGAAATAATTATTACTGTTTTGAAGGTTTACTTTGAAAAGAAAATAAGAGAAATGATCATTAAACATCAAAATGAGACTGCAGAATATGAAATAAGATTAGAAAAATTGAATAAAACAATTAAAAATAAAAATGAGTTTCTTAAAACTAAGAGAATTGAAAGCATTTCAGCAACTCTCAAGACTAAAAGAGATAGAAGAGGAAAAGACTCAACACTCAAGGGTAAACAGGTCTACACACCAAAAGAATCAACAGTCAAGGGTAAAAAGGTCAGAACACCAAAATAATCCAAAGTCAAGGGTAAAAAGGTCAACACACCAAAACATTTTTTCAATACAAAACCTGGTGATGTAACTATGGAGAGCTTACTCCAGTTTGAGAAGTCCTTGCAACAACAAGAGAAGACCTTGAATGAAGTTGCTGCAACAATCCATGTTGTAGAGTTTACATTTGTCTCATCAGATCCAACATTGAAGAAGAAGGTAGAGGAGAAGGAGGCTGAAATTAGAGACCTTCACCAAAAAATATTGGAGAAGGGAAAAGCACTACATTTGGGATGTGATAGTGAGATACAAGATTTGAAATCCCAAAATAAATATTTCTAGGAGAAACCTATGGCAGGAGCAATTTTGTATACTCCATCTGATACAAATTTGAGGGCACAAGAGTTCGAGAAGGAGGTACACCAAGTCAAGAGAAAATTAACTACAGTTCAATCTGAGCTGAGGTGGACGAAGGATGATCTTAAAAGAAAGGAATATGAGCACTCAAAGAAGCATAATAATAATTTAGAGATGTTGAAGAAACTCCTAGAAGAAAAAGATAGATTGCATACAAAAGTGATAAATCTTGCAAACAAAGTGAAAGAGCAAGAAAAACAATTACAACATATGGTTGATGAAGCTTTTGTATAATTGGAGGGTTCTGGAAAAGACAAGAGAAGCTATAGCAATTTTTCTTATTCTAAAAAGGAGGAATTGCAAAAACCTCCCAAGCATCTTCGAGTTCTAGAATAATATGGTGTGCATATGATGTCTATGTACATACTAATCTTGTTGTAATATAAATTGTAAGTATTTCTCGACAATTCATATATTTTGATATAGTTAATGTGATTCTAATGTGTAATGCAAGTATAATGTGTAATCCATATGTGCATTTTCCCTATATCTATGAGAGTTTAATGTGCAACCCATACTGAAAAGTGTGTATGAAACTACAAATGATGAATTATATTCTTCGTAACTTCTTGGTGGTGGGTTTCAATGTTCGTTAGTTGGTTTTATGCACATAGTCACAAGTGAACAAAAAATGCATTGCAGTGTGAATGCAGAACAAACAATTTGCACCAAGCATGTAGAAGCTACCAAGTTAAACATTTAATTATTTGGAAACCAATTGCAACAAACTTACATTGAATTGAGAGATCATCATCTCCAGTGCAATACATAACTGAGTGGCTGGTTAGTTTTAGCTTTGTTAAAATTTGAAAGTGCAATATTTTATTAAACTTTTTTTAATGAAGTATGTAATTAATTTAATCTTTTCAATTAAAGTAATTTTTTTAGATATTCAACATTGAAGGGTTTGATGAATATATTCCCTTAATCTTTTATTCTTAAATTTTTTGTATCTTTGATATTACTTGTAGACGGAGGTGGTGCACCCTCTATTTGGTAGATTGGGATACTTTGTTATATATTGATCTTTCTATCTACTTGTCTGAGTAGGAGAACTTTATATATGGGCACATAGTAAGTATTTGCCCATAATCAGTTATACTTTACTAGACTCATAAAAGTTTAGCACTCTTTATGACTATAATGTGGAACCAAATGGATGTATTAGTAATGTTTTCTTTTATTCACAATTGAATATCAAGAAAAAATTATTTTTCTTGTAAAAATAAAAAAAAAAATTCCCTTCAAAATGGGCTTAAAACTAGCCCTTCAAATTTGAACACTGGAGGTTATGAAAAATTAGTGACTTGGTCTGCTTGACATTAACACATACCCTTGCCATAGAATTGGGTGCACCTTGAGCTCACCCTTAATCTGCCTGACATTTTGCACTTTCTATGTACTGAAAAGATGCATGTTCAGTTTTCCTCCTATCAAAATATTTCCCAGCTATTCAAATTTTACAAATTATAATCATCAAAAGTATAGGGAAACTACTCCATGTGCGGAAGAGTCTAGATATATTATGGCCTATGGGGTCTTGGGGGAAACACATGATTTTTTAGTAAGTTAAAGTGACCTTTCACATCCTCTGAGAGATGAGGGAATCATACACAAATCACATTAATCCCAAGATATAGATATACTACATCATGAGAATCCCAAACTCATAATAACATTCTTAAGACTTAGTCAATAAATAGGGCATCCTGCTGAGGAAAAACTCATTTGGACCTCATTTCTGGTTTTTTATGTGCATAAAAACTAGACTTGTGAGCTTAATTATTTCCCCTCTCATGGATTCCAAAGAAAGAATTCCCAAAATGGTGATATCAAATGTCGGAATGGGAGGAGTTGGGAAGATAAGTTTGGAGTCCTATTGCCAATGCAGGGGCTTCATAGGTACCCCTTCCATCTGACAGAACCTTTAGCTCATATATTTGGTCCTATATTCTCTAGAGTGACATGGGATTAGTGGATGAGCACATTCCAATTATGATCCAGAGAAACAACTAAGTGGATTGAAACCAGTTCCACCACCAACTTGAGATATGTGAAGAGATGCAAAAGCTATCTGCGCCTAAACAAATAATTAATGTTGCTACTCTGTGGTTTCCAATCTCGGATTGGATAGAGGCATAATTAGTTCCAATTATGGGCAATGGTCAAGTGGCAACTATCCATTGTCTGTCGTGCGAATAGTATTTTACTCAAAAGAACATAATTGAGGTCCCAAGAGATGGGCTAGAATAAGGAGTTGGAGCACTGTTACTATTGAGTGGAACTGTTGGGGCTGGACAAAAGAGGACAATCAAGGATGCAGGGGGAAAGGTTACAAAACTATACGATAGACACAAGTGAGGATGACGAAGCTGGTGGGAGAAATCCTGGTTGGGGCTTATCCAACATTTTGACTTGTAACTGGTGCTTCAAAGTTTGGAATATGAAGGAATGATCAATTTCAAAATTTGTCATTTCATCTCTTCTTTTCTACCTTGCTTGTATTATGAAAATATTGATGATTGAGGCAATTTTTGTTGATTTTTAGCTTGTCCAACATTCTCATTGTGTATAACGTGCTCCTGTCTAATTTTTTTACAATGAAAAATCAGTTCCTTGATATTCAATAATGAATCAAAGAGAACTTTGTTAATACGTCAATGTTTCAGTTTTCAGCAAATTATGGAAACTAGACAACAAAAAAGTTTAGCAGGACTTAAACAAATAAAATATGGACACACTTTTTTTAGCTTAAAAAATGAGCATAATGCTGACTTGTCAACCAACAAAATGGGTATAACTAAACAGTAATAGCAAGTAATATCAAACCGAGTAAGAATGATAATCCTCTATTTAGTTATGAACTCAAGCTAATTCATCAACTTCAAGTGAGTTTGTCATTTCATGCACTCGTTTAGTTATGTTCCTTGACTTTCATTCAATAAATTGCATCACTTGTAGTGTTGAAACTCTAGTGGAAAATTATAGGTTGATTATAGTCACATTCAAAATTCATCCAATATGAGTTCAATACTGGTCTTTTGGTCTGTTGATCCTTATTATGCCCTCAATTGGCTTACTTAAATTGTCATATGGTTTGTTTGGACTGTCAATGGGGTGTCTTCAAATCTAATTAGACTCTTTAACCAAGTTCATATGCTCTTCATTAATTAATCCTAATGACCAAAATTGACATCCCGTGTATGAAATTTGGAATGGGATAATTACACATTTCTAAGCATAATCATCCATGAATCAACTCTTTCAAATTGGTGAATAAAACTACATTAGACAAATTAATAACATCAAGAAGAAACCTTGAAGAAAAATCCATGGACCTGCCAAAACTGTGGTTTAGGGAAATTAGACCAAGTCTAGGAGAAGATAAAAAAAAATTCAAAGTATGGAATTATTGGTAAACTCTGCCTAAGTGGCATTAGGGAAATTCCCTCCATAGCTCATAGGATGATGAGAAAAATATTCTGAGAGTGTGGATATCTAGAGTGTTGTATGGTGCATCCAACCATATTATCAGCATGACCAAAATGTCTCTAAGGAAGATCAAGACATCAATCTGCCAAAGGTGCCTCTCAACCATATTTGCATTGATCCAGAAAAATGCCCGCCAAGTAGAGAGAAAGAAGCTATAGAAGATGAAAGTGGTCTTGATGGATTCACCTTGTTGTCCTCTACCCATTGTATGCTATCATCCATTTCTTGTTGTCTTTAATCTTTTACATGTTCTTCTGTAGTATCAGAGGAGAAAGATTCAAGTATAGTGAGGACAACCTTTAAGAGAAGTATTATGGAATTGCATTCAAGCAATTAACCATATCTAGGGAGAGTTTAACATTTCATGTTTATGTTTTGTTCTAGATCTGAACCATTCAGATCTAGGGAAACGGCTCATGTCCACAGAGGTGGGTATTTTTGGCTAACACTTTATGCCCATAGTTATTACAATTGAACCATTATAAATTCTTTTTTTGTAGAGGTGCAAATGAGTTATAATTTATGCTCTTAACTTGACCAAATGTATGATTGTCCTTGAGGTTATAGTTTTTAACCTTCAAAATTTTGCTTTCATATGCTTTACAATTCATAGCTTTGTGTCTAAAGTTAGAGCATGCAAAACAATAACCAAGGAAAATATGAGGATACTTGTTTTGATATACCTTCTTTGGAGTTGTCTTGAATTCCTTCTTGATGGGTGGAAACGATCTTCTGGAATCCTGAGCATTCCTTGTCTTTTCTTCCTCTTTCTTCTTGAATGTACTAAGAAGAGTAGCTGCATAAGATTTTGAGATAACTTGATTTTCTTCTTGAGAATAACCTATTCCATTTTTTTTTACTTGGATCTCTTTGTGTGGTTATAATCTCATCTAAAATTTTAGAACTATTTTCATATCTAGTTTGAATAAATTTTGCATCAAGCTCTTTTCTTAAGTGAACTAATTTTTCCTCCATTCTTTCATAAATTAGTTTTTTTTCTTTAAGATATTTTTCCAGCCTTTCTTATATCCTATTTGCCTCTTGAATTTGGTGTTTTAGATTGCTCATGTTTTTCTTCATCTCTTTTTCTTTTTGTTCATGCTCTTCCTGTTGTTCAACTAAAAAACCTCTCAGCTATCTATATTTTTTTTGTATCTTCTTAATCCATCCAAATCCTTGAGTAGTTCTTCTTCCATATTAACCTCTGATTCATGTTCTGACTCTTCCTTATGCTCAATTTCTTCTATCTCGTTAGACTCTTCAATACCTAGAAAAAGGACTTCATCACCACTAATCTCAGATGAACTGTTGTCTTCTTCTTTTGAGTAGAATTTTTTTTTTCTTATAGTGGAATTTTCCCTCTTTCTTGTATTTTTTGTTTTTGTCATTTTCATCTTCAGAGTCTTCCTTAGGATAATGACACATGGCTTGAAAGTGCCCAATTCTGCCACAATTAAAATACTTGAAGGGAAGCTTGCTTTTGTACTTCCATGATGCTTTCTGAAGTTTTTTAACAAAATTGGCTTCTCCATAGTGATTTTAATAGGATATTCCTTCCAGTGGTTAAACTGTGGTGACGGATCCTACTCTGATACCAGTTGTTGGATCATTTCTAGTCACTGAGATGGAGGGGGTGAATCAGTGACTAAAATTTACACATAATTTATTTTATTTTAGAAAATGTAAAACAAAATTTGGACACAATGATTTATCGTGGAACCCAATAAGGTAAACCGCCAATTCATTTATATTATATGCAAAACTTTTTTTTTAGAATATACAATAGTTATTTTCAAGCACCCACTTGTTAGAGACCACAATCCCCAAGTTTCACATCCACTATTGAAGGATGCACCCACACCTTGGTTTCCGTCTGCACCTGCAGACAAGGATAAAAAAATACCCTAATTATCCAACCACTACTAGAAGGAGGCTAAGACCTCCTTGCAAGCATGTATCCTGCCCTAGCGCCACCTTTCCACCCTTATTTTATTTTATCATTCTGCTATGAACTTCTTGGACTCTGTCATTCGCAATTATAGAGACAAGTTCTTTCCTTCAATTATTCTGTTAATAAATACCTTCACACATCCTGCAGATGCATCTCTTCATTCTGGAAACATGCCCTTTCACTATCATGCCCTTTCAAATATGATATTAACTATTTCTATTTAAATAATTAATTAAAACTTTCTTGATCAAGTCTAATCTTCCAACTCCCTTCTTCTCTGATTGCGAGATTCATCAAACAAAACCTGTGGGATTATTTTCCTCCTCTGCACTGCGGACATTCCCTAAACTCCTGTTAATTAATTTACAGTTTAACCATTCAGTCGCGTTCTTCTGCGGTCTCTATTTTGGAAATAACCCTGAGTCGTTGATCTGATTTCGGGCTTCTTCCTGATCGTATATCTCAAAAATGTCTTTCTGCAATCGTTTTCTATAGTCATCTTTCCACACTCATCCTAAGTCGTTGATATTTATCCCGGACTATTTCCTGACTATAGATCTGGGGTGGGATGCGATATGCGTATTGTCAAACCAAGACTTTTCTCAAAATTTCTTTCCACACTTAGCTTTTTTCCTCAATCGTTCTACACCCTTGATCTCCTACAAGCTTCTTTGTGACCATTGATCTTCGATAAGATGCGGATAGCGGAACGCGGGTTTGTGACTTTTCCATAATGTCATTTTGAGATTTCCTCTTCCGCACAAATATTTCCACCCCAATCATTCTGCACTGTTGATCTCCTACAAGCTCCTTCGTGACTGTTGATCTTTCGAAACACGGGATGCAGAGTGCAGGTTCCCAAAATCTCAAACGTTTCTTTCGCACTTCTCTGCCTTCTGTTTTTCGCACTAAATTTTCTGCACCATCGATCTTTCATCGATGTCTTTCTAACTGTTGATATTCCATATCGCGGGATACGAAATGCGAAACTGTGACATTTCCTATAGTTTATTCATGATTCTATGCCTTCCGCTTTCCTCCTTCCACTTTTCTTTGTGCGAAAATCATTTTTCGTCGTTGATCTCCTTGTGGATCTATTCTTTGTCATCCGATCTTGATATTTTATGAAACTTATCTCCTGTCCACTTTTATGTTACTGTAATTGCTTTTCCACAATTCTTTTTTCACACCCTTGATTTTCTGCGGGATAGATCTTGACCGTTGATCTATACTCTTTTGCGGAACTTCACCTTTTCTGCCTATCCTTTGCGGAACTTCACCTTTTCCGCATATCCTTTGCGGAATTATCCTTAATCATTGGATATCGCACGGGATGTTCATGACCATCAATTTTAGATCGAATACGAATCTCACCATGACTTTGCAGTTCTTCACAATTTCTTAGCAGAAATCCTCTGCAACCGTTTCTAACAGTTTTGAATATTTATACACACAGAGAATTTCATCATGCTAATTATAAAGAATTTATAAACTCTCACAGATATAGTTTTTTGTTCTTCGATTGTTACATATATTCTATCTCTCGTTCATTTCACTCTTTTATACTTCCACTCTTCATTTGTCTAACCATCTTTGTTATTCATACTGCATCTCCACTTCGACTCGACCTTTGTTCTTTGTTTCATTAACCATTGTTTACATATACTGTCTTGGAATTCTTCAGATAAGTCATTCATGTTGTCTTATCATCCATGTCCATTTTATCCATTGCATTTTTCATTAATGAACTCTGATGACATCATCATTAGGACACCATCATATGCCATATCATCATATATGCCATGCCACATCCTCAACTATGCCATGCCATGCCATCATATCTTCCAATTCATCATTCATTCCATGTCATCACTACCTTTGTCTTTCCTTTGAATTATACTAAGTTCACCTTTTTTCTTTCCTTTTTCTTTCACTGAGTTCACTCTGCTGTCATGTCCTTTACTTATCCTCAAATTCAAGATTTTAATTTATCCTAGGGTTTATTCATTTACCAAGGGAGTTGGTTCCCTAATGCTAAATCTTAATATTTCTAGAATAGGTGAGTCATTGATTCTTTTAGTGATTCATGGGTGTAATGAATTTGCTCTTTAGAGACATAATTCAAATATGACTTTTATTGAGGAATTGTAGGATCTGAAGGATTCTAGGAGATATTCTAAGATCTGGTTTTCAATAAGCTAATTCGATCCAAGTATTATGGATATGAAACCGAATTTATTTTGTATTTAAGCATCATTAGGGTATATTGGAAGATAGATTTTGTCAGCTCATTGAAGCTTAGACAACTTAAGAAGAAAGCTCTTAGATAGCTTGCAGAGGGCTTTGTAGATAGGCAATGAGGGTTAGTTGCAGAAAAGAAGTTCGCTCAATGAAATAATTTTTTTTTAATTTCTATCTTTTGAGTAAAGAGAACTTTTGTGTTCAAATTGTTGACCGTGTGTGATCAAAAGGAAGGAATCGAACAAAACTGCCCAGAAATGAAATGTTTTGTATATTTCAGAGATGCCTATGTAAATCCGCGAGTTATTGCAGTTCTTTAAATCCATGATTTATTGCATCAAGTGGAGATGACTGTGAAAATTTGTAAGTTACTATGGGTTGTTTTATATTCACATTGAAATCTCAAAAAAATCATGAGTACATAGCTATAGATCTATCGAAAGGTTACCGTGTGCATTTAGTAAAATCAATGTGTAAGTTATAGTTTGATCCACAATAAATGTCTATTACAAAGAATTAAAATGTTTGAAGTTTAACAAGATTCTATTTTTTATAAACCCATTTCAATACAATTGTGAATTGGAATTAAGTCTGATCTAAGGAGATCCGATGGTTTTGGTGCATTATGGAGAGTTTCAAACACATGGTGGGGCCTTCGAAAACATTTTTCGCAAAGGGTTTATTAAAACATACCCTATAAGATTTGAAATCCAATGTACATTTCATTCAAAGTTCTTGGTAATGAAATTTTAGTGGAATCACCAATTTTGGTGATAGTTTGCTAAAGTTAGAGAGTAAGCCTAAAATTCACTTTCTCGACATAGTTTTCTGTTTAAAATAAGGTTTGCATCGAAGCTTAAAGTCTGCGTCAAATGGTATAGAACTAGTGAAATTTATATGGAGGGAAAGTTAGTATCATGGTAGGTGGTGCTTGGATCAAGTGGTATCAAAGCCAGAATTTTCTCTCTGTAGGAGAATGATTAGAGGAAGCTCTTTGCTCTCTGTATTCAAATAATTTTTATGAATATAATATAAAGAGAAGTAGATAAAGAATATCCTGAAAGTAGACCATGGAAGGTGAAAGAAAGGATGGACAAGGTCTCCATACATTTGCATACTATTTGCAGAAAGAACCAAAATTCAAACAGAGGATGATCCATTTGGGTACAAATGAATGGATGAACAAAGATCATGGATATTGAAGGTGTAAGGTTGATGTCATGCTGACTTTAATTTTGAGATTGCAGGTAACAAAACCAAGAAGGATGGTTGCAGTGATAGAGCATGGAGAAGGATTCAGAGTAAAGTTATTCCTTGGTAATGCTTGAAGTTCAAAGCAAGTTTAGGTTTCAGAATTTGATTAAGGTAAATTGAAAAGTCATTTTTTTTCAATTTATAGAACTAATGATAAAGTTGTGAAAGGAAAATGATAGATCAGGGAAAGAAATGCCACCTTGGGAGGAAGTATAATGTTCGGGTACACAGTGTACTCCCAAAAGACCGAACACTTTCAACAACCGCTTCACACAAATAGATCACAGATCAACACACCGATGTTTGTCACGTGGTTAAAACCCTCGAGAGGAAAACAGTCCACATCCCTAGCCAAATAGCTACTTGGAGCAATTTATTATGAAAAAGAAAGAAAGTTACATGAGCTTCTCATAATCGATCAACTAGCCAAGGACCATCTATGCTCTTTAAATAGAGATCATAGACCAATTGGGTGTTAAGCCACAGATCAATGGTAGGTATGATCTAAGAGAAGTTGAACCGTCGGATCACTCTATGTCTAGAACATATCGTGACCGTCGGATTAGAATATTTACAAATGCATACTAATGGATACTAAAGAAACACACTTTTACCAAATGGATATATTACACAAGTTGATCTTAACTAACTCCTAAGTGTCTAAATATCCTAACATCCCCCCTTAAGAACAACTTGGGATAGGATTGAAGGATTTACAAAAGTGACACTATTAGGAGAAGGAAGGAGGCATTAGAGCCTATCCCCCCTTAAGGACACATTCCTAAACTCCTAACATAGACCGAAGTTTAGAAAACTTCGCTTCTGTAAGAGACTTGGTGACAACTTGATCATTTGTAGGGAAATAGAGCACTTCAATAATATGATCATGAACAAGATTTCTGATGAAGTGCATGTGTAGCTCAATGTGTTTGCTGCGCTGATGTAGAACTGGATCTTTGACAAGATTGATGGCACTTTGATTGTCACACCAAAGTGGAGTAGGCTGCTGCTGCTCGAATCCAAACTCTGAAAGGATCTATCGAAGCCATAAAGCTTCCTGACTGGCATTAACTGCGGCTCGATATTCTACTTCTGCTGAAGAAAGAGCAAGAGCTTGTTGTTTCTTACAAGCCCAAGTGATAGGTCCAGATCCCAGACTGAAAACATAACCTTCAATAGACTTTCGATCATCAGGATCACCGACCCAATATGAATCAGTGAAACCAACCAACAAAGGTTTCCCCCCTGTACTGTAATGAATCCCAAACTGAATTGTACCTCAAATATATCGAAGTATTCTTTTTGCTGCTTTCCAGTGAATTTCATGAGGAGTTTGAATATAACAGGCAACACGACCAACGGCAAAGGAAAGGTCAGGACAAGACATTAGAGGAAATTTGGGGTCTAAAATGGGCCTTATAAGAAAACGTGCCAAAATAAGTTTTTGTGAGTTGGAATTCAAGAACGAATAGAATTTCAATAAAATAAGTCAACCATAATGGTTGAATTGACACATTTGTCATTAAAAAAAACTACTTTTTTTGTTCGTATTTTCGACATATCTCATTGTGTTTTTACTCAAATATCGATTGGGAGAGCTCGTTGAATGTGGAATTTGATTCCACATCCAACAAGTACCCACATTGCATACATTTGATCGACCCCGCTACCCAAAAAACAAGAAATACCTAAAAAAACATGATGATGACATCATCATCACGTTTTTTCAGGTATTTCTTGTTTTTGGGCTAGCGGGGTCTGTCAAAAGTATGCAGTGTGGGTACTTGTTGGATGCGGAATTAAATTCCACATCCAATGAGCTCTCTCGATTGAAATTTGAGTAAAAACACAGAGAGATATGTTGGAGATATGAACACAAAAAGTAGTGTTTTTCTTTCTTCCTCCAAAATTAATCAATATTATTTTATTATTTTAACTATTATTTTATTATTTTCCTTAGGAGGCCCATTTTAGACCCCAAAATTCCTCTAATGATGAGTCAAGTATAAAAGACTACCAACAAGCTGATGATACAAGGTGGTATCTACTTCAGGGGAAGTACAAGTGGCAGAAATTTTGACTCCAGACTGGAAGGGAGAAGGGGCTAGTTTACAATCTTCCATGTGGAAGCGACGAAGAAGGTCACAAGCATACTTAGACTGGGAAAGAAAGATTCCTTATTTGGTTTGCAAGACTTGGAGACCAAGAAAATAATGCAAATGTTCTGACATTTCAAAATTTTGCTTCAGACTGGATTTCACATGGGTTATAAGTTTAGGGTCACTACCAGTAAGGATAAGATCATCAACATAAAAAACAAGTATGATGAGATGGTTTCTTAATGTCTTGGTATAGACATTGGGGTCAGAATGGCATCTAGAAAAACCAATGTCAAGGAGAAAGCTATCCATTTTGGCATACCAAGCTCTAGGAGCTTGCTTAAGGCCATATAAGCATTTCTTAAGGAGACAAACAAGGCTAGATTTATTCTGAACATATCCAGGAGGTTGTTCCATGTAAATCACCATGTAAAAAGGCAGACTTGACATCCATTTGATGGACTTCCCAGTTATGTAAGGCTACAAGGGAAAGAACAAGGAGGATGGAGTTCATTTTTGCTACAGGGGCAAAGGTTATATTGTAGTCAATCCCTTCAACTTGGGAAAAACCTTTGGCAACTGACCATGCCATAAGTCTTTCAACACTTCCATCTGATGCATACTTAGTTCTGTAGAGCCATTTACATCTGACAAGTTTTCTTCCCTTCGGAAGAGGAACAAGATCCCAAGTATCGTTCGCCATTAAGGAATGATATTCTTCATCCATAGCTGCATTCCAATATGGATTTCCTGAAGCTTCTGCAAAAGTTTCTGGATCATGATTCTCGGAAACATGAGCCAAAAGAAAAGAGGCTCACTGAAACTGAGAACGTGTTCGACGTTGATCTCTAGGATCACCGACAATATCACCAGCTGCTTCACATGTTGAACGAACCCATCGAGGAAGTATTGGTGCTGGTGCAATTGGAGGAACATGAGCTGGAGGAGGTGGTTTTTTATCCTCATTGTCATCATTAGAAACTGGAGTTGGAAACCTGTTAAGGAAGCTGGAAGAAGAATAAGAAGAAGGCACAATTGTCGAATCAGGCTCGCAGGCCAAAGATGGCACACCCGCCAAGTTAGGCTTGCAGGCCAAGAGATTTTCATCAAATTTAACATCTCTTCTAATGATTATATGATGAGAATGTGGCTGAAGAAGTCTATAATGTAACAAAATTAAATAATAACAACAAACAATAATAAAATAATAATAATAATAATAATAATAAACATATATATAATAAATAATAATAATTAATAATGTCTTTACGAAAAGACATGACTATTAATCAAAGGGTATTTCACCAAAATATAAATAACAGACCCTCATATGTAATTCATCATCTTATCCATTATCCATTTTATTATTACTTACCGACATGTGGGATTCAGATTACCTATGGGAATTTTAGAGAATTTACGAACGTTAAAGAAGCTTTTACTACTTCAAGTGGTATCAAAGCCTCATTGGCTAGATCCTGGCCTTTGGCCATATTTTTGGCTTTTAGCCATCATCCAGGTTTCCAGGAATTTTTGGGTTTCCTAAAAAAATAGGACTTTGTCCTTAAAAAATAAAAAAAAGGGTAAAAGTAACTCCCCCCCAAAAAAGAGGGTTTAAAGAAAAAAGTGAAGAAAAAAGTAAAAGCAAAAAAGAAACCTAAAAGAACGAGAGAAAAAAAAAGGGAAAGAAAAAAAAAGGGTTAAAAAAGAAAAGGTAAAAGTAAAAAGTGCATAATAATAACTACAAAGAAGCAAGTGGGATTTGAACCTAGGTGGGGAAAGTAACACTTACTCCCCCCAACCACCCAATCTACTTGCATTTTACAAAAGTATTGGAAAAAATAAAAGTCAAGGACTAGAATTTGGAAGGTTATATATTATTTATATAACTTAAGTTTAAAAATAATAATAACAATAATTATTATTATTTTATTAAAAAAATAAATAATTTTTGGAAAAAAGAAAGGTTATTTGACCTAACAAGAAATAGTCGAAGAAAGTTTTTCCAAAAGAGACATATTGAGAATTATTAAAGCTTTTGTATCTACCCTTCTAGAAGAAACGGAGACAAAAGTGAAGTAGAAACATAGTCACAAACAATGGCTACTACATATTCGGAAATGAAGGCACAGC
This sequence comes from Pseudotsuga menziesii, assembly GCA_001517045.1. NCBI lineage: Eukaryota > Viridiplantae > Streptophyta > Pinopsida > Pinales > Pinaceae > Pseudotsuga > Pseudotsuga menziesii. The sequence goes on along the minus strand of LPNX010117819.1, from coordinate 52,495 downwards.
TACAAACAACAGTGGACGAGTTAGAACAATACAAGGCGATCAATAAAAGTATACAAGCTGAGGTTGAGACAAAAAAGTGGTTGAAAGAGTGGAAAGACGATGAGAATCACCGCTTATGGAATCAGAATCGACAGCTAGAACGAACCATAAGAGATAACAAGAAAATGTTATCTGATCAGGATAAAGAAATATCATGTTTAAAAATTCATAATCAAAACCTAGAAGACCAGATCAAAAAGTCAAAAAATGACAACAAACCACCATATGGATGCGATAATGAATTAGAAGAAAAAATAAAGAATCTAAACAAACTCATCATTGAAAAAGATGTTGAATTGGTACAAGTCCAGATGAGGTTAGAAAATCAAGGAGCAGAGTTACGTCATCATAAACAGCAAAAAGAAAAACTCTAGCAGCAGTATGACTACAGTAAGAAGACACATAAGTTAGAACTGTCAAAATTCAACAAGATTTTATCAAGCCATTCCGAAGAAATTTTTAGATTAGGTAATCATAACAAGACACTAGTCACAAAAATTAAGAAGTTGAAAAGTAGTCGGAAGACAGAACAATCTACGAAAGACATTGAAGGAAAAATTATAGACAAACAGGAAGAAAATCGTTGTATCAGAAGCCATAATGAATATCTTAAGGAAAAACTTAAGAAGTCTGAAGATGACAGAAAATCACATGTAGAAGTGATTAAGAAGTTTCAAAATGAAAACATGCAGTTAGAAAACAAGTTGGAAAAGATACAGAATGAAGCTTTAAAACCTCAAGAGACGAAAACACAACTTTCTACTCACATCAATGCTAAAAAAATGGCACTCGTAAAAGACAATGACATTGTGAAAATTCCATATCAACACCCCAACCATAAAAACAGATATTCTAAAAAGTGGGAAATGTCAAAAGATAGCGGTATCAATGTGATCAAATCTCTTAACGATAGATCAGTACGGAATGCCAACAGTCCACAACAAATCAATTTGGGATGGATTGATTCATCCACATATCAAAAGTTGTGCTCAACTCTTAGTAGTTCATATCGACCGTTTCATCAGCTGTGACGGCACACAAGATGATGCAGAAACATTATAAGGCTTTGAGGACAAAGCCTTTCTAAGGGAGTGGCAATGTAACAAACTTAAATAATAACAACAAACAATAATAAAATAATAATAATAATAATAAACATATATATATAAAATAAATAATAATAATTAATAATGTATTTACGAAAAGACATGACTATTAATGAAAGGGTATTTCACCAAAATATAAATAACAGACCCTCATATGTAATTCATCATCTTATCCATTATCCATTTTATTATTACTTACCGACATGTGGGATTCAGATTACCTATGGGAATTTTAGAGAATTTACGAACGTTAAAGAAGCTTTTACTGCTTCATATAACCTTTTACATCTTCAGAATATCCAACAAATATGTACTTTTCACTTTTAGGCTGCAATGCTTTCCATTTTTCATCCGGAATGTGAGCCCATGCTTCACAACCAAACACACGAAAGTGACTTACATCTGGTTTAATTTTACTCCATGCTTCTTCCGGTGTTATACCTTGTAAAAATTTAGTGGGTGTGTGATTAACTATGTAATTTGCGCAATTTATGGCCTCAGCCCAATATTCAAGACCTAGTCCCTTAGATTGGAACATACAATTAGCCATTTCTTTTAAAGTGCGGTTCTTTTGTTCAGCTACACCATTTTGTTGTGGTATATATGGAACCGTGTGCTATTGTTGGATTCCTTGTTCAGTGCAGAAAGTAGTGAACTTGTTGTTAACATATTCTCCTCCATTGTCAGATCTTAACTTAATAATTTGATGACCAAATTGTTTTTCAACAAGGGCCTTGTAGGCCAAGAACATGTTAAATAATTCGCTCTTAAGTTTTAGGAAGTAAACCCAAGTGCGTCTGGAGTAGTCATCAATGAAAGTTAAGAAATATTTGAAACCAGAAAATGATGCAGATGGAAGAGGACCATACAAGTCACTATGCACAAGCTCCAAAGGAACCGAGGCATTTCAAGAGGCACGTTTGTCAAAACTGTCCCGATGATGTTTTTTGAGTACACAACCAAAACAAACACCATCCTTGCAAGATACCATCAGAAGACCAGTCACCATATCGTCTTTACATAGTTGTTGCAATGAGTGATAATTTAAGTGACCAAATCGCTCATGCCAAAGTTTGCTCAAGTTATCACTATGAGCAACAAAAACAAAAGGAAAAGGTGATGACCCAAAGTTGTTAAATTTGTAGAACCTAGTAATATCATCAACAGTTCCAGTAGCAAGGACATTTTGAGGATTTTTAAAATCTGTGATTACAACTTGGTGAGGTGTAAACGTCACAATTTTACCTTCACCTGAATGAGTAATTTGATAGACTGATAATAGATTGCAGGAAATTTTTGGAACACATAGTACATCACTGAAATTACCATTTTCTACGGGAACTGTTCCAGATCCTACAACACTTAGAAATCTATCATCACCAACAAATATTTGTTTGGTGTTACATTCATGCATAGTAGAAAAGATGGCTTGATCCTTAGCCATATGATAAGATGCTCGAGAATCAATGAGCCATTCATTTGAAGTAGAAGAAGAAGATGCAGTATAAGAGTAACCAGAAGCACAAAGTGCATGTCCATGAGAGTTAGATTCTGAAGACGAATCTAGGCTGATGTGGTGCTTCTTCATTGCTGCTTCCAAGGCTGTCATCTTCTTGAAATACTTAAATTTATCATGATTATCTTTCGCACAAAAATTGCAATGATGCTTAGTCTTCTTTCCTCTTTGCTTGGATCCTTTGTCATTTTTTAAATAAGGAGCTGACTGAGAAGGTTTGGGACCCTTGTTGTTTTGCTTATTATTGCGAAAATTCTGTTTATTGGGAGGCTTGGACTTTTCTTTCTGTTGGGACAATAAGGCTTTCCTAGATGTATCTGCATTGTTAATTATTCCAAGATGAATGAGCTTATCTTGCTCTCTAATTAAGGAATCACAAAAGGATTCAAGGCTAGGCTCTTGATAGCTAGCTGCAGTCAAGGATTCTTTCATGGAGTAGCATGTAGATACAAAAACACAATATGCAGGTTCAAGTTTTGAAAGAATATGATAAATACATTGTTTGTCTTCTTTCTTAATCTTGCATTCTGCACATAATAGTCTAAGAGTTTTATACTTAGATAAATAGTCTTGAATACATGAAAAATCATTTAGATTCAAGGAAAGCAACTCATTCTCAAGTTGATGACCCCGAATTTCATTGATTTTACCAAACACAGATTCCAACTTTTCCCAAGCGAGATTAGGTTCATCAATTCTAGATATGTGGAATCGTAAATCAGTAGAGATTGACATCCCAATCAATCCACGAGCTTCATCACATCTATTTGCCCATTTAATTTTCTTATCATCATCAGTGGGCTCTGTTTCTTTCCCTGAGGTTATCCTGAAAAGTCCCCTACTTCACAGAACATCCTCCATACGAGATTTCCATGAGAAATAGTTAGAACTTATAAGTATAATATCACAAGGGGCTGCCATACTATAAAATAATGGCTGAAAGAATAGAAACTAACTGTCTGGATGCAAAGAGCTCAAAAAAATATGCGGTTTTAAAAAAACGACACTTAAAATGGATTCTGGATGATGAAGTTATGCTTGATCAAAGAAAAAGTTGAAGATGTCCCCAATAGTGACGTGGCAGATATTAACTTGACCAACTAAAAAAAAGAAGCCCCCTCTTCCCAAGATCAACCTTTGACAATCACTTTTATAATAAAGTTGCTTTGAAGTAATCACTTTTGTAGAATAAGTGATGTTCACTTTTACAATAATGTGAGTTTTAAATAGTGCGGTAATAAATTAAAAGACTTAAGTGACTCACTTTTATTTTATTTTATTTATGTGAGATGCACTTTTACAATAAAGTAACTTCAAAATAGAAATTGCATGCACTAAAAAGTAGCTTAATAAGACTTGAACTCAAGACCTATTAAGTAATAAAGCAACTTTGAGGAGAGGAATGGGTTTTTTTTTTTTTTTTTACTCTTCTCTCTTGTTCTCCATGCTTGCTTTCTTTTCCTGTAAATCACAGAAAAAAAAATGAAAAACAAAAACAAAAAAAACTTTTTCACACAATGGGGTTAGATCTTTGTTAGCTTACCCAGAAATTCTACGTTTTCAAGTTTTCTCGTTGTTTCTAATTTGTCGTGATCACATAAGGTGCACAACAAAGAGCATACATAGCCGAGAAGACAAGAAAAAAAAACTTTCCCTTACTGTTTCTGATTCGCCACGATCGTGCAAGGTGCATGTCAAAGAGCATACGCAGTAAGGGAAGGAAACAGTCAGAGACTAAAACAAAAAAGATCTAATAATAAACTGATAAATTATAAGAGATTTACAAAAAACAAATCCGTCACTGTAACATTATACCTTTAGATTTGTCGAAATGGGTGTTTCTGGAGCAAACGGAAACGGTTTTCGGTGAAATGAAAACTATTTCCCAATGGAAACGGCACTCTAGATGTAATGGAATAGCTCCCATAGGCCAAAAATGCACAAAAAATCTAGAACCAGAAACCATTTCAAAGTTTCAGTAACACCAGTTCCAGATCTTGATCAAAATTGAAAGTAGCTCTTCATAAAAGCTCTGATACCATGTTTGGGTACACAGGGTACTCCCAAAAGACCAAACACCTTCAGCAACCACTTCACATAAATAGATCACAGATCAACACACAAATTTTTGTCACATGGTTAAAACCCTCGAGAGGGAAATAGTCCATAGCCCCAGCCAAATAGCTACTTGGAGCAATTTATTATGCAAAATAAAGAAAGTTACATGAGCTTGTCATAATCGATCAACTAGCCAAGGACCCTCTATGCTCTTTAAATAGAGATCATATACCAATTGGGTGTTAAGCCTTAGATCAATGGTAGGTATGATCTAAGAGAAGTTGAACCATCGGATCACTCTATGTCTAGAACATATCATGACCGTCGGATTAGAATATTTACAAATGCATACTAAAGAAACACACTTTTACCTAACTGATATATTACACAAGTTGATCTTAACTAACTCCTAAGTGTCTAAATATCCTAACATATAATACTCTGAAAATGAGATAGGATGACTGAAATAGTGAAGTTAGTAGAAAGAAGAAGAAGACTGCAATAGTAGTATATGTGTTCATAGGAAAGTGAACATAAAAGGAACTGGAGTTCTCATTTACTAAGAGAGGTTTCTTGGAGAAGGAACTGTGCAGCAAGAGTACTGTAACAAAGGACCATTGGTGCTTTCAAATGAAGGCAGAAAATGTGTTGGAATATATTATATTTCTTGGAAGGTAATAATGTCTTTGTATTATGTCAGAAGTTGTCTACAATCTTATGTAAAAGAGTAATATATTTAACCCATAGTTATATGGTGGTGTATTTACTTGTGTAGAATATTTGTCCATGGTATTGTATTAAGAGATGTTGTTTTGGAGAATTATATTATCCCACATGCAATATGTGAGAGTAATTCCTCCTCATCTCTTAAGTATATAATAGGGTCAAGTGAGTCTCTACATATCATGCATTCTTGATGTAGTAGTGGTACTATTGTGACACTATTGTACATCATCTATATTCTTTAGGGTATTTGTGTTTTGCTCTCTTGTAAGATTGGAGAAGACATTCTAGAGATACTAGAAGACTACCTTCCCGCATAGGAACTAGATACAATCTATGCAATACATGAAAAAGAAACTTCATCCCAATTAAATAACTTATGAAAAGCTTAAGAATTTAATTAGCAAGAGCATATAATGATCATAAAAATATTACTTATAAAATAATGAAATTTCTTTTACAAAAAGGTTAGCAATAACATATAAATAAAGTAAATAATGATCACTAGATAACACATATGAGATTGTTCTTATAAAATTGCTTTTATAAACAAAACAAAGAAAATAACAAATTAATTATTAAGTATATTTAAAAAATATTAAGCGTTAGATGGTTTATAGCTATCATCATGACAAAATACTAGAGATCCATGTCCTTAAAAGATGTCAATATTTCTATATAGAAACGTGAGACAAATATATAGTAAGAACAAGAAATAATATCTTAATAAACAAGATTAGAAGAAAAATTTTAAATGCAAAAAATGAATAACAAAAAACTTAAATAATTTACCATACTGATTTGAATCTACTAAAAACACAGTTAGAAAAACAGTAAAGGAAAGAGCAACTTTTAGTTACAACCTTTTGAAAAAATGTGCCCAGAAAATCCCAGTCTTCTGTTTCTGGTCTCTTAAGTAGATACATAATGGTTGTTCCAATTCCAAAAACAGGTAATAAAATATTCGGTAAGAAATTACCAAGTTACAGCCATTTTTTATAACTGTCGTTTTTATTACCAAAAGGAAGCCTAGAAATGCCCAGTTTTTTGTTCTGCTCACGAGGGTGGATCCAGAATGGTTGTTCCGATTCTGAAAACAAGTTATAACAAAAAAATTGGTAAAACATGACCAAGTTACAGATCTTTTGTATTACTATCGTTTTATTACCGAAATGAAGCCCAGAAATACCCAGTTTTCTGTTCTGGTCACGTGGGTGGATCTAGAATAACTTTTTCAATTCCAAAAACAGGTTATAATAAAAAATTTAGTAAAACATGACCAAGTTACGGCCCTTTTTTACAACTGCCATTTTTATGATCGAAAGAAATATCTCCTTGAGGAGAGCCTCGAAATCATGTAGATATACAGAAAAACATCAACCCTTGAAAAAATTCTACAAAAATCTTACACAACAAGTTAGGGTTAGGGTAAAAAAAAATGCAGAAATATGCCCAGATTTGAAGAGAAGCCTAATGGCTACCAGATAGAAATAAAATCTACAACAAAATGACAATGACGATAATCGTTATTGATTGAAAGCTATAGAAGGTACTAGATCATAGCAACCTGCTCTGATACCATGTTAGAATAGTAGAGTCAAGCTAAACTAGTTAACCTATCTAAGCAACCAACAACATATCATAAAAGATAAGAACAAGAAAAGAAAAGGACAAGAAAACACCGATATACGTGGTTCACCCTAATGGGTTACATCCAGTGGAAGGTGGTCTTCTGTTATCTCCAGAATGTCTTGTCCAATCTTACAAGAGATCAAAGCACAAATACCCCAAAGAATATAGATGACGTATAATAGTGTCACAATAGTACCACTACTACATCAAGAATACATGATATGTAGAGACTCACTTGACCCTATTATATACTAAGAGATGAGGATGAATTACTCTCACATATTGCATGTGGGATAATATAATTCTCCAAAATAACATCTTTTAATACAATACCATGGACAAATGCTCTACACAAGTAAATACACCACCATATAACTATGGGCTAAATGTATTACTCTTTTACATAAGTTTGTAGACAACTTTCGACATAATACAAAGACATTATTACCTTCTAAGGAATATAATATATTCCAACACTCCTCCTTATTAATGGCTAGGAGAAGGGCCCACACTAACACTAAGGAAGGAAGGAGTCATTACTTCTCCCCCTTGATGACAACTTCCAGAAGAACCAAAGCTGAAAAAGAAGAATACTTCAGCTGATGGAATTTGACGATGAACAACTGCTTCTCACTGAAGCATGAAAGTGCACATGAACCAGGTTGTAAGATGAAAAACCCAACAATAAAATGCCGAGAACATGTGACGTAATCCAATCACAAGATTCTCAGATCACCACAAGAATCATCACAACCATACATGATAGCTGAAGAACTTTGATATAACATCCACACCGGTGTACAAATACCTTATGACGGTCGATACAACAGAACATGTGGCTAAGAACACCACAACAATGTACAAAAAAATACCAAATGGCCAATACACAAGTGGATAGCAGACATTCTTCCAATCAAGGTGCAATATAAATATCTGTAGAAGACCTCAAACATCGAAGAAACAAGACCCTTGTGGTCTATACATCGAAAAAGATATCATACAAATGAACATCATGACTTTAATAGTAGAAGATGGTGCTTTATTACTTTTGGAATAAGGTGAGATCCTAAACAGAGACCTTATCTGCACAAGAACTTTCAATATTAAAGCATATAAAGATCATAAAACAAAATTGCTCATACAGAAATGAAAATGCTTATATACCAAAGGTTAGAAAACATCATATAAAAAAATGGCAACATAATATGATCAAATAAAAGATTAACTTACTCATTAAGTAAAATGAAGTTACTTTTATACATTAAGAGTCAGCCACAACATATAAATAGTGAGCCAAAGATTTCGCTTAAATATATGAAAATTTAGTCAAGCAGCAACTGATCTGAAGCATAGGTGAATTTCTTATTAGTATGAGGTTAATATGCAAGAGATGAATGCCCTGAAAATGTCAATACTTCCATATAGGAACGTTAGAGACAAGTAGGAATAATATAACCTCTGCAATCATAAGAATAGAAATTTCATTGCAACAAGAACAAGGTGCTCATGATAAATACTTTAAGATTTAAATATTGCTCAAAGCCATATAAATATTGAGTAAAAGATGATCGAAATAAACATGACATGAGATATAGATAAATCAAAATGTTTAATATGATCAACATATAGCAAATTATGATCAACTCATAATATCACTTATAAAAAATTATGAAATGACAAGTCACTAATGGTCTTAATCATGGGTTCATTTCTTGTTAACACTATGTAAATATGCAAGAGACAAAATGCCCTAGAAATGCCAATGTTTCCATATTGGAATGTTAGAGATGAATGGCACATGAACTAGATACAATCTCTGCAATACATGAAAAAAAAAACTATATCCCAATTAAATAACTTATGACAAGCCAAAAAATATGATATCACATAGATTAACAAAAATGATTCTACTTAAGAATTTAATTAGCAAGAGCATATAATGATCATAAAGATATTACTTATAAAAGAATGAAATTTCTTTTACACAAAGGTCAGCAATAACATATAAATAAAGTAAATAATGATCACAAGATAACACATATGAGATTGTTCTTATAAAATTATTTTTAAAAACAAAACAAAGAAAAGAACAAATTAATTATTAACTATATTTAAAAAATATTAATCATTAGATGGTTTACAGGTATCATCATGACAAAATACTAGAGATTCATGCCCTTAAAGATGCCAATATTTCCATATAAAAATGTGAGACAAATATATAGCAAGAACAAGAAATAATATCTTAATAAACATGATTAGAAGCAAAACCTAAATGCAAAAAATGAATAACAGAAAACTTAAATACTTTACCGTACTGATCTGATTCTGCAAAAAACACAGTTAGAAAAACAATAAAGATAAGATAAACTTTTACTTACAACCCTTTGAAAAAATGTGCCCAAATAAGCCTAGTATTTTGTTCTTGTCATGTAGGTGGATCCAAAATGGCTGTCCCAATTCCAAAAACAGGATATAATAAAAAATCCGGTACAAAATGACTAAGTTACATCCCTTTTTTGTAACTGTCATTTTTATTACCGAAAGGAAGCCCATAAATGCTCAGTTTTCTGTTCTGGTAACGTCGGTGGATCTAGAATGGCTGTTCCAATTCCAAAAAACAGGTTATAATAAAAACTTCGACGCTTTTTTATAACATTCATTTTTTTAATCGAAAGAAATATCTCCTTGAGGAAAGCCCTGAAATCATGTAGATCTACAGAAAAAATATCAAGCTTGAAAAAATTCTGCAAAAATCTTACACAACAAGTTAGGGTTAGGGTGAAAACAAATGTAGAAATATGCCCAGATTTGAAGTGAAGCCTAATGGCTACCAAATAGAAAGAAAATCTACAACAAAATGATAATGCCCAAATGATAATCATTATTGATTGAAAGCTATAGAAGGTACTAGATCATAGCAACCTGCTCTGATACCATGTTAGAATAGTAGAGTCAAGCTAAACTAGTTAACCTATCTAAGCAACCAACAACATGTCATAAAATATAAGAACAGGAAAAGAAAAGGACTAGAGAACACCGATATACGTGGTTCACCCTAATTGGTTACATCCACGGGAATTGAGTCTTCTATTATCTCTAGAATGTCTTCTCCAATCTTACAAGAGAGCAAAGCACAAATACCCGAAAGAATATAGAGGGTGTACAATAGTGTCACAATAGTACCACTACTACATCAAGAATACATGATATGTAGAGAATCACTTGACCCTATTATATACTAAGAGATTAGGAGGAATTACTCTCACATATTGCATGTGAGATAATATAATTCTCCAAAATAACATCTCTTAATACAATACCATGGACAAATACTCTACACAAGTAAATACACCACCAATAACTATGGGTTAAATGTATTACTCTTTTACATAAGATTGTAGACAACTTCTGATATAATACAAAGACATTATTACCTTCCAAGGAACATAATATATTCCAACAAAATGCATATGAACACAAATACTCTTGAGAGAGTTAGCAGAGTTGGAAATTCTAGACAAATTAGAGAAGGAAGTTGTAGAGGTTGGTAGTAAAGAACTTCAAAGTTCTTGAGAAACTATATTTATTGAAATCTGACAGGTAATTGGTCTTTTGTTTTGTTTTCAACTAAATTGTGAAAGAGATTGTTGATGACAGGTAGCAGCAGTAAAGGGGAAATATGGAAAGAACCTAATAGTTTCTAGCTGAAGGTTGGAACAAAGAGGACAAGTAGAATGTTCTCAAGAGAAGGGAGATTTGCAAAATCCAGAGAAGCAGAAGATGCTCAAGTAAAGGTTCTAGAAAAGGAATCAACATAAATACTAGCAGGAAGACTAAGCATGGAAGAGCTTAGTATGGTATTTGAAGACAAGTTGATAGAGTCCGCTTGTGGAGATGGCTTGGTTGTAGCTTACAATGAGAAAGGAGAAGCTCATAGAAGAAGGAAAATTATGACTACTGAGAATCATAGTAAAGGTTCAGATAAATGACATGAAACATTAAGTCAATACAAACTTGATAAGATATTAGCTGAAATTGAGGTACAACTAGAGATGTTGGAAGAACTGCTACTAAGAGGTAAGGAAGACCAAAGGTATGGGTGGATTTTTCCAAAGAAAGTGAAATGGAATATGTTGCAGGTGAAGTTGAAGAAGAGGTTTAATGCTAATTTGAGAGAAGCATTTAGAACGATTGAGTATAAGGATAAAGGATGCATATGTGAACCTGAACAAAGAAAAATCCTTGAAGAAGATGAAGATGAAGGAATTGATGATATCCGAGAATCTCATATTTTTTTGACAATTTGGTTATGAATGCAGGATTTACAGATACTAAGAACGAAGAACAATTATTAAAAATTGTTATGCAGGTTAACAGATTTGGAGACATGTCTTCCAAAAACATAAAGGAAAGGCATGGACAGAGTTTGGTCACCAAAAAAAGTGAGACATTATTTTAATGTAAAGTAGTGGATGCAGTGACTAAAAGGAAGATGCAGAACTCTATTGAAGGAAAGAACAGTGGGAAGAGACATTCAGATATAATACTTACGAAGAAGGTTGAAGGATTGATGTCCAAAGCATCAAATGAGTGCATGGAGTCCCATGTTTTTCAATTTGATGATATTTTTGTAAATACAGATTATGATAAAGAGAAGTTGTCTTGTGAAGAAAATTTTATAAAAGGATATCATGTTTCTAATGATTGATGTGAGCATGAAGGTTTTGAAGTAAATAAAGATAGGCAATTTTCTAAAGGAAGCACAGATATTGATGAAGATTGTAATACCATATATGATGGTGAATACTTCTCAAAAGAAGATAATTTTGAACTATTGCAGCAAAAAAATTTCATCGATGTATTTCTTGATGGAGGACAAGTTCGGCATGTGGATCAAAGAAATAAGGCTAAATATAAAAATTATGATATACGAAAAGCCAAGTATGATGTTTCTTTTGTTTTGACAAAAGAGAATAGAAATAAGAGCATTATGATGACATGCTTGAGAAATGCCAGAGGGAAATTGAGTTGCTGGAATACTTACTGAAAGAACCTAAATATGAAACTAGAATTGCAAGAAGAGAAGAGGAATGTTTGGAAATGCCTGACAATGAAAACATATCTCAATTGATTGAAGGAGAAAAGGAAGATTTTTGTTTTCGGAACAATGATTTTTCTGCAGGTATAGAAAAGGATGTTAATGAATATGTTGTTGTGATTGAAAAGATGGAGTGTGATTTATCACTTGATAATGAATTTGAGATTTAGGGACAGCAAAGGAATATTGATGAAGATAATGTCTTCAAAGACATTGAGGCTGAGAGAATGGAAAAAGCACAAGGAAGAAATCAGTAGCTTGAAGATGAAGAGTTTGAAGAAGATGCTGATGTGGGGTCTGTTGAAGAATTCAGAAACTGTTTATTAGAATCTGATCAGCATGAAGACTTGGAATAAGGGATACCAGATGAGGCTGAAAAGTCTTACGATTCAAGTACTAATGATTTGTGTTTGATTGCAGGTTATACAAAAGAAAATAGAGGACAATTACTGAATAATGTCATGAAATTAGAAGATGAATATTTTTCTTTTGGAAGCATAACCATGGAACAAAGTCAGAATTACGTTATGAAGGAGGATGAGATAGTGTTATCTCATAAGGATAATCAATGCTTAAATTGCTTGTCTTGTGATACAGGGGTGGAAGAAATTGTTGCTGCAAAGGATAAAGAAGGACACTTTGATGTAGCCTTTTGATGATTTTGAGGGAGAAATACAGATGTTTAGAAACCGGTTGATCAAATCAAGGATTCATAAAGAATATCATATGATAAAGAGTAAGAACTAGAATATGTAATTCAGTTTTTTATGAATGAGCTGACTATTTTACATACTTGGGGACATGAGGAAAGAAAGATGTAGCAGCCAGTAGATATTGACAAAAACAAATTTCAGCAAGAAGATTATCAGTCAGAGGATAAGTTGAATGAAGAAATTGACGAAATGAGGAAGCTGATGGTAAAGATGTCTCATAAAATACATATTGAAGGGGAAAAAACAAGCAATAGCATATTGCATGTGACCATACAAGATTACATCAGCAAAGTAGACGAAGTGTTGCAGAATAAGGTTTGGGATCTTGGAGGACTCAAGTCATAAAGACTTGTGATTGTCATATTGTTACAAAAAAGTGACAGACCTCATAGACAGGATTATATGAATCTTTTCTACCTTGGGAGTCTGATGCAGGAGAATAAGCTCTCAAATTCAAGATTTTAATTTAGCCTAGGGTTTATTCATTTACCAAGGGAGATGATTCCCTAATGCTAAATCTTAATGTTTCTAGAATAGGTGAGTCATTGATTCTTTTAGTGATTCATGGGTGTAACGAATATGCTCTTTAGAGGAAAAATTCAAATCATACTTTTATTAAGGAATTGTAGGATCTGAAGGATTCTAGGAGATATTCCAAGATCTAATTTTGAATAAGCTAATTCGATCCAAGTATTATGGATCTTAAACCAAATTTCTTTTGTATTTAAGCATCGTTAGGGTATATTGGAAGATATCCTTTGTCAGCTCATTGAAGCTTAGACAGCTCGAGAAGAAAGCTCTTGGATAGCTCGCAAAGGGATTTGTAGATAGACAACGAGGGTTAGTTGCAAAAAAGAAGTTCACTGAATGAAATAAAATTCTTTTATTTCTATCTTCTGAGTAAATAGAACTTTTGCGTTCAAATTGTTGATTGTTTGTGATCAAAAGGAAGGAATCGGACAAAACTACCTAGAAATGAAATGTTTTGTATATTTCAGAGACGCCTGTGTAAATCCATGAGTTATTGCAGTTCTTTAAATCTGTGAGCTATTGCATCAAGTGGAGACGACTGTGAAAATTTGTCAGTTAATGTGGGTTCTTTTATATTCACATTGAAATCACACAAAATTCATGAGTACATAGCTATAGATCTATCGAAAGGTTACCATTTGCATTTAGTGAAATCAGCGTGTAAGTTATGGTTTGATCCACAGTAAATGTCTATTATGGAGAATTAAAATGTTTAAAGTTTAACTAGATTCTATTTTCCATAAACCCATTTCAATACAATTGTGAATTGGCATTAAGTCTGACCTGAGGAAATCCAACGGTTCCGGTGCATTACGGAGAGTTTCAAACACATGGTGGGTCCTTCGAAAACATTTTTTGTAAAGGGTTTATTAAAACATACCCTATAATATTTGAAATCCGCTGTACATTTCATTCAACTTGGTTATGAAATTTTAGTGGAACCACTAATTTTGGTGACAGTTTGCTAAAGTTAGAGAGTAAGCCTGAAATTCACTTTCTCGATAGAGTTTTCTGTTTAAAATAAGGTCTGCATCAAAGCTTAACGTATGTGTCAAATGGTATAGAACCAATGAAATTTCTATTGGAAGGAAAATTAGTATAATACAGGTGGTGCCTACATCAAATGACAACTATAATCCATATTGTAACACCGCAGTTTTGACCCCGTTTGCATTTAAATAAATGATGTAAATAATCATGGTGTGGAGCTAGGAAAAATCCCCACCATCGATTTAGTATTTATGTTTCATAAGTTAAGGTGTGGTCGATGGTATTTTTTTTTTATGCTAGTTGAACATTAACAGCTGAACATTATGTTAAATTGCAATATTAATTAAAACCCACAGCCGGCTATGTCAACGCAACTAAATGATATGGGGGCATGATTTTTCCTAAGGATGAGGGAGTGGGGGATTGAAATAGTGGGGAAATCCAAATTGGGTAGAGCCCCACTTTGGGAAAAACATTTTTTGAATTTCTTGGGCAAGAAAACACCAAAAAGGTCCATTTTTCCCTCATGCAGTAGTGTTTCGACTTCCCTCACGATTTGGATTGAGCAAAAACGTTTTTGGAAAACCCAGTTGGACATTCACGCAAGAGCCGGCAAGTAAAAAATGTTTCTGAGTCTGAACCTTTCTGAAATTTCTCCTGTCCGTCGATTTGAATCCTTCACGTTTTTGGTTTTCATGTTATGAATTTTTCCCCTATTCAGCATTTTTGTTCTCTCTCACGTTTTCCCCTATATATTAGTTATTTTCCTGAACACAATTTCCTTGAATCTGATTTTGTGTCTTTGTGTTGAAATACCAACAATGTTTTCGTTTTGGTATTTTCTGCAACAGTCGGTCTGGCACCAACAATGTTCATAAATTCATAAATTTTTGTGTGTGTATGTAATCCCTTCCATCTGCTATGTTTGATAAATACTAGGATTGAGATCCCTGTGTGTGTGCATCCATGTTTAGCATTTGAATTGATTGAAGGAATGAAAATAGAGTATAGACTTGCTTGATAAACCTAGTGTGTGAAAGAACCTCATAGACCAATCTAGAAGGATGGTTTTCTTCTTTGCATGCCCTGAATAGCACTGGAAGGGAAGGCATGGCCTGAGGAACTATGTAGCAGAGAAGGGAATGCTTCCTTTTGTTGGGTGTGTAATTGTTTAAAACTTAGGATAGATCCAGTGTGGATGTTCATAGCTCTAGGGTTGAGCTCACTAGCTTAGCAGTCAGTCTTTCCACCTCCTTGGCATCCTGGTAAACCCAACTGGAAGGATGGCTTGGCTAGTAGCCTGATAAACCCATATGTTGGCTTGGTTGTGTCTCATGTGAATTTTTCTAAGTGTAAAACACTTCTAGTGTAAGTCTGATAAACCCAACTGTGTTGGCTTGACTAAATTTTAATTGTATCCTTGGCTATGGGTGAAGTCTGGTAGTGTTCGTTATTCCTTGGGAAATATCATGCCCAGCTCGAGGGTGGCAGTGCTGCTGAGAGATTAAAAAGTATGCTGGCCTATGGTTGGGTGGAATGTTGTAGTGACATAGCTGGTTGTGGGATGAGTGTCTTTCAAAGATAAGTATTCTCGTGTATTTAAGTTCTACAACTGTATTTGCTTATGAATTATTATGAAATTATCATGATCATGTTGAATTCATGAATGTGTTGAATGAATGATTTGCTTCCGTTGAATATATCATGTGCATTCCATTATGCATCTATTTATACTTATGAATGTTTTATTTATATGCTTAAGTTCAATGCATTTTTATATTATGTTCATGGGGCTTGGATTTTCCGGCGTTTTAGATGTTAGTGGTGTCCTCTCCACCGAGTAAGGGTTGGGGACGTGACACATATTTCCAACAAAATATACAGCAATGTACATACCATTCATGAGGAATAAATAGTTGGTGACGTAGCAAATGAAATACCAGAACTTAATGAAGCCTTGGAGAATCGACAGGCTGATCATCAAACCTCCATGGTGGAAGTACAAGGTATGATACAAAACCAGCACGTTTCTATTTTAATTGACGCAGGTGCTAGTCTAAGTTATGTGTCACCTAGCATAGCAGAAAAATTCATTTTATCTTTGAAAAAGTTTGAAAAGACTTGGTTGGTTCAGTTAGCTACTAGAACCAAAAGAAAAGTAGTTAATTTTGTAAAAAGGTGTGAAATGTTTATGAGACAGTTTAAAACTCAATTAAAGTTAAATGTATTACCATTAGGGTCTTATGATGTTTTAATAGGCATGGATTGGCTAGAAATACATCAACTAGTTTTAAACTATTTTGAGAAAACATTTACCTATTTAAATGATAAAGGAGAAATAATTACGGTCAAAGAGATACCTAGGAAAGTTTCTGTTAGACAAATCTTAGCATTACAAATGAAAAAGGTTGTAAAGTTTTTTTTGTACACATAATAAATAACGAACACATGGATAAAGAAGATAAGCTAAAATTCGATGATATTCCAATCTTAAAATATTTTGCAGATGTTTTACCAGAATAAAATCTAGGATTACCTCCAAAGAGAGATCTCGATTTACTATAGAGTTAGTACCATTAGTTGTACCTAATTCAAAGGCTCCTTATCGAATGAGCATATTATAACTTAACGAGTTAAAACTTTAACTACAAGAACTAATAGACAAAACTTATACAAGGCCAAGAGTATCCCCTTGGAAAACACATGTCTTATTCGTTAAAAAGAAATATAGTACATTATGTTTATGTATAGACTACCATCAGCTGAACAAAATGATAATTAAAAACATATATCCTTTGCCCCACATTGATGATCTGTTTGATCAGATACACAGAGCGACAATATTTTCAAAAATAGACTTGAGATCTGGATATCATCAAGTTAGAATTAAAGAAGAAGATATTTTTAAAACTGCTTTCAGAACCTGATACAAGTACTATGTGTTTATATTTATGTCCTTTGGGCTAACAAATGCTCCATCAACTTTTATGTGTTTAATGAACAGTGTCTTAAGTAAATACTTAGATAAATTTGTAGTCGTCTTCATAGATGTCATATTAATTTATTCAAAAATGAAAGAAGAACATGACGAACACTTGCAGATAATATTATAGGTCCCGAGAGAACATAAATTGTATGCTAAGTTTAGTAAATGTGAATTCTAAAAAGATAAAATACATTATCTAGGTCACGTGATATCCAAGGAAGGAATATCAGTAGACCTAAATAAGATAAAACAATACTGGAATGGCCTATTCCCAAAGATGTAACGAATGTAGGATCATTCATGGGAATTACTGGTTATTATCGGAAATTCATAGAAGGATTCTTCAAGATCGCAAATCCCATAACATCTTTGTAGAAAAAAAGGGAAAATGATTCGTATGGGATCAAAAGTGTGAAGAAAGTTTTAATAAATTAAAAGAATTGTTAACTATTGCACCTATATTAAAAATCGTAGAACCAAATAAGGATTTCGTGGTGTGCATGGATGCATGCAATGAAGGATTGGGTGGAGTACTAACACAAGAAGGTCACATAATTGCTTAGGAATAAAGGAATTTAAAAACACATGAAAATAATTATTCCACTTATGATTTAGAACTGGTTGTCATAATTCACGCTCTAAAAATGTGGCACCGTCATCTAATTGATAAAATATTTATGTTAATGTCTGATAACATAAGCTTAAAATATTTATTTGATCAACAAATCTGAATGCAAGGCAAGCTAGATGGTTAGCTTTCCTTAGCGAATACGATTTCGAGATCAAACACATCAAGGGAAGGAAAACAAAGTGGTTGATGCCTTAAGCAGAAATGCAAGAACAAATTTTATCGCTACCATTAGCAGTTATAAAACAGAATTAGATGATAAGTTGGAAGAAGGGATAAAAATGGACAAAGAATACCAAAACATAAGAGAAAAAGTAACTAATAACGAATCTAAGAATATAAAAACAGATTATGGTTTAAATGAAAAAGGATTAATGTTGTATAAAAACAGACTTTATGTACCTAACATACCAGGAATTAAATTGCTGATTTTAAAATAAGTACATAAAAGTCCTTATTTCGAACATCTGGGGTATTAAAAGATGATAACAATGCTAAGAAAATAGTACTTCTAGCCTAATATGAAGAATGAAGTTGTTGAATTTATATCTAGGTGTATAGAATGTTAGCAAGTTAAAGTTGAGAATCAACATCCAGCAGGTCTTTTGCAACCACTGCCAATTGCCAATTGGAAATGGGAAATTCTCAATCTTGATTTTAGAAATGTATTGCCTTAAAATCAGAAACAAAATGATTCTATAGCGGTAGTGGTAGACAAAATAAGCGAGGAAACAAATTTTATACCTTTTAAAACAACTCATAAGGCTGCTAACATTGTTGACATCTTTATGAAGGAAATTTTTCGGTTGCACAGAATTCTGAAGGTAATAATTTCTAACAGAGATCCTAAGTTTACTCGCAATTTTTGGAAGTCATTGTTTAAAGGACTGGACACTAAATTGAATTTCAGTATTGTTTATCATCCGCAAATGGATGGACAAACAGAAAGAGTCAATCGGGTTCTAGAAGACATGTTACAAATGTATGTTAGAGATTATCCCAAGAAATGGGAAGATTATTTGCACTTAGTTGAATTTGTGTATAATAATCATTATCAAGCTTCAGCTGAACTTAGCCCTTTTGAAATATTGTATGGTAGGAAATGTAATACTCCCATTTCATGGAGTAATCCAGTTCACAGATTGATGTTAGGACTTTACTTGTTAAAAGAACTAGAACTAACAGTGAAACAGGTACAAAACAATTTGAAAACTGCACAAGACAGACAAAAAAAAGTCATGCAGGCCTTAAAAGAACTCAGAAGGAATTCCAAATAGGTGAGCATGTATTTGTCAAGGTAAAACCCAGAAAGAGATCCTTTAAGTTGGGGAGTTGTGCTAAATTAGCACCCAGTTATTGTGGACCATTCGAAATATTGGCAAGAGTTGGACCAATGGCATATTAATTATCTTTTTCACCTAATCTTAGAATACATAATGTATTTAATATTTCCATATTGAAAAACTATGTGCACGATGCTACTCAGGTGATCGACTGGAATGTTATTCAGGTAGAACTTGAAGGATATTTTTAGGTGGAACCAGACTATATTCTCAATGGGAAGGAAATTTTTCTTCGAAATTGCACCATTGGATAGGTAAAGGTGCAATGGAATCACCTCAGTCCAGATGAAGCAACCTAGGAATAAGAGAGTCATATGCGGGAGGCATATCCAGCTCTATTCCAGGAAGACTCGGAATAAAATTAAGAAATATCGAGGATAATGTTGAACTTAAGGGGGGGTGTTTGTAACCCACCTAGAACTGAAAAAATAAATATTTTTATTTATTTTTAGAAAAACATTATGCTAAAAGTTATTGTAAGCTTTTATGACCAAGTTGGTCAAGGATGACTATAATTGAATATTTTATTTAATAAATAATTAAATGAAGAGACATATCCAAAGGATAATGTTGAAAGAGTGTTCATTGACCCACTATGAGGAATGAGCATCTGTAGAAGGATAAATAACAAGTGGAAGCACTAGAATTTCACTTTCTAGTTGTTTCAGGAAGCAAAATCCCTAAAATTGTGGTCATGTTCCTTGAGAAGAGGAACTGAGCAGGTGGATCATTTAATTTCAAAACTGATCCAAACACCTAGGAAATATTATAAATACCATTGAATTGAGTAGGAGGTGTTATCCACCTAAATGGCACCTCTCCGTCCGAGTGCCGACATTCACTATGTTGGCACACAAAAGGACATTTATGGATTGAGGGTTGCCCAAAACACTATACATGGGCTTATTATGAACTACATTTATCATCCATCCAGCTGGTTATTTTTACCTTTTAAATATGTCAAGTCCTGTACGCGACTCTTCTTATATGCAACTCGTGTTTTGTACGCGAGTGTCGGTTATTGCATCTCGCGTACAGATTTGTACGTGGGTTACCCTTAGAGCAACTCGCGTGTCATACGCGAGTTGCCAGTATTGATACCCGCGTACACCTTCCTTTGACAATAAAAATAAAAACTCGTGATTACTTGAGATTAGTTAAGCACTTAACCTTAATCACCTTAACTGTCTCAACCTTCGAAACTACCTTATTTCACCAAGTATAAATACAGGCCTTGGGGAGGGTGTTAATCACATACACTTAGAAAGAAAATTTATGCTGGTGGAGTTTATTCAAAAGTCTTTGGAGCAGTGGAAATCATAATCCTTTGGTTGCAAAGGATTCCTTGTCTTAGGCATTGGGTTGTAATCTGAACTCTTTCATTATTGTTAATAAAGAGAATCCTTCTTCCATATGTGTCTTGAATGTCTCTCATATATTGTGGTTTGATAAATACTTATGATTCAACACTCTGTATATGATTTATCTAACCTATTTATATATATATATATATATATATATATATATCTATATGTGTGTGTGTGTGTGTGTGTGTGTATCATCTCGTATTTGGAGGATTGACTCTTGACAGGTGAAGGAGAAGCATCCCTGAAGACTTTGGAGGAGAAGCAGAGCGGAAGAGGACGAGCTAGGATCAACCGTCGTGTATCGGGTGAGTCTTTTCTATCATCCTATTTCCTTTACTGCACTCTAGAGTCGATTGCCTACAAGTTTCATGAGTATGTTGGTAACCCAGACCTTCGGTTATAAGGTGTTTATTCATGTACAAAAAAACTGGCGACTCCACTGGGGAGCCCAGACTGTTGTAGGTTCTTTCTGTCACCCCTGACCAGTCTTTGCTTTGAAGTTTGTGTGTGGTATTTTATCCTAGTTCATACTTGTCACAGTGTTTGAAAGTCTTGTGGATTTTTCTTATTTTTTGAAAAAAATTTTGTACCTGTACGCAGGTTGCTCTTCTGCATAGTCGCGTACAGAGGCCTACATACGCAGGTTTCTCTCTTGGACAGTCACGTGCAGTATGCAAGTTGCCCTTATACACAGTCGCGTACAAGCCTAGAAATAGGGATTTTTTAGGATTGGGTTTGCTTGTCCCTCTCTTTGTGTATTTCCTGTTTGTTAGTTGGCTTTCTTTATGAATACTATGTTGTTTGTCTAAAGACCTTTGGTGACCACACTTTGTGCTTTTTTCATAAATCCCTTGGGTTTCTTTTGCTTGGATTGTCTTCTGTTTGCATGCTGAAGTAGCTTGGCCTGTTGGGTTATAGGTTGAAGTGTCTCTATCCGGATCAGTGATCAGGGTCTTGGGCATTGTTTTTCCAGTATATCTTTTGATGATGGTTGGTTTGTCACTTACCTTTATGAGTTTACAGTGATCTTTTGTCATTGTGTGCACCCAAGCTAGGGTTCCTAGTCTCCCTTTGTTGGTTGATTCTTGGTTCTTTTAGCCTGTTTTACTTCAGTTTGTTTGTTTATACAGTTGGTTAGATCCAAGTATACTCAAGTATAGTGCATTTTAGGTGCATGGTAGAGTTTGAGCGTTTTAAAAAAGTGAAAAGAAAAACATTGTCAAGCTTTTGCATTTGCTTTTGCATAAGTAGTTTTCATTTCAGTTTTAAAATATATCTCAAAAACTACAAAAAATATAGCCTTACTTTCTTTTATCGTTTGCATTAGTTCATCAATATATATTTACAAAAAAGAAAAATAAGTTTGCTTTAATAGTGGTAATTTGCTTTGAAAAATACACCTTTACTTTTATTTATTTCTTATCGAGTCAAAAACACCATAGTTCATCACTCCATTTCCTTCTGAGTAAGAAAAAACCCTTTAAAATGAACCCAATAATTAAAATTTACTAGCAATTTTTTATTTTTAGGAGCCTTTCACCTACTAGCTTAGGATAGACTTGTGGGATAGGAAGTGTAAACTTCCCATAAGTTTTAAAATTCAGAGGTAGTGGACCTTTCTATAGGTAAATCCTTGACTTTATCGATTGTATCTGGGAAGCTCCTCTCAAATGGGAGTCAAGCACGAGGCCGCGTAGAGGCATGGACTGAGGAGATAACCCTTTGATTCCTTGTCAAAATGTAAATCATGAATTTTATGCATCTGGGGATTCTGTCCTAGACAGAGTTTTGGGATCAACTACCCTGCCCATGCGTACGATTCATGCTTGCGACTGTCCCCCCAGACTGTTGGTATAACTAAGGTAGCCTTTAGTCTCTTGACATTTAGGGTTCATACCTAGGTAAACCGGAAGGATATTTTTGGTTCACCTTGAACGGGATTGGAAGGTAACCCTTGTTGTAAGTGTAGGAGGGCGGTTGGGTGATTCCTCTGCTTGTGCCTAAGAACCACTTCAAGGACGCCAAGTAATCGTTCATCAGCTTTCTTTGAGAAAGTACATCTTTCACCCTTGTTTGATTGTTTGAGGCTTTAGGATTTTTATAGTGTATGCTCTGTGGTTTTTCCTGTGTTTAGTTGGCCTTAGGGTGTGATTTGTCAAATTTTCAATCGTGAAGGACCAACCTATTACAAGGTCAAGAAGGTTGAGAAACCTTCCTCCTCTCATCACATTGGAGCCTCCACCTCCACCCCAAAGGCGGAGATTGGACACTGAAAATTCATTTGAACTGATAGGGATAAGTGAAGTTCTAGATGAACCAGAACTTATAGCTAACTATTTTGATCTTGATATAGTTGAGATAGAAGACTTGTAGACTGACAAGTTTGCGAGAAACTTTAACACCCCCTTGACTAATTTAAACGATCCTGTGATCATTCAGGTTAGACCTTTTGATTCACCTGTGTTAGGTGTCCCTATGGGTAGGATCATGTCTTCTGCGGAAGAAAGTCCTTTTGTGTTCACCTCAGCCGTTCTGGTTAAAGGGGTAATACCTCCCTCGATAAGTGCCCCTAGATCTAGTATACCTTCTACACCTTTGACTCCAACGAGCCGGGTGGTTCAACCACCGGTTCACTCAAACCTAGTAGGTACTTCTGGTGATATGGTTACTGGGATCCCCAGTATACCTACTATTCCTTCTTCCTTTCCATATACTACCCAAAGCCGTCCGGTAGGATCCTCGACATTTGTCCAAGGATTCCCTTGGAATGAGGGGCACATTTCCCCATCCTCTCCATACGTAGGCCCATCACCTTCCTATGTAGGAGTGCAGTTTGGGATCCATACCTCTTATGGGAAAAATTTCCAAACTCCGATTTCCGTTTCGTTTACGAGCTCTCCCTTTTCATTGTTCAGCGGAGGGATACTGGCTCCTGTCTTTCAGAACCCTGTTTCTATGGGGACGGCCCAAACTTCTTATACTGCACCTCCCGCACACAATCCTGTGGCTTACAGATGGAATCCGTTTCAAAGTAATCTACCCACTTCGCAACCGGTGGCAGGGGGCAACCCCACTTTTACCCATAGGCATTCAGGGGCACGTCCCTCTAATCCCTAGGCTGGCACATTTACTACCCTGGTTCAACCCAAAATTCCATTCCTGGCAACCTTAAACTTGCCAAATTTGTCAAAATTGATGAATGACCCGGTGAGGCATGACCCCTTGTGGCCACCTATTCCCACCAAATTGCCATTGAACATCCCTAAATTCGAGGGCAAATTCGGTGAAGATCCTAGGGATCATGCCACCACTTTCCATTTATGGTGTTCTTTGAATTCGCTAAATGAAGATTTAGTTAGGTTGAGGTTGTTCCAGAGAACCTTAACAGGTACCACGGAAAAATGGTATATTGAATTGCCTTCTGCTGCTTTCAGTAGTTTCTGGGACTTGGCTAGTGCATTTCTTAGCCACTTTCAGCTTCCGGTCCGATATGATTTCGGAACGGACTTGTTGTCTACTTTTAGGAAGAACAAGGCTACCCACATCTCGGATCACATCCAAGAGTGGAGGAGATGAAAGAGCCTTATAAAATCCACTATTCCTCCTGAGTTCCTTTTAAAGTGGTTCCTTAAATCCTTGTTGCCCTACATATCTAAGGACATATCCACCTCAGGAGTAACAAATGAAGAAGAAGCCATTCTCAGGGCCCAGCAACTAGATTTGATTTATTCACAATCTAGGATCTTGTATGAGATTATCCCTCAGGCACCGAGGCCTATGCACGATGCGAAGAAGCCTAAGCCTAGACCCCATGCCGATGGTGTGGTTGGGTCCGTTAACTCTCCCACCGTAGAATATTTGGCCAAGAAACTTCATCAGTTGTCCATCAAGCAGTCTACGGCAGAGGTAGCAAAGGCTTCCCCCTCCCCCCAGAGTGCAAATTTTTTTGCACAAACCTCTCAGAAGGGCAATCAGCAGCCCGGTGGGAAGAAAAGGAAAGGAAAGAAGGGAGAGGGAAATCAAAACAAGCAAAAGCCCATGAACAATGCTGATGGGGGCAAGCAATAAAAGAAGAAGGTCAAGTTCTCATGTAAGTTGTGCCACGAGGACCACCTTACTCACCTTTTCCCCCTTATGGATCAAGCCCAGAAGCTGCTTAAAGCTCAACAACCAGCTGTCCTGAACGATTCTTTTCCCCAAGGACAGAACTCCGCTTCAGCTTCTAATGTAGCAGGGGGCACTCGAAATGCCCCTGGCCCAAACTATATTAACATGGTTCGATCTTAGACTTTGTTGCATACAAGGAATAAAAATTATGAGAAAGAGACTCTTGAGAAGGGTAAAGTTGTAGGTGAAACTTCTAACCCTCTCACAATAGAGAAGCCTGCTGAAACTATGCCGAAGATACCGAAAGGTGTCTTCAAGAAGACCTTGCATAACCCTAACGCTAGGGATGCTTCAAAATACACGGTGGTTGAATATTTAACTCAAACCGCGTGTGCAATGTCAGCTTTAGAGGTGTTACAGAGTTGTCCCGCTCAGCAGGATGCCCTCTTAGCAGCTTTAGGCAGCATGGACTCATCGAGTCTCATGGTGAAATTTCATTTGTCTGATGTTAAAATTCGCCTACCTTACCATGTAGCCTTATCAATAGATGTCGTCCATGGTGGTAAGACCATTGGAAGGGCAGTTGTTGATGAGGGTGCTTCTACATGTGTTATGTCCTTGACCTATTGGAAATCTCTCAGATCCCCAGAGCTGGTCCCATCAAACACTCTGCTTACTACTTTTGATGGAAGATCCTTCCATCCACATGGTATCCTGCTAGCTTTTGAAATTAAGTTGGTAGGCAAAGCAGTTTTTGTTGAAGTAGAAGTGATTGATGCTCCTTTGGACTACAATATGCTTCTGGGAAGGAACTAGACTTATGCGATTTCCGCTATTGCGTCGGCCGTTTTTTGTGTAGTGGTTTTTCCACATGAGGGAAAGCTAGTTACTATTGACCAACTTGATTATACTCAAAAAGGTCGTTTAGAGTATAATGAGTCCGTTGTGCCATTGGTTGATCACGCCAAACCTGCTGCACAGAGCTTGGGGACTGGAATGTACACATCACTGATGGGCACGTTTGATCTTCCAGCCCTGGTTAATTATATCTGTTCTACTAGTGTGGGGAAGTCCATAGCTATGGTTGTCGATAGGACTGATCCTTGGGTTCTCCCAACCCCCCATGAACCGAAAGTGCCCTTATCAGCAGTGGAGGTAGATTATCAAGCTATCACTCAAGCCACTATTGATCCCATTCCAGATCCTCTAACAATCTCGGATGATCTGGGAGAATTCTATTTGTCCACATGGGTGGAAAACTCTTCGCACTCTATAGATTGTTTAGACATGGTTTTACCTTCTAATGAAGCCATTCTGGAAGCCATGAGTGGATGTGGTAATATTTGTGAGGATCTTCATCATCGTTCCTATTTTCTTCTAGAACTAAGCAGAATAGAAAATCAAGAGTTTCGTTTGAGACTGTCAGAAGATGTTGATATACCTATCAATCCCTTGCCTAGGGAAGGAATGTTTGTCGAGGGGAATATGGAAAATATTTTCGCCACTATACCTATTAACATCTCTGTGAACCCTGATGTCATGGAAAACATATATATATGTGCAAATTGCTCTCCTGAAGAGATTTCCATCTATACTGCCTTTTTTAAGGAATTTCATGATGTCTTTGCCTGGTCATATGAGGAGATGCCAGGCATAGATCCATCGATTGTTGAACATGAAATATGAACATATCTTGATGCGAAGCCGGTTTGACAAAAGTTAAGACCTGTTAACCTGCGCAAAGCGGCGACTGTGAAGGCTAAAGTTGAAAATATTTTGAGGGTTGGTTTTATCTATCCCATCGCATTGACAGAATGGGTATCCAACCCTGTTCCTGTTGATAAAAAGCAAGGGACTATTCACATCTGTACAGACTTTAGAGACCTCAATAAAGCATGTCCTAAGGACAACTATCCCATGCCATTTATAGACCAGATCATAGATGCTTCTGCGAGAAGTGAGGTGTTTTCGTTTATGGATTGTTTCTCTAGATACAATCAAATTCAAATAAAACCGGAAGACCAACATAAAACTGCTTTCATTTGTCCTTGGGGTACCTTCGCATATAATAAAATGCCCTTTGGATTGAAAAATGTTGGGGCAACCTTTCAACGGGCTATGAACTTTTCTTTCCATGACATTAAAGCCATTGTCGAACCATACCTTGATGATCTGCCTGCACATTCTCGTAAGAGGATTCAACATCCAGATCATTTACGGTTGATATTTGAGAGATGCAGACATTATAAAATACGCTTGAATCCCCACAAGTGTGTATTCTGTGTCGAATCAGGAAGATTACTCGGGTTCATTGTCTCTAGTAGAGGCATCTAGGTGGATCCATTGAAAGTTGAGGCCATTGTAAATTTGCCTCCTCCTCGTTCCCTCAGGCAACTTCAAAGCCTACAAGGAAAGTCTAATTTTCTTCGACGTTTTATTGTTAACTATGCCAAGATTACTAAGGGTTTCATGCGCCTACTCAAAAAGGACACCCCATTTGTATGGGATGAAACCACACAACTTGCTTTCGAGGCATTGAAAAAAGCTTTGTTGTCGTCACCCTTATTACGTCCACCAGATTATTCTAGGGATTTTATATTATATATGGCTGCGTCGAAGTCGACCATTGGGGTAGTACTAGTCCAGGAGGACGATAAGCTTGTAGAGCATGTCATTTATTATCTTAGCCATGCTTTGGCTGGACCTGAACTTAGATACTCCCACGTTGAGAAATTAGCCTTAGCAGCTGTTTATGCTGTGCAGAGGTTACGTCACTACATTTTAGTGAGGACCACCACAGTAGTGGTGGATGTGAATCCGTTCCAATATGTTTTATCCCGTCTGATTGTTGGGGGGAAATTTAACAAATGGATAGTCATTCTCCAATATTTTGACTTGGATTTCCAGTCCGCTAAGTCTAAGAAGTCCTTAGTTTTTGCTGAACTTATAGCAGAATTTCCTACTGAAGAAGATGTAGTGGTTGAAGATGACTCATTCCCAGATGAGCACATCTTCTTGATATCCACCTTTGATCCTTGGTATGGAGATATTATTATATATATCTAGACTTTGAAGTACCCTGCAGCTTCCTCAAGGGAGGAACGATGTAAATTATGCCTTCATGCGAAGAACTACCTCATTATAGGAGATACCTTATATCGACGAGGGGTAGTTTCCGTCTTGTGTCGTTCCCTTACCCATGAGGAAGTGGAGATTGTCCTGAATGATTCCCATAGCGGAGAATGTGGGGGTCATTTATCTGGGTTAGAAATGACCCAGAAGATATTACATGCCGGTTACTTCTGGCCCACAATCTTTAAAGATTGTGTGGAAGCAGTGAAGCACTGTCATCCATGCCATCTTTACACGAGGAAAATAAGGTCACATCCTACTCCGTTATTTCCCGTTGTCTCGGTAGGCCCCTTCATGAAATGGGGGATTGATTACGTGACATGCAACCCAGCCTCGGCTGGGGGGCATAAATACATCATTGTCACTGTTGACTATTTTACGAAATGGGCAGAGGCAATGCCTACTTTCAAAGAAGATGGGGAAACAATAGCTTTCTTTGTATTCAATTAGATTATCACACGGTTTGGTATACCCAAAGTGATTTTCACTGACCATGACAGTCATTTTCAAAATAACATGATGACGGAACTGACTACTATGCTTGGATTTAGACAAGAACATTCATCTTCATACTATCCGCAAGCAAACGGTCAGGTTGAGGCTATCAACAAAACTTTAAAAACTATCCTTAAATGTACAATTGATGCAGCCCACTCTAACTGGCACATAATGCTATATCCTGCTCTTTGGGCCTACCGAACCAACGTAAAAAATGCTATGGGTTTCTCCCCTTTCCAACTCATTCATGGAGTGGAAGCAGTTATTCCAATTGAGTGTGAAATCCCATCTCTAAAGATAGCCATTCATGGGTTACCTGATACAACTGAGCTTGAGGAACGTCTGGTACATTTCTAACACCTTGATGAACAGCATAGAGATGCGCTGACTACTAATCAAGCTCATAAAAATAGGGTCAAAACTCAGTATGATAAATCGGTCAAACCTCGGTTTTCCTCTGAGGGGGAACTTGTCTTGCTTTGGGACCAAGACAAAGAACCCCTGGGGGCAGGAAAATTCAAGGCCATGTGGTTAGGACCTTATGTCGTGTTGAAAGTATTGAGTAAGGGTGCATATGAGTTAGTTGATTTTGATGGGAACAAGCTGCCTGAGCCTAGAAATGGGCTCTACCTGAAAAAGTACTATGCTTAGGCCTAGCACTTTTTCTTGTATTTTTATTGTATGTATTTTTATGTACATTAGGTTCTCGGTTTTGTTTTTCATACTATCTGCTGGTTGTTGCAGATGTCTTCTGAAAGGTATATAGGGTTTGCTGATGGCACCAGCCGTCACAATTGTAACCTAGCTTCGGCAGCATGGGTTATTTATTCTCCCTCAAGATAGCTTGTTGCCACGGGAGGCGCTTGTTTAGGTCCTGCTTCTAATAATGTTGTTGAGTATAGGGCTGTAATTGAGCTCCTATGGGATGCTTTGTCACGTGGTATTACCAAGCTTGAGGTCCGTCTGGACTCTCAGTTGGTGGTTTCCCAACTCAATCGGGCTTATCAGGTACGGAATCCTATTTTATTACGTCAGTTCATGCAAATTCGTTTATTGGAAAGACATTTTGAGGTTATTACATTAAATAATATTCCACGAAATCAGAATTCATTGACTGATGCATATGCTAATTACATTTTAGATTGGCATCTCACACACATTTTATAAATATATACAGCAAACATATGAAAAACATTTGTAAATAAACTGACAACAAACAACAATATATATATGTGTGTGTGTGTGTGTGTGTGTGTGTGTGTGTGTGTGTAATATATCTGTCCATAGATAGGTCAAGTCTGATCCTCGATCTCGTCATATACAAAATATACAAACATGTGGATTGTAGTCCATCAAAATGTCCTAGATCTACGCAGGACCACCCTGGTCACTAGGACCACCTTGGTCCCCATGGTCCCTCTGCACCCTGGCTTCCTCAGCCTCCTCAGCTTTGGCAGCCTCCACAGCCTCTATATATACAAGCACCGCTTTGACCACTCACCTGAATAGATGTAGCCAGACCGGTGGAACTCCAACTACGAACTCCTGCATGACAGTTGGGATATGCTCTATCCACAAGGTAGGTACTCTTTGGGTCAGCCTGGCCAGCTTCCCCTTTAGAACCCTGATCAGTCTCGGGTCTTCGCCTATGACAGGATGAACAAACATGCGTGGGTGCCCTTTAGGGTGGACCAGTCCAATATCTGCATTTTGATACATTTATAGGATTAATACTTGTACATATGTATATATCTATCATTTTAAAATTCATAAAAATTTGAAAAATGATAAAACTTAAAAATTATTTATCTAGCTCTCCCCATGCTCCTCCTGGAGGGAGGACAAGGTCTAGGTCACCTCGAAAGTCCATACCGGCATATGGAAACTGCTCCAGTGTCGACAGCTGTTGTTCCCACCAGTTATAGAAATCATCATCATATACACTATGTACTATGTCTCCTCCTCCTTGACGGAGGAAGATGTTTCCCCACCTGCTCAGCCTCATCTGATGTGGAGATATGACCGGTAGAGGTATGGCAGGGCTCAATGCTAGTACTCTCGAAGAAGAAGAAGGCCACTAATATGCTCACATAACCAAAGTTTTTCCGCCTTTCTCTCTTGCAATTGGACAGTTGTCTCTTCATGATAGGGACAACTCCCGAACACCAATCATAGAGAGCACCATGAAAATAGTCAACTGCCAGCCTCATTTGGTTCCGTGTAGCCAAATGTAAAGAAGAGGATCCTGAAAACCTCACGATGGTGCTAGCAAGTACCTGTAGAGTAAAGTCACGGATATGTACAACAGGGATGCAACTCCCTCTCTTTTGAGTACCCGGTGTGCAAAACACATCTATATAGTTTTGGACACTTAAGGGGTCATCGCCCCTGCCAGTGCCCTCTAAGTTAACAGGTGCTCCTCGACGTGACAAACCGATTATGAAATACATGTCCTCAGTAGTAATCTCCAAGGTTTCACCCTGAAGGTTGAACATCCCCAAATCATGATCCCAATAATTTACCATGAACTCAAGTATGCAGACATTGGCCCGCATGGGTGATGTGCAAAAGAATTTTAGTAGCCCACTTGTTCGCAATGCATGTATAGTGGGCACACTTTGGAGCGCTGCTTGGTCCATTATTTCATGTTCCCTTTCCATCCATTCTAGAACCATCTTTTCACCTAGCAAAACAAGTATTTTGATTCAGTAATTCCATATAAAAATTCAAATTTTTTTTACTATATTTAGCCTTTTGTCCTTCACGCAGCACATGCGATTGTCTAGTTAGACATGTCGTGTATTGTACGCGACTGTCTATATAGAAAACTCGCGTACAGAACGTGTGTACACAAGTCTTCACACTGTCAATCCATGTACACGCCGTGCCATCTTTAGGATGCTTTTAATAATGGAATTAAGACTCAAAATTCATAATTGCTTGGATCAAAATGAAGAGCTCGGGGTGTAGGCTTACCTGCAACTTGCGGAATTCAATTTCATCGGTTCAAATGTCCACAATGATTTAACAAAGGTAGAAGGACAAACTTGCTTTTTATGGCTCAAAGTTTCAAATGGTGAGTTTTGTTTCGATTTTCAACTATTTATAGAAATTATATTTCTTTAAGTGGGTCTTTTTCTATAGTTTGAAAATTCATTCAACTAATATCATATTTCTTTGTGCTTTGGAACAGGTTTTTCACTATTATAAAGTGTTGTTGCTCCAATAGGGTGGTTTTGTTATTTCCAATACATTTTTGGCACCTTTATTCAATCCACATTAACCTTAGCAATCAACCTTTGCCACGGACTATGGTATTATTAACCATTAGTTCCCTATTTTTTACCATTGTTCTTCCGTGGATAGGACCCTTTTTCATTAGTATCCTTCTTCTAAGCCTATGTTGTCCTTTGGTGCTCATACCACAACTGTTTCAGGTTCAGGGGTATCCTCTTAGCTACTTTTCATGCCAAATAGAGCTTCTTTTGAATCTCTTTTTACAAGCTATCCCTTTATAGGACTCCCCGCCCTTATGGAGTTTATTTAGGCCGAGGTCTGACTCCTTCAAAACATACTTGACTGCCGAGTTAACTCGTCCATTCAAGCTCGTTAAGAATATGTGAACGGGCATCCGCATTGATGGCAGGTTATCTCTTTCTCGGACCATGTGGAATAATACAAGAAATGATCGCTCTCTTTTCTTTTTGAATTGAGAAGAGTATTCTCAGGTATAGGTTTATTACTTTTCCAGACCAGAGGGACTAAATTTACGGAAAAGGAACACCCGGTTTGAGCTTAGTTTTCTCTTTTTCATGCTCTGGACCTAAACATGAAAAAGATTCCGACTGTATTTTGTGTCTTTGTCATGCTCGTTAAACACTTAAGAACAAAGCAACGAGCTTATTGTTGTAAGACCCATTTCTCGTAACCAAATGGATCTTTTCGAGTGATCTTGCTTTCCTTCACACTTGTAAAACTCAAGCTATTTTATGCTATTTTGGAAGGAGCGTTGGGTAGGTGGTAATTTAACATTTTTTGGACCTCCCTGACTAAGTACAAAAAAGGTTCACCTTTTCTTCTACGGAAGTTAAGAGAGTTCTTTTGTGGTATGTTTTATACTTTTTTGGCCTCAAGAGACTAAATTGAATGAAAAAGGACCTCCTTGGAGTCTTCTTTGGAGTTTTCAGACTCTCTAAATGTGAAAACACCAACTGAGCATGTACTAGTTCGGGCTCATTAAATCCACGAATCAGTGACACTATCAAGCATTATTTTCCCGTCTCTTCAAGCTTGTTAAAAAATGAAGAGGGATCCGAGTTAACATTCCTAGACTCATTAAAACTTAACAGGGAAGGTAAGGAATAAGTTTTCTCTTGTTTTTAGTAATGGTAGCCTGTCTTCCTTGAACATAGCACTCTTTGTTTTTTCCGATATCCATGTCTCAGTGATTACTTTTCCGTTCAGCCATTACTTTGAGTTTCTTACTCCTCCTCTTGTCTATTATACCTGGGGAATCTGATCATGTCTCCTACATGGCAGATAGGTCTAGTTGTTCTATCTATAAGTTATACGCTGCCTTGGGTCATCTTTGTGTTGTGCTCATTGTTCAAGGACTTTACCCAATGTCTGATCTATAGCCTGATCCCATCATTGTTATATCTGTTATCTATTGTGTCTCCCTTCTTTTACCCAGTTCCTAGTCACTCTTGTGATCTGTTGGAGGATCTATTGCCTTCCTTATCACAGCATGGTTCCGTTTCAGTACTCCCTGATGATGAAGACCTAGAGTTTTGACGTTTGTACATCAGGATTCACTTTCATCATTGGTGAATTCCTTTGCTATAGTTGTCGATTATCACCTATTTATTGACAAACTGTTGAATCCTTTCCATGTTCGACTTCAGCTTACCCTTATTCACATGGCTTGGATTGTACTGGTTCTTTGGGATCCTTTATGAAGACCTTAGTTCCTCACCTATGGACTAAGTTGCACAAGATTATGTTCTATTCATATACACAGCTTCCAGATCTTTGAAGACTCATTATTATTGTATATTGTGGCTTCTATCCACCTTTGTAATATACGTGGTTTCATACCCGTATCATATGATGTACTCAAATATTGTAAAGGAGCTAGTGTTCCAGCAACATAGCATCCTCAGATGTAACTTTGTATATGACATTACTATGTATTTGTTTCAGGTACTCTCTTTGCTCCATTGGATTTCTGAGTTCTCCAAAGATAAAGATTACAATGTATTTCAGCCATCGTTTCCCTCTGACCTCACACATTAGGGGGCATTTGTTATCCACCTGAATGGAACCTCTCCGTTCGAGTGCCGACATTAGCTATGTTGGCACACAAAAGGACATTATGGATTGAGGGTTACCCAAAACACTATAGATGGGCTTATTATGAACTACATTTATCATCCATCCAGTTGGTTATATTTACCTTTTAAATATGTCAAGTCCTGTACGTGACTCTTCTTATATGCAACTCGCGTGTTGTATGCGAGTTTCGGTTATTGCATCTCACATATAGATTTGTACGCGGGTTACCCTTAGAGAAACTCGCGTGTCATATGCGAGTTTCTAGTATTGATACCCGTGTACACCTTCCTTTGACATTAAAAATAAAAACTCGCGATTACTTGAGATTAGTTAAGCACTTAACCTTAATCACCTTAACTGTCTCAACCTCCTCAACCTTCAAAACTGCCTTATTTCACCAAGTATAAATATAGGCCTTGGGGAGGGTGTTAATCACATACACTTAGAGAGCAAAGTTATGCTGGTGGAGTTTATTCAGAAGTCTTTGGAGCAGTGGAACTCAGAATCCTTTGGTTGTAGAGGAGTCCGTGTCTCAGGCGTTGGGTTGTAATCTGAACTCTTTCATTATTGTTAATAAAGAGAATCCTTCTTCCATATGTGTCTTGAATGTCTCTCATATATTGTGGTTTGATAAATACGTATGATTCAGCACTTTGTATATGATTTATCTAACCTGTTTATATATATATATATGTATCATCTCGTATTGGGAGGATTGACTCTTGACAGGTGAAGGAGAAGCATCCCTGAAGACTTTGGAGGAGAAGCAGAGCGGAAGAGGACAAACTAGGATCAACCGTCGTGTATCGGGTGAGTCTTTTCTATCCTCCTATTTCCTTTACTGCACTCTAGAGTCGATTTCCTGCAAGTTTCATGAGTATGTCGGTAACCCCAGACCTTCGGTTATAAGGTGTTTATTCCTGCACAACAGGAGGCTCACTACATTCTATTCTAAGTGAAAGAACCTTGTGACTGCTGAAAATTGAAAAGTCAGGCACACAAGGGAATTTGATGAGGGGATAACTAAAGTGGAATTGTT
Source organism: Pseudotsuga menziesii (assembly GCA_001517045.1). Lineage (NCBI taxonomy): Eukaryota > Viridiplantae > Streptophyta > Pinopsida > Pinales > Pinaceae > Pseudotsuga > Pseudotsuga menziesii. The sequence goes on along the minus strand of LPNX010117819.1, from coordinate 17,652 downwards.
GACAGTTAAGTCTGCTATTGAGTGTTAAGTTGCAGAGATTTCTATGTCGGTTGTTAAACCGCATCTTCATCCTAGTGGTTCACTAAACAAGCTCGGGGGTCCTAAAGTAAATGATCTTGGTTGCTTTCAGGAGATGATTGGGAGGAACAATCTCCTTTGGGTGTGTGTTCCCCTTCTGCAAATTTATCAAGGTTCTAAGTTGTTTTATTTAATACCTATGATTTTATTCTAAATCTATATCTGAAAGTATAGGAATGTTGATGGATTTCCAAGTTAGAGCAAGTTAAAAAGGACCATAGTTCTGTATTATTGTTTCATGAAGTATGCTTTAGTTTTACAGAAATTAATATTTTAATAAAATTGTTTTATCAGTATATATTTTCCTATGAAGTTATTCTGAGTTCATTATTATGTTTTCCTTTAAGTCCAATTATTACAGTCATCATTTAGGATAACCATTGTTAAACTATGCATTCTATTCATCCAGTTTTCACTTAATATACTTCTATATCTAATTAAGATATTAAATTTCCAAACTGAGTTTAAAAACCCTCCTCAGTTGGCACTTATCTTAATCTCGTTCACTAGATAGTATTTTTATTATTTATTCACTTTTCTAGTTCTTTGTCCGTTGAAAGAATGTTTAGGATCATAGTAAGGAAAACTTCCTTGCAGCCGAAAGGCTTAGATTAAAACTAAAGTTATAACTAGGATTTAAAATAAACAAATAAACTTTACATAGGAATCCATTTCAATCCCCCTAAGTTAGCTAACAAGAATCCCTAGATTTTATTTCTTTATTAATAATCAGAATACTTGTATTATGGGATATACATAATCTCTGTTGATCATATTTTATATATAACTATTTTCATAGTAATACTATAACATATCTGAAAGGCTTATTTTAAATAAACTACAACTTGAATCTAGCTAAACAGTTCAAATCATTCATTTAAGCTAGGGTTTTAAATAAATATATAAAAGATTCAATAACAAAACCTTAACAAAATCTGTTTTGAGCGAAATAAGGTTAATAATGTTAAGTAATCAATAGGTCATGAGATCAAAACCTGTCAAGGCCATTTCATCCAAAACCAAAATCTAAAACTACACACAGGTAAAGGTCGTAATCAATAATATAAACCATTCATCAATTTCTTCACACATAGGTGGAAACGCTCATTATAATTTCTAAATACCATTAATCAACGAATAAGAGATCAAAACTCATAAGGGCAAGTTTGTCACAATAAAAACAAGCTATTAGAATCGATTTCCTTTTACATTCAACACGAAGGCCTTACAACTCATAACTTAAACCAAACAATAAATTTCTAAACACGCGGTGGCATATACTTAACAAATTATCAAGATTACAGAGGCCTCACGACCTTGTTTTCATCACTTTACAAAGTACGATAAAACCCTCATGGGAAATCGTTATAACAACTAACATTTTAAAAGATCATAGTTTTAAACAAAATACAAACAAATGTAGCCAAGAAAGGACCAATTTTCCAGTTTTATAGCCATAGCGTAATAAGTTACAAAATTACAAAAATCCAGCGAAAAAATGGTTCTTTAATATCTCTTCCTACAAACACATAAGAGCTCAAAAGCTAAACAAATATAATTATTACATAACAAAACCCCTTTCAAGACTCCACAGTCAAGGGAGAAATTTTTTTAATTAACATCTGGAAAAAAATGTTGTGGTATCGAAACCAATGAAGGGTTACCGTATTTCCAACAAAGGAAAATGCGAGAATGGTTCGCAGTCCATGAAACACAAATCCACAAAGCCACGGGGTCACCAAGTTCAAGCTACAAGGAGCAAGGAGTGCAGGTACAGGTCTTACTGGAGCAATGACCTTGCTTTCGTGAAGACTGGCCCTTACCCATTGCAGCCACCACGGTCGAAGCTCCTACAAACAAACATTCATGGAGGTCAATATAAATATATGGGAAAAATGAAGTAATAGCAACAACAAATGTGAATACGAGCCAAAGATTAACTTACCTCTTTGAAATCGACATTGGCAACGAAGGCACTCCACACACACAATCCATAGTTCCAAACTCAAGGTACAAACTGATAGTATAAGTTCAATTTACATACCCGATACTAGAAGTTTCATGAGATAAACAAAGGCCAAGAGCATGCATTAAAATGACAAGTAGCTACAAGCCACACTTTGAAGTCACTCATCTTTAATAATGATTAGAAGAAGAGAATAAACTATTCACTTCTAGCAAACTAAACTTACCTTCAATTGTTGCGCAGAGGTGTCTTTAGCCACGACAATAATGTCACCACCGGTGGCACAACACTAGTGAAACCCCAAAACAAATCGTTTAAATTTCTAGATGGGTCGAGGGTCGAGAGTCTTGAATCCTCCACCAGTTTTTCATACACAATAAAGACCAAGCAACCCTAAAGGTCGATTTACGCAGGTTTAGGGAAAATGAATATTTGGAACAAAACCCTTAAGGTTACGAAAAGACACCTTTTGCGATCTAGATGGAAACCATAGGAACAACTCGTGGCCTCATAAATACCACTAGATGTTTAATCTTTTGGAGAGAACCCAAAACTCCATAGTCCTAAAACCATCAAATTACCTTTGGATGCATAGGTTTTATTTCTCATACTAAGTACAAATATGTTGGTGCATAGTCAGTTACTTAGGAGTAATAGGATTGCAAAGTATAGTTATGGTCCTTCTTGGGTGTCTTGTTTAGACCATCTTTTGAAGGTTTCCCTAGTAAGCCATAACCTCCTTTTCAAAGAACCTACAAGGAATAAATGTTTTTTATGTGTTAGCTTCAAGCTAAGCCTAAGACCTTGAACCCATCCTCCTAACATTCTTTAAAGGTTAATAGTTAATCTAGAGCATAACCAATTGTTTTCCCTAAAGTCTGCTACCTAGACTACGGGGTTAGCAGTGTTCAGGCACCTCAAAAGAAAGACTATTTTTTTAGGTTTTGTTTGGATAACAATGTAAATCAGATAGATAGGGATAACAATGCAGAGACACAATTTCTGAAAACTTCATAAATACAAGGGAAAAAAACAATAATTATGCATAAATGAATGACATAGAATTTAAGGTACATGAGATAAGCTCAAGATATATAACTCCAAACAATAAACCAACAGTTCATATTTGCAGCATACATACAAGTACTCATCTTTGAAAGTACTTTTCAAATATCAATAGGTATTTAACATTCACTGGCATACATAAAATGAATATAGAAAACATCTACATCACGGTCAATGCATGCAGAGTTCAGACTAAACAAAAGAATATTAAAAAAAATTAGATCAAAGGCCTAGCTCCATATAGTATATTAGATGTCATTCAAAAATGCAAAAGAAGTTCTTACACAAGTAACCATTGAAATGTCTGGACGATCTCCCAGTAGATCGACCCCCATCTGTCCCGTGTTTCTCAAAAATATTACAAAATATATGGGACAAAACCTAAAGATAGGGTCCCCAAAGTTTGTTTTAACAGATCCACTTTTTAAGGCTAAGTATTCTAATTCTAGAAAAAGCATATAACAAAAAGGAAATCTACTTTATGACAAGTGTCAACTAAGGATCATTTCAAATCCTTCTTGCTGCCTCAACCAAGGTGGCTATCCCATCTAGCGCACATGACTTTACTTGTAACCTCTTGATATCCTTTTGCATGCCACGAAGCCTTAATCTCAGATCCTCTTTATCTTTCATTAATTGTTATTTTTCCTCTTGCACCAGTCTCCTCCTTTTCACTGCTTCCTCTGAAACCTAAATCAGCTCAGCAAAATTCTGATTCACCTCCTGCAAATCTTGCTTCAGCATTGTATTTTCCTTCACTAGTTGATCATTGATTTGATTTAAATGTGTTGATGTATTTGTAACTTCAGAACGTATTCATCTATGTATCTTATGTATTGTAACCCGATGTTTATTTCGAGATGTATCTATAATGTAATTGAGTCATGTTGTCATGCCCCAATGTTCCAATCAGGAGAATCAATAATGTAAACAAGTCATGTCAAGTCATAGTGAGTAACCCTTTGATTGTCTAAGGGTTAAAGTCCCCGCAGTTCCGAGGCACTAGGGTTATTAGACTCTCCTAGTAGAGGTCGGCCCTGGTAGGGTTTTAGTCATGTCAGGATTAGTATAAATAGAGAATTGGAGTCTCTATTTATCACACAACTCATCCACACTCAGGTGTAGCGCATAGTTGAGGAAGGAGAAGACACTTGGGCTAGATAAGAAGAATATTACTGTTGTCGGGAGATCACTTACTGTTTTGGGGATTTTACTGTTTTGGTGTTGATTCTATCTCTGAGAAAGTTGCATGGTTTTCTCCATTTATGGTTTCCCTGAGGATAAACCCTGTGTTCATTGTCTCTTGTGTTTGATTGTTGTTCTTGTTATTCTCTCAGTAAAGATCCTAATATAATGCTAGCTTAATGATGAAATTCTAACATGGTATCAAATCTAACCTGAGAAGAATACATTGTACAGCTGTGGGAACTAGGGATTCCTAGTTTGTGGATCTTCCTCCATGGATTTTCAGCAAAATTAAGGGGGAATAACTCTCCTCCCTAGGGCGCATCTTTCTGTCGAAGCAGAATCCAATTCTGAGGTTTTTCAGTTTTGGACCCAACACTACTACTGGAAATTAGGGATTTTCACAAAAGAGGAATTTTTCAGTGAGCTTAGGCTTGGATTGATCTCCTCCCCAAAATCGAAGTTAGGAATAAATTTCAAGGCATTTGGGTGAACAGATCTTTGGAAAAGCAAAACCCTAATTTGCTACTGAACCAGCACTGTAGGATTTCAGCTCAAGTTTCAGATCCGACATCTTGAACTTGGTAAGATCTAAATATTTTGTATTTCCATTTGAGGTTCTCAATTTAAGATGTCTCATCATACCAAGCTTGATGAAAAGCTTGAGGGAGCTGATAACTTCCGAGCTTGGAAGTATAGGATCTCCCTGGTCCTGGAAGAGAATGAATTAGACTCCTATATCAATGAGGAGGTTCCAGTTCCAGATGGAGATGAGGATAAGGCCTTGCATAAGAAGAATTTTGTTATGGCAAAGAGAATCATTGTTGATTCTATCAAAGATCATCTCATACCACAGGTGTCCTCCCTTAAGACACCTAAAGCTATGTTTGATTCCCTAACCAAATTGTTTGAAGGAAAGAACATTAACAGGAAGATGACCTTGAGAAACCAATTGAAGAATGTGAAGATCCAGAATGCTGAGACTATTCAATCTTACTTTACAAGGGTTTATCAGATCAAAGAGTAGCTAGAAGCAGTAGATGAAGAAGTGGAAAATGCAGAGATTGTGATGACCACCTTGAATGGTCTCCCTAGATCATGGGACTCTTTCATTCAAGGAATATGTGCCATAAAGAAGTTAGTCAAGTTCAACAGGCTAGGCGAAGAATGCTCTCAAGAACAAGCTAGGATAGCAGCTCAAGAAGAGAATATGGGTAGTGAAGATCAAGCCCTCATAGTTCACTCCAAGAAAAACAGGAGAAGAAATTATCACTCCAAAGGTAAGACCTCACACTCTAGAAAATATCTAAATACTATTAGATGTTACACATGTGATGAGAAAGGTCACATATCCAAATTATGCCCTAACAAAAGAAATCTAAGGAAGAAGGGAAACAAGAGAAGACATCATGCCCATGCTGCAGAGGATGATGAACCTTCCACAAAGAGAATCAGACAAGAGAATGATGACTCTTCAAGTGAGGATGAATATGTTCTAATCTCCGCTCTCACAGGAACTATTTCACATGGAAGCAATGATTGGATTATCGACAATGGTGCTTCCAAGCACATGATGGGATTCAAAGAATCATTTGTAAAGCTATCTGAACATGAGTCACCTCACAAGGTGAAACTTGGGAATGACTACCAGTATCCAATAAAAGGTAGTGGTGAATCCTTCTATAAACTATACTCTGGAAATTCTTTGAAGATGAAGAATGTATTATTTGTTCCAGGATTGAAGAAGAACCTCCTCTCCATATATGCATTGGATGCAAAAGGAATGAGGGTTTCTTTTGTAGATGGCCAAGTTCTTATGTGGCCAAAAGGAAATACTTTTGACAATGCAATTTTGATCAAAAAACAAGAAGGAGGCCTATACAAGTTGAAGGGCTAACCAGATCAAGCTTTTGTTCATGACATAGTAGAACCAAATGAACTGTGGCATAGAAGGATTGCACATGTGCATTACAGAGCACTACGACTTGCAAGAAAATCTATTGAACTTCTTCCAGAAATACAAGCAAAACATGAAGGGGTCTGCAAAGGATGTGCGAAAGGAAAGAATACAAAGAAGACATTTCCAAGCAGCAAAAGTAAAGCAAAAGGAATCTTGGAAATCATCCACTCCGATGTATGCGGACCAATGTCATCAAGCTCACTAAGCGGGTATGTGTACTATGTTTCTTTTATTGATGAATTTTCTAGGAAGACATGGATTTACTTCATGAAGAATAAAGATGAAGTGTTTAGCAAGTTCAAGGAATTCAAAGCCTTGATCGAGAACCAAACTAAAAATAATATCAAGACTTTTCGATTATACAATGCCGGAGAATTCACTTCAAATGAGTTCAAGTAACTATGTAAGGACTCAGGGATTAAGAGGGAGTTGTCCACTCCTTATAATCCACAACAGAATGGGGTTGCAAAGAGGAAGAATAGAACCATCATGGAAGCTGCAAGAGCTATGCTTCATGATCAAGATCTTCCTATGCACCTTTGGGAAGAAGCAGCCAGAACAACAGTGTATGTACAGAACCATACTCCACACAGAGTACTCGAGAACAAGACTCCTGAAGAAGTCTTCTCCAGCAAGAAACTAGAAGTCAACCATCTCAGAATATTCGGTTGTCCTGTGTACATACACATTCCAAAAGAGAAGAGAACAAAATTAGATCCTTCAGGAAAGAAGGCTATATTTGTGGGATACTCTAAAAGCTCGAAGGCTTACAGAATATACTTCCCAAGATTCAAAAAGATTGACATCAGTAGGGATGTAACATTTGACGAAGATTCAGCCTACATCAAATCCATAAAGAAACCTACTGAAGAACCTAAAGAAGCAGAAGCTCCCAGAATTCATGATACAATCATGAACGAAGAAACTCAAGAAGAAGATCAAGAATTTGAAGAACCACAAAGACCTGTAGATCCACCACAAGAGAAGAATCCTCACAAGAGGAAACCTGCTTGGGTACAAGAGATTATCCAAGGTGCAAAAAAATATGGGGTTCCAGAAGAGAATCTCAAAGAAAGAAAGAAGACCAGATCCTGTTCCAGTTACGTAGCTTTACTATGTGACTTCATTGATAAAGAACCTTTCGAGTATGAAGAAGCGGCAGAATGGAAAGAATGGAAGGATGCGATCATCGAAGAGTATCAATCGATCATGAAGAATGATGTTTGGGATGTTGTCCCAAGATCAGAAGGGAAGTCAGTAGTAACTTCCAAATGGATCTACAAGATCAAGCATGCTGCAGACGGTAGCATTGAAAAGTATAAGGCAAGATTTGTGGCTCGGGGTTTCTCCCAGAAAGAAGGAATAGACTATGAACAAACCTTTGCACCTGTAGCCAGATACACTTCCATCAGATTGGTACTTTCTCTGGCTGCGGTGATGAAATGGAAGATACACCAAATGGATGTCAAGACTGCCTTCTTGAATGGTGTAGTAGAAGAGGAAGTGTATGTAGAACATCCACTTGATTTTGAGACACATGATAGGGAGTCTCATGTGTGTAGACTAAAGAAACCCATGTACAGTTTGAAACAGGCACCCAGGACATGGTACGGTAGAATTGACAACTTTCTATCCAGTTTGGGCTTTACCAAGAGTAAAGAAAATTCCAACCTTTACTACAAGGTGGAAGGTGACAACCCGGTGATACTTCTACTATATGTAGATGATCCATTTGTGACAAGTATGAATAGATTGATTGCTGATACGAAGAGAAAGCTTGCCGCTGAGTTCGAGATGAAGGACTTGGGAATGATGCACTATTTCCTAGGTATGGAGGTGTGGCAGACTACAGATGGAATCTTTCTTGGACAAGGAAAGTATGCAGTAGAGATCCTGAAGAGATTTAGGATGATGGACTGCAAGGCATTGACCACACCTATGGCATCAAACCTGAAGCTATTGAGTGATGCTTCATCAGAGACAGTTGATGTCATGATGTATTATCAGATGATTGGGTCCTTGATGTACCTGACGAACACGAGACCAAATATTTGCTTTGTTGTGAACATGTTGATCTAATACTTGACAGATCCGAGACATGTTCACTTGACTGCTGTAAAGCATATTCTGAGGTACCTGAAGGGTATGGTTGATTATGGGCTCAAGTATAAGGCTGATCAAAGGATTAACCTGGAGGGTTATGTTGATTCAGATTGGGTAGGCAGTGCCATCGATAGGAAGAGCACTTCAGGGTGTTGCTTCAGTATGGGATTAAGTGTGATCTCATGGTTTAGCAGGAAGCAATCCTATGTGGCACTGAGTATAGTTGAAGCAGAGTATGTTGCAGCCTGTTCAGCTAGTTGTGAGTTAGTATGGTTGAGGAAGCTACTGTCTGATTTGTTTGATATCCAGTTAGATGCTACTTGTATATACTATGACAACCAGAGTTGTGTAAAGTTGTTAGAGAATCCAATATTCCATGACAAGTCGAAGCATATTGAGATCAAGAATCACTATATTAGGGATATGGTGCAGAGAGGAGCAGTGAAGCTCCAGTATGTTGCGACGAATGAACAGATAGCTGATGTATTGACTAAGCCATTGGCTAAGGTGAAGTTTGAGTACTTCAGGGAGAATCTTGGTGTTCTCTAGATCGAGGTTCCTCCCAAGAGGAAGAGATGTGTCCGTGTTGTGCCATTCTAACATGGTGAGAGGATTGGTTCCTTCCATGATCAGATGTAAGTGTTGTGACATTCCGACATGGTGAGAGGATTGGTTCCTTCCATGGTCAGATGTAAGAGCTGTGACATGGTGAGAGGATTGGTTCCTTCCATTGTCAGGTATATGTGGATGTCATATCCAGCATGAAAAAGGGCTGGCTCTGTGAAGACACATCTAGTATGAAAAAGGACTAGCTCTGTGTAGATGACACATCCAGCATGAAAAAGGGCTGGCTCTGTGGAGGCTCATCTAGTATGAAAAAGGACTAGCTCTAAGTAGCTACCACATT
>LPNX010117782.1:159120-189091 GCA_001517045.1 Pseudotsuga menziesii | reverse complement strand
ATTGCCCCCGCAATACGTAGTAGAATCAATTTGAGAACCGTGGCAGATTCACCACAATCTACAGGTAACATTTCAGGTTTCGTTTGCATGTTGTAGGTGTATTGAATATAATCCAGGTAATTTTTTTTTTTTAAATTCAAAACCTGTCGATACAGCGATGGAAATCCCACCAACCCGTCGATACAGCGACGGAAAAAAACACCAACCGTCGATATAGCGACGATAAAGCGTGGATATAGCGACGATGAAACGTGGATATAGAGACGACAGGCGACGACGGGCCGTGGATACAGCGACGATGAGGCGTGGATATAGAGACGGCTTAAGCATATAATGAAATCTAGAACATTGTCGCTCTTGTGACGGAAATTAGGGGTCGTCGCTATTGCGACGAAAAAGTTTCCACGGAACAAAAAACACTTAAACGTGGCAATATCCACGCTTTTCCGTGGATATTGCCACGTTTTTCCGTGGCAAAATTGATCACTTGTACTAGTGCCAAGTGATGAGTTAATAAATAGTGATAAGATGATGAGTAGTGTGATGCAACAGATAATGATCAATTGATGAGTAGTGTGATACAAAAGACAATGATCAATTGACGAGTAGTGAACATATGATGAACAATGGTTAGTAGTGGAAGTGGTTGTGCAGTGTGGTACAGATTGTGTAGTGTAATACATGTGTTGATTAGAATGTCTGCATGATCAGTGCAGCTGTGGTTCAGTATTTCAGTTTCTATCTTCTTATTAGGGTGGCAGGACGGGGAAAAGGAAAGAGGTTGTAGCCTCCTTCCGGTTGAATCCGAAAAACTAGGGAGTTGAAGCTTCCTTCAGGTTAGATCCTATAAATCAAGAGGTCATAGCCTCTTTCCAGTTGCAGCTAGAAAACTGAAGTCTTTATAATAAGGGGGTTATTTCCTCCTTCCAGTTATTTTTAGAAAACTATTTTAAAAATGCTTCTGTGGTTTTCACCCTAGGACTTGGTTTTCCACGTAAAAATATTGTGTAATGTGTTGTTATTATTTCTATGTGATTATGATGATATGATGATGATAACACTGCTGGTGATGATATAATAATAATGTGATAATGCATAATATTGAATAAGTTATTGATTGTTCAAGATGAAAAAGTAATAAATACTGCACAGATAGATTCACCCCCCCTCTCTGTGTTCCTGGTGTGTCCAACTAGTAGCTAACTCTTCCCAATTAAGATCTCCTCGTCACAAAACTACTGATGTATACCAATTTATTGGTGTCGTATCCAACGTATATACAAAGTGATGAACTGATTCTTATCACGAATATGATTTCCATGTCGCACGACAATACGCAATATGTTCGACATGATCTGTCAATCCTATATATTTATTATTATTATAACTGATTTCTTCTCCAGATATGATCTCTAGAAATCTTCTACATTGCAACCAGCTAGAGATAGATTGTTTATGTGTACCCCAACATCTAGTGGGCATATATTTCAACAAAAATTCCAAGGAAGACAATCTCCACGTGTTGTAATGTTTGCTTCAAATTATACTAGAAAAGACGCAAGTTTAGGTAAAAATTATTATGTATGTAGCTCACTTTCCTCAGATCCTACCTGTCACACATATCACATAATTATTATGCACCTTCTCATAGATGCCTCATGCATCCAATTATGCAAATTTTCTAATGCTTCACCCAAATCATATGTACATGAGCTAACACTCCTCCAACTCATCTTTCCATCAATTGTTGGATTGATATAGTCATTTTTTGAATACATGACGTTATATATGTGATCCAGGTAATCACCTTGTCCTTTACTGTGCACTGGTTCAACGTATATTTGTCCCTCCAACAAATCAATTGAGGCAGCCACTCTTATCTCCAAATATTCAAATGAAAATATTCTTTGCTTGAAGTTTATGATGGCCTGGTTTTCTATTTCTCAGTCGATCCCCAAAAGTGCAGGATAGGGGTTTGTATCATTGACAATATTGATCACTTCAAAATATGCATATGTTCTCAGGCCCTCTGCCTCAACATGTACTTGAGTCAATCAACCAATAGGTAGGACCTTCGACTGGTTTTCTAGCGTGAACTAAATGGGAGACCAATCCAATCATAATTTTCCTATGTTTTTTGATGTTTGTGTTGTCAAAATATTAACATCAAAGCCCATATCTAAAATGATATCATCCATATCATAGTGTCCTATTTGGGTGGTCATTCGTAATTCCCAACGATTCTTTAACCCTTTTCCCACATGGTTGACTCTTCTTTCTGGTCAGATATCTTCTTGAGTTTCTTCTATCAATGTTGTCAATTTTGTGAAAACATCTTTATCATGTATTAGTGATAAGCAACTTTTGAAAAACACTTTAATTTTACTAACCTTTTCTGTCGGTTGGTTTCGTAATAGCTGATCAAATTTCTCAGGAATTTGCAGTATCGACCTTCTAGATGTTGATTCTTGATTCTTTCCAATAAATTTTAGTCATACATCCAAGAATACTTCCTTTCATGTCTATACATCGAGTGGTACTTTCTTTTGTGCCTCTGGTCACACCTGCAATTGTTCATGTTGTGTATCTTGGTTTGCTCCAATCGCAACACCTCCTCTTGTTACAATAGCAATGTTTGCTTCTCTTGGCTCAGCAGAAATAATATGGATGTTCTGATTAGGATTCTGCACAAGATTTATATTTCCCATCATTTGAGCATGCCACTTCACAATCAATTGTGGACATTGTTTGATAGTATGTTCAAAATTTTTATAATACGAACATGACTTCATAGGACTCACACACACTCGAGCAAAGTATCCTAGTTGACCATGATTATAACATATGACTTGGACTCTTCCTTCACCAAATCCTCCTCCCCCTTGTCGTTGTCCCCAGCCTTGAAAATTTCCACCCCCCTAGGTTGAGGGTATTGTTGTTGCGGCAAATACTGATTTTGTTGATACTGAGGTGGTGGATATTGAGCATGTTGATATTGATATTTAGCTCGTTCAACTTGCATATTCTCATCAATATTCATCAAGTAGGTGTCCATAGTCTTCTCTTGCAGCAGCTGAAATACTCTGAAATATTTCTCATCATGTCCTACATATTTACAAAATTTACAATGTAGACTAGCCGGTGCACTTACAATCTTTTGCAAGTACAAACATTCTTCCAACCGATGGCCTCGAGTCTAACATATCCTACACCAAGAAATCCCTTGGGTATTTATCAGGTTCGGCACACCTGTTGTGACATAATTCATGAGAGATGGGTAATTATATTTATGGTTCCCCTCTGTTCTGCAGCTTGTACACCATAGTTCCTCCTGAATTTATTTCCCCTTCTTAATTTCTTGGAGTTGTAGTATAAGGTTAGCTAGATGCGAGTGAATCTGCATCATTCCTACACCTTTTCTCCAACTGATCAGCAAGCTAACTTCATGTCTATATCCAAGGATTCAATTTACGACACTATTTTATGTTGCATTAATAGGATTCGAATATGCGACGATAAGGTGGCAATGAACCATTCCTTTTGTTGTATGTCTGGAATCTGAAAATTTTCTTTGGCCATCAATGTCTTAAATCTTTGGTCAAAGTCCCAGACAAAATTTGTAGATAACTACTTGATTTCTTTGATTTATACTTCGACTCATATTTTGGCTTTCCAAACTCATCTATAATTCCCACTCGAACTTGGTCAAGTTTTTTCTACATAACTCCTACTAGAACTATGGAAAACTTCATATGCATATTTGATGCACAACCTCTTAAGGTTGTGATTAGTTGTGCTTTCTTAATCATTTCATATTGGATCCATCACACGGTCCACATAGCTTCGCAGAGAAACCAATGTTTCTTTGGGTCTTCTAACCCATTTTCAATAAGTATTGATAACTTAATATCGGTTCCAGCCATTAGGTTAACCGCTGGTATGCTTGGGAATTTTTTTTGATTAGGTGGAGTCCCTTGTTCGATGTTCATAGTGTTAGTAATACTTGTATTTACAAAACCACTTGGAGACAAGTTTCTATATCTTACCTCTGGTTATGTGCGTGGGTTTTTAGGTGTATCGTATGCATGCTCTAGGTTTGGAGCTTCTTCTTCTTTTTCTTCTTCAGATATCGACTTATATTCCCATTAGAGAGAATTTGAGGTCAAAAATGGGCCTCAAAAGGACCAAAATGTACTATAAAAAATCAACCAATTGCATTCTAGTATATGACATCATCCCCCATGGTTGAGGTGGCATTGCATGAGTTAAGAATGCTTATTTGTCACATTTTCTATGGTGGATGAAAACCCATAATTAACCAAGGTAGTGGTACAAGTACTTTTAAGTCTAAAGTAAAGTACTCACAGATCATTTTCCCATAAAATAATATTATTGTTATTTGCAAGTAAAGTACTCATAATTCCTAAATATGTCTTTTCACATTTTTTTATAAAATAATATATTGTCATTTTCATGTTTTTTAATTTTAAATTATATATTCACACAATTTTATTTAATATCATAACGTCAAACTAATATATATATAATCTTGTACTTTTAAAATAAATTAAATTTATGAATAATATTAATATGAAAGATGTATGTTAATTATGAATGAGTTATATATATATATAGAGAGAGAGAGAGAGAATCATATGCATTCATTTATATCATGTTTGAATGTATAAAACAACATGTTGATATGATAAATGCTTATATGATTATAACTTTATTATAAAAAAAAATTGACAAAAAAATTAATATAATTTTTAATAGTTAATTTTATAGAATAATATGCAAATTATGTTGTTATAACCTATTAAATATTAATTAATAATAATGTCAATATGATAATAATTATAATAAATTTTATCATGTTATTTTTAATAATAAAAATATTTAAAAATTTTAATGATTAAAAAATTAATAAAATTAATTAAGCCATTTATATTTAATTTGAATTTATAACATAATGTGTAAAACTGTATTATGACGCATTTTTTTAACAAATTAGTAACATTGATTTTTTACATATATATTTTGTATTTATAATTTTTTTAGTTGTAAGGAGTGGAAATAATTTTCTTAGATAAGTATTTATATTAATTTTTAAAATGTATAAATATTTCTTTAATAATTTGTTTTTGCCTATAAAAAATATTAGAATAATTTATGCTTCAACTAATAAATTAAAAGAATTTATGCACCACCATTCACTTATTAAGTTAATATGATATATTATTTATTCAAAACTTTTTATTGCTAAAAATTAATATACATTAAAATCAACTAATAAATTAATAGAATTTTTACACAAATGTTGACATATTTAGTTAATAAGATATATTATTTACTCATAACTTCTTCATTGCAAAAAAATATATACATAACTTTTTTTATTGTTAAAAACAATATACATTAAAATCTTATATACTATGACATATTTTCATAATGTATAAATATTTTTTTAATAATTTATTTAAGAATAAATTAAGTCTTATATTATTTTGTATAAGAAATTTAACTATAACATCCATTTACAATAAAATGAGTATATCAAAAAAATTATGATTTTGATATTAATTTATTTTAATAATGCAATAAATATTATAATAATATTGTTAAAATTTTACATGTAAATAAATCTCAATTAAATCACATTAAAATTAAATTGATGAGGAATGTACTAAATATAAAAAGTCAACATAAATTAAAAAAATAACTCCTAAAAATAATTTTTTTGTTTAATTTCATTTAAAAGTTCAAGACAAATAAATGCTAAAGGACAATAATTTTTTTGGGGAATTTACAATGAATCTTAGTCACATCATTGTAGAGTTATTTTATTAATTTTATTTATAGCCAATTTAGAAAAGTAACTCAACCATGGTTATTTATATTTTGCATAAAAAGTAGTGTAGGAGGTGAGTTGTCATATATACCTACCCCATAAAACCCCTAACTCATAATATTTTAATATATCTTATATTTTTGTAGTACATCTCTTAGAAGGCCCATTTTTGACCTCAAATTCTCTGTAATGTTTTCTTCATCGCAAGAGGCTTCATCAACGTGCAACGTGAGATCGTAGTTCTCTCCTCTAGTCATACTACAAATTCCTATTCTTGACATATATTTCCTTCACTTCCCTGACCGAAATCTTCTTCAAATTCTCAAATATCCCGCCTTTAGTTCAGTTCCACTATCACTAGGGAACATCTCCTCTTAGCTTGCTCCATTTTTTGCACACCTTGTCTACGACATGTCCAATTTTCTGCATGCAATTCTCCCAGCTATCATATTCTCAGGATTCCTTTTTCGCATACGAGAATCTTTATCCAAGTTTTTAAAGATAACAAGTATTTTCATTAGGGTCCTTGGAAAAATATTCTTTTTGCCTCACTATATAAGGTTATTTATTTGACAACAAACTCAGTAATATAACCTTGCAAAACAATATGTACCCAAAAATCAATATCCCTCGAAACGATGTTACTACCACTCTTTAGCCATTGAATCAACTAAGGATTCCACTCTATCGATTCTCCTGATTGGAAATTTCTTTGTTGGGGGATAACTTCGATAACCTCTCATGCAAGACAATAGGAAAATCTGAAAAGAAAATTTCATGAATACTTATATAAAGGTATTGACCCAACCACTCTATTGGATTCCACCAAGAACCTTTACTCTCTTCTTGCACAAATTCTAATGCTTTAAAATCCACCCAATATTGGATTTTAGGCTTCGTTAGATGCCACAACATATCCCTCACAACAATGATTTAATGTCCCGGTAACAGAACCATTTGTTGGCATTTCTCTCTTCTCTTTCTTCTCTATTTGTTTGTAAGTCTAGTATTCACATTATATTAAAACAAAAGGTCCTGGAAAAACAGGTTACATCATCGATGAAAACATACTAATCATCCATCCCAACTCTACCACCTAGCATGCATAAGAATATTGTTGCTTAGAGAAATATACCCAAGTTCCCCAAGTTACAGTTTTTCATAAGAGAGCCCATCCTGACTTCCCATCCTTCCCATCCCACAAACTCAAAACCCATAAACCCAGACAAGCTACTACAAATTACATTAAAAACCATTCCATCTTCCCATCATTACAGATATATAACACCCATAGAATCTGACTCCATAACCCCATAATTTCCTACAAATGTGTGGAAATTGAACCCAAGATATAGAATAATTACACTCACAAAATTGCTAATCAAACATGCAAAATTAACATCAAAGGAGACTGAAATTGGAGCATAACACTAATCTGTATTGAATAAGTGTACAATAGCCAACCTTGTGAAGTAATAGGATGCTTAAATATATAACTACATGAGAGATTCGAATGCATAAGGATGCCATTCGAAATGGTCAAAAAGTAGGCTTATTAAATCTAGTCAAATCCCCCATAGGTTCATAAAGCAGTTTCCAAATCCACCAAGATTCTCACGAATTGGCTAAGTCAAGTAGGAAAGATAATGAGGTATGGAAAGATAACTCATACATTCTTTTATTAGGAGAAAAGGAAGGAGGATGATGTGGGCAAAAAACAAGTCCACTACACCTAGTATAGCTTTCCCTTTTGCCTTAATTCTCAATAAAACATGCATCTTTGCAGAAAAAGTAGATATGCACTTTGGAGGATCTGGAATAAAGTAGACATGCTAAATATGGTTTCCAGGAGGTTTCCCAAGCACTCCATGACTCATTTTTATCAAGTGTTGACTTCTATGACATGTAGAAGGCAACTAGCATAGAGTGGAATCTAGGAGACTAGATAATAAGACAAAAATGATTTAATTAATGTCTAAGGTAGGTAACTATGGGTTGATTACTCTAACACCCCCCCTTAAGCCTGACTTTATGAGTAAATATTAGAAAACTATAGGTCCTAGAAACAAGGCTTAGTCACCCTTTACATGCTACTTGTCCATACAACCAAGGAAAGAGGAAAAAACCCATTGGGAAAATCCTCCCTTAAACATGGACAGTAAAACAAAATTTGAAAATATTGTCATCAATCATGCTTCATGGCATGAACAACAATCCCCAGCAGTGATTTGAGATTGATGAATGTCTTCTCACAAAAAACTTTGGTGAAGATGTCTGCTACTTGTTCTGAAGATGCACAAAAGAGTAGATGAATGGTGCCATCATGCACAAGCTGTCTGATGTAGTGCATATGGATCTCAATGTGTTTGGTTCGCTATCTCTGAATTGGATCATTGCAGATTTGAATGGTGCTATGATTATCACAATAGATAATAGTTGAAAACTCTGATTCGAAGCCACATTCTCCAAGAACTCCCTGCAACCACATACATTGAGTTGTTGCATTTACAACTCCTCTATACTATGCTTCTGTAGATGAGAGTGCTATGGTACTCTGCTTCTTGCTTGGCTATATAATTGTTCCTTCTGTAAGCATGAACACATATCCTAATGTTACCTTTCGATCTGTGTTGTCACCTACCCAATGACTGTCAGTAAACCCAATCAAATCAAGATCAGATTTTGCTTTGTAGAATATCCCATGAGTTCTTGTTCCTTGAACAAAGTTTAGTATCCTTTTGGCTGCCCTCTAGTGGATATCATGAGGCTGATCCATGTATATTGAAGCCACACTAACTGCATAAGATAGATCAGGTTGAGTTTTTGTAAGATAAAGAAAACACCCAATCAACTGTCTATACAGTGTATTATTTACCATAGGAGAGGAACCTACTTCTTCAAGCGTAACTCCTGAAAGGAAGGGAGTATTGCTTGGATTTCAATATTTCATGTTGAACTTGTTCAGCAAATATAAGGCATACTTTGACTGATGTACTTTAATTCCATGTTGGGATTGAGCAATTTTGAGACCCAAAAATTGGCTCAACAATCCCAAATCTGTCATAGAAAATGCATGGTTCATTGCATCCTTCAAGGAGGCAATCTCTTTCTTTGAACTTCCTGTAATCAGAAGGTCATCCACATACAAGACAATAATCATAAAATAACCATGAATCAGCTTCAAATAGACATTAGGATTAGACTTGCATCAAACAAAACTCAATGACAGTAGAAAGCCATCAATCTTGGCATACCAAGCCATAGGGGCTTGCTTGAGCCCATACAATGATTTATTTAACCTACACACTTAATATGTATTAGAAACAAACCCTTCAGGTTTTTTCATGTAAATATCTTCACTGATATCTCCATTTAGGAAACCACACTTCACATCCATGTGATGTACCTCCCACTGCTTCGAAGCTGCAATGGCTAAAGCTAGCCTTATGGAGTCCATCATTTCCACTGGTGAAAAGGTTTCATTGTAGTCAATACCATGTACTTGTGAGTAGCCCTTGGCTACCAATGTCGTCTTATATTTCAAAGTTGAACCATCAGCAGCAAACTTAGTCTTGAAAACCCACTTACATTGAACTAGATTCCTCCCTGGGGAAAGATCAACCAGTTCCCAAGTGTTGTTCTTCTAGAGCGAGCTGAAATATTATTTCATGGCTGTTTTACATCTTGGATCATGAGATACATATTCATATGTCTATGGATCTAATTCAACCATCAGATAGCACTTCTCAGCAAATAAAGTATCTTTCATACAAAGGGCACTCTCAAACTAAGATCTAGTCCTCCTAGTGTCACTAGGATTTCCTGCTAGTTCCCCAGTTGCATGAATGGTCTTTTCTGCCCATTTTGGTCTTGTAGGACTATCAATATCTGCAATCAAATCATCATTATCAGACATATCAGAATCAGAAAACTCACTAGTCTCTCCACTTACAATCAATGGATCTGGTGGTGAAGAAGACTCTCCCACTTCAACTGCTACTAAAGGCTCTTCTTGGAACTGAACACTTCTTTCAATGAAATATTTGTTAGTGCTAAATTTTATCAGCTTGTACGCTTTTGAATCTTCAAAATACCCAAAAAATAGGCACTCTTGGCTTTGGGACTGCAAAGCCTTTCTCTTTTCAGTTGGAATTCTAGCCCAAGCCTTTGAGCCAAAAATCCTGAAATGGGTCACATCTAGCTTGTGTCCACTCCAAGCTTCGAAAGGAGTCATACCATCAAGCTACTTATGAGGCACCCTATTTTGGATGTAGGATGCATAGTTTATAGCCTCAGCCCAAAAATTTGGTGGAAAAGTCTTAGCCTCCATCATGCAGGTTGCCATCTCCTTTACTGACCTATCCTTTATCTCAGCAACACCATTTTGTTGTGGTGTGTAAGGGATCAAATGCTACATCTGAATACCTGCATCTTTACAATACTGAATGAACTTAGACTTGACATACTCACCACCATTTTCATATCTGAGCATCTTGAGTTTCCTCCCAGACTAGTTTTTAACCAAGGCTTTAAAGACTTTGAAGAGGTCAAAAACTTCAAACTTATGCTTTAGGAAGTAAACCCAACAATACCTGGAAAAGTCATCTATGAAGGTTAGTGCATATTTGGCTTGACTCATGGACATATGAGGAAATGGATGAGCAATGTCACTGTGGATCAACTCAATAGGTGCAAAGGTTCTCTCATGACTAGATCTCTCAGATTTGTGCTCTGGGTGTTTTCCTAGGATACAACCTTGACAGACTCCCTTGGAAAACTTGATCTTCGGTAAACCTATGACCATATCTTTTTCACTCAAATTAGAAAGATAATTGTAGTTAATATGGCCAAATATTTATTGCCTCATTAGCATGAATCAGAAGAGAAGATGGGTTTGAGTAGGGTAGAACATGGGAAAACATGTATACCTTCGAAGTGAGATCAACAACACCTTTTGCTATGACTTTACCATTCAAAATCTTAGTGATTTCAACATCATCGGGGGAGAAGATGAACTTCTTTGGAGACCCAATGTGAGTCATCTAATACACTGACAAGACATTAGAGGCAAGATCTGGAACATACAACACATTATTGAACTTACCATGGTAAAGATCAATCCTTCCTTTTCCCAAAATGTCAATGAGAGAGTAATCTCCCAAAACTATTGGTGGACCTTTCGACATGTCAAGAGAGGAGATTTCCTCTTTTGTCGAAACCATATGTATAGAAGCTCCAGAGTCTATGATGAAGCTAGGTGAGCTTGATGTGCCAGCAACCAAAGCATGTACTCTCTCTCTGTCTTCTGAATTTGATCCTCCTTCCCTCTTCTTTGAGGAATCAGGAAGGGATATGTTATTCTTCTCCACGAGTTGGGTCAACATGTCAATTTGATTCTTCATACAAGAGCTCTTAGGATGATAGCCCTTACTGCAGTATGTGCACTTGCTCATTTCTCCTTTGTTCTTCTTCTTTTGGAAGTTATTCTTGGAGCCTTGGGGCTCCTCTTGAGACTTGTTCTTGTCTCTCTTTTTCTCAGGTGGATTTTTATCTTTTTTCTTTCTTTTTGAATCCACCCTTGAATCTCCAGCTCCAAACCTTGGTCTTTGGAAGGTTTTATGGTGCCTATCATCACCAATGTATCTTGTTCCTATGTGAGGGATTCCATGAACTATGCAAGCTTAGTCATCTTCCAGGATTGAGATGTCAACTTGGTGGCATGGAATGTCAAAAAAAACACTAAATAGTCAAGGCCAAGGTTCGAGAGTATGGCCTAAACTAGTTTCTCTTCATTATTTTCAATCCCACACTGTTTTTGCTGCAAAACAAGGGCTTTAAACTTGGAAAAATAGAGTTGCAAGGATTCGAAGCTACTAGGACTCAAGGAGATCAACTCATTCTCGATTTGATGTCCTATCATCTCATATGTCTTACCAAAAATCTCTACAAGCTTCTCCCACACTTCATTCAGTGATGTCAATCCATCAAGATGGAAGAGGAGGTCTCTTGAAATGCTCAGACACAAAAGACCATAGGCCTCATCCCTCCTGTTGTGCCATTTGATTTTCTCTGCAGATGCATCCGAATTGGGCTCTGCCTCAGTTTCCATAGTAACCCTGTAGATACCTTTCTCTCTCAACAATATCTCCATCTCATCTTTCCACTTAAAGAAATTGGATGGAGTCAAGATGATCTTTTGATATTGGTCCATAGCTCAGAAACTGTGGCCTTCAGTCAAAAGAATATGCTCCCAGTCAAGATGTCAAAACTGTAATAGAAATATGGAAGGAGAGAAATCGATCTACAAAGTCTATGATGCCATGTGGAAATTGAACCCAAGAGATAGAACAATTACACTCACAAAATTGTTAATCAAACATGCAAAATTAACATCAAAAGAAACTGAAATTGGAGCATAACACTAATATGTATTGAATAAGTGTACAATAGCCAACCTTGTGAAGTAATAGGATACTGCAATATATAATTACATGAGAGATTTGAATGCATAAGTATGGCATTCGAAATGGTCAAAAAGTAGGCTTACTAAATCTAGTCAAATCCCCCATAGGTGCATAAAGCAGTTTCCAACTCCACCAAGATGCTCATGAATTGGCTAAGTCAAGTAGGAAAGCTAATGAGGGATGGAAAGACAACTCATACATGATTTTATTAGGATAAAAGGAAGGAGGATGATGTGGGAAAAAAACAAGTCAACTAAACCTAGTCTAGCTTTCCCTTTTGCCTTAATTCTCAATAAAATAGGCAACTTTGCAGAAAAAGAAGATATGCACTTTGGAGGATCTGGAATAAAGCATACATGCTAAATATGGTTTCCAGGAGGTTTCCCAAGTGCTCCATGACTTAGTTTTAGCAAGTGTTGACTTCTATGACATGTAGAAGACAACTAGCATAGAGTGGAATCTAGGAGACTAGGTAATAAGAAAAAAATGATTTAATTAATGTCTAAGGTAGGTAACTATGGGTTAATTATTATAACAAAATTATCTAGTCAAAACAACAAACCCAAATCCCCACCATGCCAACAAAAATTCTTGTTCAACTAGATAAGCCAACAGGGCCAAGATCTAGGTAACATACAAAACTTTTACGAACAACGTTTATGCACCAATGCCGCAGACCTATTGATTAAGTAAGTCGTTGCGATATAGAGAACCAAAGGAAAAAAATGACCGCTTATAACCAAGTATCTATCTATCCATTGCATAATATATACATAAAGGAAATTTAAACTGGAACATGAAACCAACAATCTCATCAAAATGAGAGAAACAGAAGTAAACAAGTTCAAAGGGTAGACCATATTCTACTGCAACCAACTTATATTAAGATATAAGACAAGTCTTGACCTCCACTAGGAATATTAACAGGGAAATCAAAATTCACCTCTTTAGTCATATACGAAGGTGGAAATTGGAAACCCAAACAAGAAGCCTGAAATTCCATTTTAGCCTCAATTCTTTCCACTTTGGCCTCGATTCGCTGGATCAAAGCTGATATGGACTCCTTCCATGGGTCCAGAGATGAACCATTCGATTCCACATAGGAACGTTCCTAGACAGCCCTGTAGCAAGCATTTCTCCTTGCTACAGGGGCAGGAATGGCTCCCTTCTATTTATAGGATAGAAGGGTAGGTTCCTGCATGTGAAAATGCTGAAAAGAAAGTGGAATGGAGAGAAAGCAAAGAAAAAAATAAAATAGTGGCCGTGAGCCCCTCTGCAGACAATGTTAGGGCTTCTCCTTGGCTACTTGCAAACAACTATTAAGCAAAAACAAACCTGCAAAACATTTTAATAGACAAACCTACAAACAAACATGGGTCAGAAATAAAAAACTACTAAAGAAAAATGCATAAGAAAAATAAGATTATACCTCCTTTTGGTGAAATGGGCCACCATGCCTTGGCTGGAAGGGAGCACCTCCCTATCTCACTCAACAATGGATGAGGAGCTATGGCTCAATGGGGAGAAGGGATGGAGGAGAGAGGGATGTGGGTGGCTTGAGAGGAAAAGGTGTCTCAAGGCATCCATGGGCAGCATAACAATATGCAAGAGAGGTGTCTGTTTGAGAGTGACCCCCCACCCTCATTTTATATCTTTTTTGGGGACTTTTAGGGTTTTAAGCTCTTGGTCAGGGATTTAGCCCCTTCTGCCCTAACTTTAGCTCCTTTTAGGGTTTTAGCCCCTTTTGGGGGACTTTATCTCCTAGGAGAGTATTTTAGGCTCATTTTTTGGGGTTTTTAAGCCCTTTTCTTCATTCTTAAGCCTTTTTGAGGGTGTGGGGGTCTAATGGAGTGATATGAGAGTCGTGAAATGGTGTCCTTGGGTGGTGAAGGTCATGGAGAGATGAGTGGGGGATTTTTTAGGTTAATATATTTCCCCTTGATGTGTGAGGGCAGGATCTCATCATATGGTCGATAGACATCATAGGATTTGCTGCAGAGAGGTGGTGCTTCCGAGGGCTGGGGAATGGTGGCTTTTGGTTTTTGTATTAATATGGTTCCCATCAATGGGTGAGATACAAATAATGTGTGACATGTATATGGGAAAGGAGGGAATCCCCATGCTTGTGACAATGTCAAAAGAATAATTTGATCGATGCTCTAAAATAAAAGAGCTGATCATATACAACTGATGATACAATGATGGTTGCCTCAATGTGAGGCTGAATACAATGTTGATCTAGTACATTGGACCCATAGCATTCTTATGGAATGCTATATCTTTATGACTGATGGTCTGCTAGATCTGGAACAGTACATAACTGTATGGACTCGTTGACTGAGATTCAGAGTCTCTGTGGTACAAGTATGCTACATCAATCATAAATCTATATAAAAGCACTGATGGAGCTTCTGAACACTTTTTCCAATGCAACCCAAAAATCACAAGGGACATAACCTGTTTAGGTCCCTTGAATAGAATCATCAATGTGCTAGAGTCAGGTGACATCCGGAGTCTTCGACCAAATACTGTGTAGACCAAACCCTGTATGAATCTCAATGGTGCGATGATGTAGTTGGAGTCGAGCACGTGAGAAACAACCATCCCGAGAGGCACTAAAAACTCCTCTCAAATGGTCCAAGGAACTCATCGATGAGGTTAATGAAACCAAGATACAGGGACCTATGGGACTATCCTCTAGAGTATATGTGTTGTCGTCGACAGAGGGAGACCTGCCCCTAGTTAAGGCAATGATGTTTCCTTGACCAAAAGCATGAGGGAGATAACTGAAAGGTGTGAGACAATATGCGAACTGACCCACTGAATGGGGGGGCAGGGAGGGGGAGGGGAAGAATGGAACAGGGGCAGGGAGAGTGTGGTAGACTCAAACTTCCTTTGTTCATAGTATGATGGCAGGGCAGCCCAAGCAGCAAATGAAACTGACTCATGGGAATGGGATCATAGCTGTAATATCGGGAATGTCACTGTAGATGGGAAATGCTTGGAGGAGGTAGATGCTTTTGATATTGATGGGATCCAAGGAAGACACATTGCAGAGTACTCTAAACAAAGGCGACCCGATGTGGGAACGATGCCAAACTGTTTGCTATGGGGTGGTGTCTAGGGACACCGTTGTGGTATGATCTCGTGGATTTTTGGCGAGCTCGAGAAGGTGAATGCTCGATGGTGATTTCAATCTTAGAGACACTAAAAGCACGAAGAAGACTCCAGTGGGGGCTCTTTTTTTTTGGTAGTCTCCTATTTCTTAAAAAGGATAAAAGTATACGTAGGAGAGCTCGCCCATCCTTTGGGGGATGAGATACTTCTTTACCATTGGCAGTCCAATCAGGCTGGAAAAGGTTAAACCTATACTGAATGGAAGGTCATTCAGATACTTTTACGAGCATGAACGAGACCAAGTTTGCTCGACAATATTTTCTTGATGAAAAGGATGGAAAAGAGCTTAACGACAACCTGTGGTGAGATTTTTCGTGAAGTGCGGCCCCTCTACTCGAGAAAGCATAAAAGTATGTAGAGGGGAATGGTCTTGGCTTGAATATGCCAAGAAGGTCCTTTGCAATTGATGGTCTACATGGCCCGTAAAAGGAGGTAAACGAAACGATGTAGATGCCCTTTCTTATACTTTAGCGAGTGGGAAAGGAAGCAGTTGCGCTCGACTATCTTTTCATTGTGTTAAGGAGTCAGAAAATACCTTAAACGAAACTCCAGTACGGTCAACCGATTGTGGTGGAACAGGCAGTGCCCCATGTCGGTACGGTGGACGGTGGTACAAAGATCATCCGTGTAGTATGGATGGAGCAAAAGGCTCTCAAACATACCAATACATGCAGGGGATAGATTGCGGCAGAGGCTTGCAAGTCGGTGTGGCAAAGGCACATGAACTGAGGTGGATCTCGGATAGAGGTCAGGAGAGCATGTGTATGTGTTGCGGTGGAGGGAATTGACTACATGTGATGTGAGTGCAAGTCTGAGGGAACTTTTATGCCAAATACATGCAAGAAAAATAAATCGTTTTGTGGACAATGGTCCATAGGTCCGCGTAAGGTGCGGTGGATGAAGTAGACAATTATGTGTTAAAATACAAAATAAGAAGAAAAATGGTGACCCTTAATGGACGGTGGCTCAAGAGCCCGTATGAGTAGCGGTAGGCAAGTGTGATGCAAGTACAGGTCCGCAGACACTTGCATCACCATGCTGTGGCTCGTAAATTGAGGTAGCTTCCGAGAAGCGGTCCCAAAATTTGTTTGTTAAACATGACATGATGGTCTCATAAGGAGATATAAGTTTGAGCTTGGAGGTGTGACTTTGGAGTAGCAGGTAATGGTGCTGCCCATGACTTGTGCTAAAAATGTTGAAAAACAAGAAAGGGAAAAAACTACGCTATAAGGTACTCACAGTGGTTATATCAGGCATAGACTCTCTTGAGGTGGACCCTGTTGTGCGGCTTCTTCAAGAGTCGACCATCTGAGTCAATGAAGAGGTATGCCCTATTGCCAAGATGAAGGTCATTGGCAAGGCGGGATGACGAAATCTGGTCTTTTATGGAAATAATAGATTCCACACTATGGTTTAAAGGGAATGGGGTAAAACCAAAGGCAGTCTTACATATCTCTCCGTCATCTTGTAAGTGGTGCCGTGATAGATCAGGTGGATCTTCCACAACTGACGAGGTGAAAGGGAAATTAGCACTAGATATCATGAAAATGGTATTGGTTGTGGTTTTTGTGGCCTTGCCCCCAGTCTTTGTTGGAGGAAGAGGGGTAGGCCTGGAGATGAGAGGAGTCTTTGATGGACGCAGAGGTAGGTGCAACATAATATCAATTGGATGGACATGAGTCAACACATCCTGGGGCCTCAAAGGTAGGGTAGGTGGTTCAAGGTACCACATAGGATCTCCTAGTGTGAAATCCTATAGATTGATGGTTGCCAAGGAAGACTTACTCACGATCCCGGATGGTAGAAATAGGAAAAGGAAAAGAAAAAGGAAAAGGATCCTGTTGAGTGGGAATGAACCTCACTGTTTCCCTAGTAACTAAGGTTGAGGTTGCAACTGAGGTTGCGGCTGTGGCTAGGGAAATAATGGAAGAGACAGGTCTGATGGACTGTCGGTGGTGGTGGAGACAAGAGGGTCGGTAGAACTGGACATCATGTAAATGGACATGGTTATCGAAGAAGGAGGTGGGGGGTGAACTTCTTTGATCAAGGTGATTTCAGACTCAAGGGAATGTCGACGGAGGTCAGCTAGAGCCATTGGAAATTTAGGCAGGTCTTGGCAATGGTGAGAGTAATGTCCATACAAACCGTAGAGGGTGCAAGCATGGTTTGTTCTCAATGCCTTGTTTTTGACTATCGGTGCAATTGAAAGTTCAACCATGGGGATGTTTTCGTTTGTATCCATGGAATCTAAATGCACACAGATCATTGGGATTTCAGGGCAATTCTGAGTTGGGTGGCCCTATTGCTCGGAAATGGTGCAAGGTGGGACTTGTCGTGGCTCTGTTTTGGATTTGGCGTTCTTTCCCCTAGCCCTTTTTGGGTGGGGCAGTGTGGGTGTGGGTGCGGTGGTTGGTTTTTACAGAACAGGTGGAGGATGGGACTCGAACGCAATGGGCTACACAGGTGTTAAGAATACCTGGGGCATTGATGGTTGAGCTGGTGGATCAAGATACCACACGGGAATTCCCAATGTAAAGTTGGGTAGGTTCAGGGTGGCCATTACCGGCTTGCTCATGACACCAGGTGGGGGAAAGAGGAAGGGAATTGTATGGAATGGTGAGGAGCCCAGATAACTCCCTACTGGTTGTATGTAGGGATTCATTTGTGGTTGCGACTGCGCATAATGATGCTGCTGCTGGTGATGTTGTAGCTGCTGTTGGTGTTGCAGCTGCGGATGATGATGTGGTTGTGGTTGGGGCTGCGGCTATGGTTGTTTTTTGGGTGTAGCGGTGCTGGATGAGACCATGCATAAGTACGTAGTATCATTTTGTGTCAGTGGAAATCACACGGAGGGGAAAGGAGCCATCATGGTGGGATCGGAAAACAACCCAGGGCCCACATTCAACAATGGGGAGGCTGGTGTGTTGTCAACCATAGTGTTGATTGCAGGGATGACATTAGCGTGTGTAGTCATCCCTTATGGCTCAATGGTGGTGATGGTAGGGATAACATTGGCGGGTGCTGTTAACCATTGCGGATCATGATAAGTGAGTTGATCAACCGTCACAATCTTCCCTTCGTGAGGGAACATCATGAGATGGAAGACAGTTGATGCGACCGCTCTCATGGTGTACATATAAGTTCTTCTGAGGAGAAGGTTATAGTCCACTTGAGCATTGATGACCTCTATGTCGATCAACACTGTCTTCTCAACTAATGTGATGGGGACATGGGGGAGGATTCCTTGGGATTTAGTGGGATGTCCAGCATAATCCTATAGAGTTGTGGAGGATGGTTGCAGAATTGGTGATCCGAGTTTCTGCCAAACCAAGGTGGACATAATGTACGTGGATGCCCCCTCATCCACTATGCACCGATGCACAACCAAGTTCCAAATAGACACTAGGATTTGGAAGGCAATGGTGGATGGCATGTGTGGTTCTCCATTCTTCACATCAAATGTGATCAACTTGGAGTCTAAGGGGCCTACTGCCCCAAGGGTGGCTAGTAAGGCTTTCCTCTATGTTGGGCATGTTTTAAGTACCTCAAGAGCGGACATGGCAGTTGGCGTTTGGGCCAAATCATCCACAATGCTATAGCTGACTGTAGCTCTAGCCGTGGCGTTATTGGGAATCATGCGTATGGGAGGGCATGGGAATGGGGGTAACTGAAGAGGTAGGTTGATTGTTTTGGAAGTTGATGCCGCTGATGTGTCAGCGAGTTCAGTGGTGGTACCATACTCATTTCGTCTGGTTTTCATGTTGACCTCTTCCGTCGTCATGGCTAGCAGGTGGTGAACACCTGTTTCGGTCATGGGAGGTGCCCCCAAAGCATTGGGATTGGGTTGGGGAGGGGGTACGGTTGCCACCAATCCTTGGACTAGTAGCGGGTTTTGAAGCACCATAGGAGGAGGTCCTTGTGGTGTTGGGTTGGGTTGGGATTGATTTGCAGCATTGGTAGCCTGTTGAACCTCATTCTGAATGGCCTGCTTAGCTTGACCCATGAGGGGACACTCAAATGTGTAGTGCCCATAAACATCACATAGTGTGCATGGTTGGTTTGTGCACAACGGGGCGTTGCGTCTTGGTGCATTTTGTCGTGGGGGGTTTTGGGCAGGTTGGTTTGCTGCAGCATTGTTGGGAGGGTTTGGTTGTTGACTGCCTCCCTGCAGTTGGTTATTGGCTTGGTTCCGGGGCCTATTATTTCTAGCTTTCCCTTGTTGATTGTTGGGGGTGGGTTGGTTGGGATGGTTTTGTTGTGCAAATACTTGTCCCAATGGATCTGGTGGGGCAGGGGTGGGGGCTTGAACTGGTTGCACTGGTGGTACATAGTAGATTTGTGGGAGTGGAAGTGCCACAAATGTGGGAATTTTCCCCACATATTGCTGTGTTGGGAAAGCCATGGCCTAAGTCTGCTGCGGTGGCGCAGGTTGTGCGTAGGAATTTGTTGCTCTGGACTAGAACATCATTGTTGCGTAGTCTGGAGCTTGGTTCTGGTAAGCAACACTAGCAGTGTTGCTTGGTTGTGGTGGAGATACAAGTGGTGTTAGATGATGCTGTGGCTATTGGGAGACCAAGCCTATGATGCCATTTGCAGCATGGGATGCCCCCAGTGCATCACGGTAAGAGGCACTTAGATGGGGACCATATGGAATGATGGTGTACAGATATCCAGACCTCAGCATAGATCAAGTCAAACTATTGGGATTTCAGTATGGCCTCTTCTTTGGATTGGGAACGTTCAGATGTGACGTCCTTTGCTATGGGTGGGAGCAAGGTCTTAAGGAACCAATCCAAGAAGATCCTGTCGTCAAGTTGGATTTTACATAAGCTGCGACGTCGCCGCCAATCATGGATGTGGTTTGTTATATGTGTCATAGTGCTCTGGCGACAAGATAACAGGATCTCCACCCCTTCTTCGTATCTAACAGGGATTTGGAAATACTGTAGGAACATGAAAGGTAGGGAGTTGAAATCCAGGTATTTGGCCTGTAGTAGCTCAATGTACCATTTGGCTACAGCACCTGTAAGGATGCATTGGAATAGCCTCAGCCTGATGGGACCATCTACGATGTTGTTTGACGAGCACCATAGATGGAATGTCATGATGTGGTTTTGGGGACATTCCCCTGCCTTGCCTTCAAATTTTGGAATGTCTGAAATTAGCTTGGTTGGCATGGGAGGCCAAAAATCTTGATTGCAAATGGGGTCGTTTGTCAATCAAGCCAAATCAAGCAAGTTAAGATGAGCCATGAAAGGAATATTTGACCCCAGGTTGATATGAGATGGGGAAGGGATGGTGGTGGGGTTTACAGGTGCATAATGTACCTACATAACTGGGGGTATTGGTTGTGCCATTGTAGATGGGCCAATGCCCCCAGTTGTCATGGGAGGGACAGTGTGGGTGGATGGGACATTGCCCCCATGTATGAAAATAGGGGAAACGTAAGTGGATAGTCCACTGCCCCCCTGTGTGGCAGGAGAGGCAGTGTGTGTGGAAGGGCCACTGCCCCCATGTGTTGCAAGTGGGCCAGCTTGGATGGTCACTATAGGTGGTTGTAGCTGACTGATGACAGTTTGCATGAATATGCTTGGGCCACCTACCAGGTTGTGGGTGACAAGTTGTGGTGTGGACATGGGTCCACTTGCTATGGCTATGCTGGAAAATGGATCTAGATTTGCTCCAGCCTTAGGGCTTGATGGTGTAGTGTGCATATGTGGTTCAAAATGATACGGGTTTGAATCTGAATCAGAGGCTGTGTGGTCTTCTGATGGTGTAGGAGATCGCTGAGAATGGTTTCAACGATGTCGATTTAGTGTTCCAAATTTTGGTGGTTCACCTCTTAGGCGCGAGGAAGAGCGTGAGGGATCAATTGTGTTATATGTTTATCAAAATTATGGGAATGATGTTTGGACCCCGGTTTCAGTGGCTTCCTATTGGTTGTGGGTGGTCACTCGGCCACCAAGACTGCCAGAAGACAGTGCTTGGATTTTTCCTCACGGGCGTTTCTACTCAATCGGTGGGGTTCATTTCCCATTTCGTTTGGAAATTCCTCTCAATGGCTAGCTACTTTGGAGTTCCCATGGTACTCCTCACAATGAGTTTCTGGGCTGAGCCCAAGTACTTCCCACGGTTGAAGCATTCAGGGACTTATGTCCTCAAAGACTGCAGATTTGTTTGAACTTAGTGTAAATTGATAAATTTTAAGGCTCTCTTAGCGTCATGAACTGAGTTGGGTTGATTACTTGGTATGGTGTATTTTTTTTCTGTCTTTATGGTATGTGGTAGTTGCAAATGGTTTATGAATTCATCATATAGTGGTAGAGTTCATGTCATTGTCTGTGCAAGTAGTGAATAATCATAAATTTGTAAACAGACACATTTTTAACCTTCAATGTTGATGGCCTAACAAGATGACTGCCTTACACTGATATTCCTCTTCAACCAAGAGAAGGTGTTGGGCTCTCAACACAATGGGACTAAGCCCATCTGTAGATCCACAGGTCACCTCTCGGATGCAAGGTTGGTCAACAGGGAGGACACTTAGCACCATGAGAAGCCCTCCTTCTCTACCCCCTCCACCTTCCAGGTCATCCGGTTTTAATGGTTTAAAACAATATTCAATGAAGGGCCTAGGACTATATGAGCTTGCCCTTCGTCATATCCTAGAATACCCCAAAGGGTGATGACTGGGTAGAGGAGGAAGGGTAATCAAGAATGTTAATTTTATTTTCGATTTTAGTTAAGCTACATTCATTAAGCCATTAAAATTTGTTTGGAATTTACACATTGTTTGTACAGGAAATTGCAATAAATTGTAACAGAAACTGAAATTAACCTACTATGCTAGATAGAGGCAGCTGAGCTGCACTGACAGTCCTTATTAAACTGAAATTTAACCTCTGATTGATAGATCGCACGTTTTGGGTCAATTTTTTCGAGGGGGTCACGAAATTTTTCCAAAAACGGGTGAGGGGGTCGCACAGATTTCAAAGACAGAAGCAGTCTGTGTTTTTGAGTGAAGTCACACATTTTGGGGGTTTAAGGGTGACCTGATCATGCCTGTTATGACAAAAAGAATGACCTCATCCCCTGTTTAGGCCTGATAAGTGTGACCTACCCGGGATTTGGGGTTTTTCTGATCCTGAGTCAGATCCAGCCAGCAGTAACCTGTACTGTGGCCAAAATGACTTGGATTTTCCTTGCAGAGGCTTCGACAATACTAAAAACTGGAAATAAACTAGATCTAAGCTATATTTGACAAGAAATTTCTAAACTTCAGGACATAAATTGAAAAACTTGAAATTTGAAAAAAATTAGACTAGGGATCCTGTGGGATTCAACCTGGCATGGTCGCTAGTTCCGTAGCAGGGATTTCTCCTTGCTACAGGGGCAGGATTGGCTCCCTTCTGTCTATAGGAAAGAAGGGTAGGTTCCTACGTGTGAAAATGTTGAAAAGAAAGCGGAATGGATAGAAAGAAAAGACAAAAATAAAATAGTGGCCGTGAGCCCCTCTGTAGACAATGTTAGGGCTTCTCCTTGGCTACCTGCAAACAACTATTAAGAAAAAACAAACCTGCAAAACATGTTAATAGAAAAACCTACAAACAAACATGGGTCAGAAATAAAAAACTACTAAAGAAAAATGCATAAACGAAACAAGATTATACCTCCTTTGGTGGAATGGGCCACCATGCCCTAGCTAGAAGGGAGCACCTCCCTATCTCACTCAACAATGGATGAGGAGCTATGGTTCAATGGGGAGAATGGATAGAAGAGAGAGGGATGTGGGTGGATTGAGAGGCAAAGGTGTCTCAAGGCATCCACGGGCAGCATAACAATATGCAAGAGAGGTGTCTGTTTGAGAGTGACTCCCCACCCTCCTTTTATAGATTTTTTGGGAACTTTTAGGGTTTTAAGCCCTTGGTCAAGGCTTTGGCCCCTTTTTTAGGATTTTAGCCCCTTTCACCCTAACTTTAGCTCCTTTTAGGGTTTTATCCTCTTTTTGGGGGCTTTAGCTCCTAGGAGAGTATTTTAGGCTCCTTTTTGGGGTTTTAAGCCCTTTTCTTCATTCTTAAGCCTTTTTTAGGGTGTGGGGGTCTAATGGAGTGATATGAGAGTCATGAAATGGTTTCCTTGGGTGGTGTAAGTCATGGAGAGTTGAGTGAGGGATTTTTTGGGTTAACAAGCCCAGCCAACCAGGTTTTTCATAACCCAAAACAAGGCTACCATTTTTTCGTATAAGCTGAATCGTCCCACTGGGTGACCTGGGTCCAAAATCCATTCTTCATCCTTTTGGCACTCCTCTTTTAGTTTATGATTATCAATTTCTTCCCATAAACTCTTCTCAATAGCACTAATATGATTCTGAATATCCTGCAAGAGTTCCAACTCAAACATACGAGACTCCCACAGATCTTTGTGTTCAGCATGGGAAGCTAACGCCTGGAGATCTAGCTGGAACGACAGGCTCTTACTTCTACTCTTGTCCCCCACCATAGTTAACTAGATAATACCATCCGACACTCTTAGAAAAATTAGACAGTAAACATGAGGAAAAACATATAACGTCCCACTGTTGTCTATCTTGCCACCTTGTGTCATGATATATAGCCACAACCTGAGCCTCGTCATGATGATGCCATATTTTAAAGTGATCGCAACAATCCCACCCTAATATTGCGAATCAATATTTCTATTAACACACATCACATTACCTCCTACGATCCTAATAAACAGGTATACCTTACACCATTAGATTCATGAAAGCATACTCATAGGCCATCACATATTAATACACCTCCTGGTCATAATATTGAATCAAAGATCACACCCAGTAAGTGCCATGTGCTATAGAGATTTCATGCCATCTCTCTAGTTGTTTTGACCCTACATCTGGATACAAGTATTGTTAGTTTTAATTAAATATATACACTAGGCTTGAGCCGTCAAGTCAGAAATCATGTTCCAATCCTTAGCCCTAACCATATTACACATCCCCACCCCCAAGTTATCCAAAATATCTGCCACTTTATTACCTTTACATCTTACATGAGAGAAGTAGACTGTAGAACCATTAATGAGAAGAGTACGAAGGGAATCGACATGACTTTCCAAATGCCAAGATGAAGATACCTTAGCACTTTGGGAACCATTTTGTAGTTCGGTAGCTAGGAGAATGATCATCTGAGAGCCACCTTTCACAATAATCGGCATTCATAATTTTTCTAAGACCTAGAAAAACCTATGTATCAAACCCTCAATCTTTGCTGATTTGTTGGTATCGTTGCCTCAAAATACATAACCCAAACCAGCCATTTCACCGCTCTGTTTGCGCACAATAAAGCCATACCCTGACTTACTAGGGCTTCCCTTAGAGTCACCGTTGAAATTAAGCTTCAATAAACCCAATGGAGGTGTAGTCCAATGGTCCAGGCTCTGAATAATCGACATTCGCTTAAGTTTTTTCGCTAAAACTATTTCAAGGCTCTTCAATCCCCAGTTTGCCAACATCTGCCTTTCATTACCAGATAGCTCCTTGTCCTTCTCCAACCAATTACACAGAATAATGGTCTCCTTTATTTTTTCTACCATGTGATCCCAAATGTTAGATGGTTTTGAATCCTTGGCATGAAAAATTCTGGCCTTTCCCTCATTCCAGATTGCCCAAATCAGGAAATTGGGAAATATTTCCCAAAGACAGTTCAAGATGTTATTACAGAAAGTTTTTTTAGGCCATTGAATCAGAGTTCCTACTGGGTTTTGACACATTCTAACATAACAAAGAAAGATAATTTCTCCTCGGTCCTAGAGATTAGACGAAAAATTACATGCGTCCAAAAGATGCGACATCGTTTCCTCTGCCTACTTTCATAGTGTACATTGGTAAGGGCCATACATCCCATGCCTATATAAATTTTCACCTGTTAAGATGTTATTATGCAATACTAGCCAACAAAAAGTAGTAATTTTAGGCCATAACTTCCTACCCCAGAGGTTGCTCCAATATTTATCATCTGGGTTCACATTATTTCTTATTACCAGGACGATAGGCCTCTCTAGGATAAAAAACCCCTGTTGTACTATATCCCCAACGAAGTTTATTAGGACCCTCCTTCCTTTTGATGCATATCGTATGAAGTTCCTCCTCTATCCACATAACTTCCTCCTTCGGACCTAACCTATCCAAATATAGGTGGGAAACCCAAGAGCGATAAGAGGAACCAGGGTCTTGATCCCCCCATAAGTCCTCCACCTTTAATATTCCTCTGTTACTACATTCATCCTGAATCATAGGGTAAAGCCCCAATATTTCCAATGTGGGGAGTTGTTTCTAAGCATCCTCCCAAATCTGAGCCATTTGACCATTTCGGATCTCCCAAAAACAATGTTGTTGAACCACGATACACCCAGCCCAAGTAGT
This sequence comes from Pseudotsuga menziesii, assembly GCA_001517045.1. NCBI lineage: Eukaryota > Viridiplantae > Streptophyta > Pinopsida > Pinales > Pinaceae > Pseudotsuga > Pseudotsuga menziesii. The sequence continues at coordinate 163,176 of LPNX010117782.1, read as the reverse complement.
TTTACAAATATGAGAGCCCGGTTTCTCTTCCAAAAACTAGATTAATTCCTGGATATCCCAATCGGAAGCATATTTATCAAGCCACAATTTGGTGCATGGCTCTTGGGAATGGGTTAGCCATCTCCAACAAATTTTAGCTCCCGCAATTAAGCTGAAAATTTTTGGGTCATGAAGCCCCATCCCTCCCTACAATTTAGGTTTACATACAGTATCCCATTTTACTAGAGCCCATTTGTGAGAGTTGTGCGAGCCCTTCCAAAGGAAATTCCTCTGAATATTATTCAAATATCAAAGGACAGACTTAGGGGCCATCATTGTGGAGAAAAAGTACATTGGCATCGATTGGAGTACAGATTTAACCAAAACCAGAAAACCTAACAAATTTAATGGTATCAAAGTCCAATTACCCAATCATTTCTTAATTTTGTCCAGTAATTCAGACCATGATCCTTTTTTTGAAGTAGAATTAATTAGAGGAGTTCCCAAAAATTTGGAAGGAATATTACCCTCTAGAAAACCTAAAATATGAGTAATATTATGCCAAGTAATGCTAGAAGTATTAAAAAATAATACCTGATACTTTTGATCTATAACTTCTAATCCATAGGCTTAGCCAAACTGGTCCAAACATTTTTGAAAATTTGCAGCTTCCTGCACCGATGCGTATCCCATCAACATTGTATCATCAACAAAATGATGGTGATAGTGGCTGGCCCCTTCATTAGTATCTCCAAGTCCTCTAATGGATTTTTTCTCCTTAAGAGAAGAAATAAATCTTCCTAAACCTTCAGCCGTGAGAATAAACATAAAGGGAGACAATGGATCTCCTTGAAAAATACCACAAGAGGGTTTAATGATCCCTGATGGAACCCCATTTATCAGAATGGAGAAAACAATAGAGGAAACAAGTTGCATATTCCAGTTAAACCAATTCTGGCTAAACCCAAAGGCTTCCAGCGTTTTCCTTATGAATTGCCATGTTAGTTTATCATAGGCTTTAGCAATATCTAGTTTAACCAGCACACCCGTTATTTTTTTTCTTTTGATGGAATGTAATATTTCATGAACAAGAATAATCCCATCCAATATTTTCCTTCCTTCCACAAAACAAGAATGTTCCTAAGAAATAAACGAAGGTAAAATAGGTTTCAAGCGATTAGAAATGACCTTAGTAATGATTTTGTAAATGACATTACAGAGACTGGTTGGTCTAAATTTGTCAGGAGAATCAGTGCCCTCACATTTGGGAATCAGGGTAAGAAAGGTTGCATTCAAAGTAGATAGGATGCAACCAAAAATCCTAGATTACTCCACAATTTTCCAGACATCCAGCTTTACCATCTCCCAGAAATGATGAAAAAAATTAACACTAAAACCATCGAGGCCAGGTGAGGTTCCTCTCTTCATCTGAAAAATAGCTTCCTGGACCTCTTGATGAGTAATATATTTCATTAATAGCTGGTTTTGTTCCTTCAAGACCAAGGTAGGAATCCTTCTAGTAATTACTTTAATTTCCTCCAAGCGGTTTCATCTTGGATCCATTAAAACATGAGAAAAGTGAGCATTTAGGATGTCCTCAATTTCTTCTTGGGCTTCCATTTTTTTTCCTGCAGTATTTTTAATTGAATAGATTTTGTTTTGAAATATATTTTGGACTACAGAGTGATGAAATAATTTTGTATCCTTTTCTCTTTCCAGAAGCCATTTAATTCGAGACTTTTTCCTCCACAGAAGTTCCTCCTGTTTCTCCTGTTCTTCAAGGTGAGCTTCCACAATCCTTTCTTCCTCAATTAAGGCCTGAGAGTAGACTTTATTAATCCTTATAGTTTGAATCTCATGAAGAGAAAGTTCTGGGTGAAGTTTTTCACAAAAAATGTTCCTGAACTCTTCCTTGTTCCATTTCTTGATATTGGACTTTAAAGCCTTCAGATTTTGCTGGATGGAAAACATATTAAGCACCTGTTCTGAGCACATTTCATCCAACCATGATTTGATCTTGCCTTCAAAATATAGATTAGCCAACCATAATTTCTCAAAATCAAAAGGTTTCTTAAATTGATACCCTAATCCACTCCACATGATTTCAATCAGCCAGTGGTCAGAACCCCTTCTCGAGAGTGTAGCACAATAAATTTTGCTTCCTAGGTCAATGAAATATTCTAAGACTAAGAACTAATGTATTCTAGAGGAAATATGGAGAACCTTTGTTCTTTTGTTATTCCAGGTAAACCATCCCTCCCCCACATTAATATCTACAAGGCCTAGATCTTCAATGGTATCTCTGAAAAGATTAGATTCCTCCTCTAAACAACGACACCCACCCTTTTTTCCTCTAAGGAGGTGATGAGGTTAAAATATCCTCCAACCACCCAATTCTCAGATGGTAGATGAGCCCTCAGGTTGATGATATATTTAATAAAACTATGCTTATCCCCATCCTTTTGAGGGACATAGACATTCGTAATTAAACCAGAGATGGGGAAACTAACCACCTTGAAGTTAGTTGAAATCAAGTTACGAGTTCCTTGAAAATTAGAAAGGGACACCTGAGTTGGATCCCATATAATACATAAACCACCAGAAGAACCTCTTGAATCAATGCCCATACTTTCACATCTAGCCCAAATTCTACCCCTGTGATCCTGAATGTAAGTAGCCAAACATTTGGTTTCTTTTAAGAAGATAATTGTCATATTATTCATCTTAATATTTTGACACAGAATCTTCATTTTTCTCAGGATGTTAATGCCTCAAGTATTCCAGGATAGGATTTTCATTAAGGAGAATTTTTATAGACCTAGAGCAAGTTTGATTGTCGGGTATTGGCCTGATTCAACCAACCTCCTCCCTACATCTTATACCCTCTGTTTATTTGATTTACGACCTAGTTTTCGACCACACTCTTCAGCGATTTTTTTGTTTCTTTAAAAGATCCTAAGTTAATACCTAAAGAGTTTGAAGTTTTAGCTTTCAGGATGGATTCCTTAAGAAGACTAACCTATTCTTGGGGAACATAACCTTTATCTTTCTCATAACAGGATTTTTCAATGCCTTCAAGATCAAGCTCACCAATATCCATATCTTCAATTTCGTCCAGTGCTTCCTCTTGTTGAAGAATATCCATATCCTCAACATATTTTCCTGAATATTTTCGTATGCTCCCTTCAGCAAGGTCATTCATATGTTATTGAGATGAGGACCAACTGAAGGTAGGCTTCTCAACTGCTGAACTAGAGGGAAAACCTTCTGGTTTCTTTGTTTCGATGAATCTTCCTCTTGGTTAGCCAGAATCTTGAAGGTATTAGAGTCATTCATTTTCTTGAAACTATCTTGATGATCTTTCTTCTTATTTCCTCTTTTGCGAGATGCAACCTTGATGAAACTTAGATCCATTGGGTCACTTTCCTTCCTAGACTTCTTTTTAGGATGATTCAAAGGACATTCCCGAAATAGGTGTCCATATTCATGGAAACAATGACAATGAAAAGGGACTTGTTCATAGTCCAAATTTTGAACCCAGTCTTCATCCTCCCAAATAATCTTGATGGCTTCCGAAAAAACCCGAGAGAGATCCATATAGATATAGATATGAGCATAAGCAGTGTAGCGCTGGGTATTTGCTTGTTCATAAATTTTGATAAAGGTACCTAAACAATTCCCCATTTCTTCCATTATTTCAACATCCCAGTATTCCTATGGAAGAGAGTACAACCTAATCCATACCAGTGCTATTCTCATATCCTCCTTTTTCAGACTAAATTCTTCTTTTCATGGTCGTAAAAAGAGGCCCATAGAGTAGTAAAATTACGGTCCACCATCTAATATTTAGTTCCTATCCTCTAAACTAATAAAGGAGATTGTGAAAAAAAATATTTTGATCCCAATGAAGGTCAGAATTCCCTTTAGGTTTCCAAGAAGATTTGATCTACCAAATCAACGCTTTCTTAGATGGTTGTAGACCAATTAATTTACCAATTAAATCATGATCCGACAAATATTGGATCTTGTCCCTAAGAGTTGTCGCCTTGACCACCATGGATGGCATCATTGTTGCTT
>LPNX010117782.1:145414-159093 GCA_001517045.1 Pseudotsuga menziesii | reverse complement strand
CCCCCCCCCCCCCCCCGTCTGAATCCATTGATTAATCCCAAACATCACTCGCCTACAGTAATCTCCAAAAGCACCGCCCACCTCACTTCTTAAAGCTCCAATATCCCCCTCTACCGATGGGATATTAAAGTTGGTACTAATGAGAATAATTTTCTCTTTCTTCTCTTTAAGCCAGGTTCAGTCCCTCCTTTGTGCAAAACAAATCCCAATATATCGACTCGAATGAGAAAGGCTCAGTCGGCAGCACCTATGACATAGATGTTGTCGTACCTGAGATATTTATTTTAGGGGGATTTTTCTTCCCTTGGGATTCTGCCAAGGATCTCAACCAAATACAAGGGGGTGGAGTACTTGTAGTATTTATGCATAGTTAAGATGTGACTCTATTCAACCATCGACATATAGTATAAAAATAAATATCATGGAGTATAGGAAATTCCAACCACCTCGGTGAAACAAATGTATATAACTCAATTTGTAAGAAAATACATAAGCATTCATTCAAAACAACATACATATGACTCAAATGCATTCATCATTTGCACATTTGAAACATGAATTAACATGGAAACCCATCCGGGAAAACCATAAATGATTTTTTCATATGGCATTACAAATGTATGACACCTTTTTGTATGCGTACTAAGCTATAGTCTCTGTTTTAGATCCTCTTCTCTTATCTTGACAGACTTCTCTCTCCTCCCATTCTCTTTGGTCTTATGCTACTAGTTCTTCTCAACTTGAATCGTAGTTGATCTACACACAACTTGGATGGACTTGAATTATTTATAAATATACACTCCTAACTTGTTGAATCTACTGTCGATCCACACACAACCTAGAAAAACCTGACCTTCTCTACAACTCTTCAACTCTTAGCTGCAGACTTCTTCAACTCTACACCAAGCAATTTCCAGACTAGCTAAAAACACAATAACTTAGTAAGTCATCAAGTAAGTAGATAAGCCAGTAAGAAACTAGTAAGTAAGTAAGTAAGTAACCCACAGATATCCTAGGTTCTTCCTTATTATAACCTCATACATGTCTCTCTCAGTCGAATTCATACAATTAGCCAACAGGTTGTCATTGCTATTCTAGAAACACATGTCAGCAGGCACTAACAACTTAAACTACAAATATGCTTTCATACGTGTGACATCCATTGACTCTAGATGACCTTATACCCATGATATTTTTTACTGTCACTTTCCCTTAATTGCGTTGCTGTACGCCTTCTGACATGGTTTCCTTTGTCACAAATCTTCTTGTCGTGGCTTTTCCTTCTATTGCAGCTTCTCTTCCTGTAGAGATATATTTATCTATCCCAGCCTCTTCTTCTGCCTACTCTTTTATTCCACTTCTTCTTCTATCGTAGCTCCTTCTTCCTTCCTTCTTATTATGGCGTGGCTTCCTTCTTCCTTTCTGACTCTTTTTATACTTAGTCAGAACCCAAACTGAATTCCGCCTAACTTTCCCTAGGGCCAACAGTCATTAATAAGCATTTGGAGGTATTTGAAGATATTCCCAAAGGTATTCCACCTATTTGTGACTTTGATCATTATATCCACTTAATTCTAGGTAGTGTTCCTCCTAAAATCAAACATTATCGATATCCCTATATCCAAAAGATTGAAATTGAGCGTATGGTTGCTGAAATGTTAGAGGCTGGAATAATTAGGCCTGGACAAAGTTCTTACTCCACACCAATGGTAATCGTACCTAATACAAATGGATCATGGCATATGTGTATTGATTATAGAGAGCTCAACAATATCACCATTAAAGATAAGTTTCTCATTCCCATCATTGATGAATTATTAGACGAATTACATGGAGCAATTATCTTTAGAAAGTTGGATCTTCGCTCCAAGTATCATTAGATTCAAATGAAGGATGAAGACATCCCCAAAACAACATTCAAAACTCATGAAGGTCACTATGAATATTTGGTCATGCCATTTGGTCTAACAAATGTGCCTTCCACATTTCAAGATTTGATGAATTCTATTTTCAATCCTTTCCTTAGAAAAGGTGTGCTAGTATTCTTTGATGATATACAATCTATAGAAAGTCTTGGAAAGAACATGTTAAACATGTTGACATGGTGTTATATCCCAAAATGACACATCTCTTCATGTGACCACTTTCCCATGTTTTTGTTGCATGTCGATACTTCCATGACAACACTTCATGAAAGTCATTGAAAAAGCACCTAACTTGGAGGACCCATATATTCCATTATGTAACTCCATTTGACCTCATCTCTACACCATTGGAAAGGAATCTTAGTTTGATAAAACTTTCTAGAAGACACAAAAGTCTAAAAATGCCCAGAAATACCCTTAAAATGATATTTTTTTATGCATACGCGAGTTTCCTTAAGGAAACCCACGTACATACATGACTTGCTATATATAATACTTGTGTACACCTTAAATACATGAATTTTTGCATTGCAACCTGCATATACTTCCTGCATATGCGACTGTTGTCTCTGCAACCCGCGTATTCCTCCTATAAATGTCAAAAAATACGTATTTTGAAATTCGGGTAGTATGGGTAGTTATTGAACTGACTTCTTCAGTTGTAACTACTTTGTCTTCGACCCTAACTCTTCGTGAAGCATATAAATAGAGGTAGGGAGGTCCATGAGAAGAGACTTGAAATTTTGCATTGTCATGCTGGAGGAATTGGGACTCTCTTTTCCCACACCTTTGCTCGAGCAATCATCCCCTTGTGTTGCAAAGCTTGGAGGCCGAGTTCCTTGGAGAAGAGAAGCAGCAGAACCAGATCAAGGTTTTGTGAAGTTCCCAACTTGAAGAGAAGGTATACTTGTACTTCATTTCATGATTAATAAAGATGCGATGTCCTTCTTCTTCCCAAATCATTGTTCAATGTGTGATTGAATTTATATTTATGATCAGAGGTTTATGTTAATCAGAATAGTTTCTAATATTGCTTTGATTATCATTACTTTATATGTGGTCATATTGGTTTGAGGAAGGTATAATTCGTTTTGCAGGTCTCTTGGAGCAATAGGAGTAAGAGGAGAAAGAAGAGGATTAAAGGGCTTCTTGGATCAACCTTCGTTTGGCTAAGGTATGAACCATTATAATCTCTGAAACTTGCTTATATATGCTTGTTGAACATTATACATCCACATTTCAACCCTAGTACTTTGATGGCCTCTTAAACCCTAGCCATAGGAAACTTTCCTTTACAACAGAATTGGCGACTCACGGTGGGATGAACCTTTTCTATTTTGGGTTTCTCTGTTTTTCTTCCAGTATTTTCTAAGGTTTTAGGTCCTTCTTACAAGTTAGGAACACCTTTTGAGTTTGTTGGAACACCTTTCCTGCCTTCCTAAGTCATTTTTTTACCCGTTTTGTGCCTTTTATCATCCATACACGACTTCAGGCTAAACAGTCACATGTTTGTGTTGTATACGTGACTTACACTACCTACAACCCGTGTGTCATACACACCCTACCTTAAGGAAACCCGCGTATGCACCTAAATTTGTGTTCTTTCATCATTTTCAAGGGTTTTTGGGTGATTTGAGGGTTGTTTTTAGGGTCTTCAAGGGTACTCTGTATGTGCATGAGTCTTGAGAGGTTGTTTTATCTATGTTAGGTGCTCTTTGTCTATCTTTTAAGTCTCTTTCAAGTCTTTGAACTTTTTTTTGCTGCCTTACCCCCCACCTCCTTCTTTCGCTTGACCTTGTTGGACAAGGTATTGAGAAGCCTCTATTTGTAGGTTTAGATTGATTCTTGGGACTTCTTGACCTTTGTTTACGTTAGTCTTATTGCTCAGTATCTTCATTCCAAATTTGTTGGATTGTTTACCTTTGTGAACCTTCCTTCCAAGAGAGGTTATATCCGACTTTAGGGAAACCTAGGGTTTGTTTGTGGGGTGTAGAGTAGTTGTCTATTTTCCTTGTTTACATTACTTGCTTGCATTAGTTGATAGATTGTTTTTTCTTTTGCATTTATAAAAGAAAAGAAAAATAAAGACATGTTTGCTTTATATGCTTGTAGATTAGTTTTTTAGTCTAGATTGCATGGCATATCATTGTTTTTGAAAAAAAATTAAAAAGAATTTGTTCTTTTGTGGCTTTCAAGTTTCTATTTGGAAAAAGAAAGAGAACAGTTTTTTCTTTTTACATTTCATTTCTCTTTGCTTGGTCATTTTGTTTCAACTTTGAGTCAAAACACGACATAAGTTTCATGCCATTTACCCTCTGAATAAAAACAACCCTTAAAATAAATGATATAATTTAAGAATTATTAGTAAGTTTTATTTTATAGGGTCATACACCAACTAGCTCAGGATATACTTGTGGGATAGGGAGTTTAAACTCCCCACAAGCGTTTAAATTTAGACGTAGTTGGAAAATCAATAGGTAAACCCTTTTCTATGTTGATTGTATCTGGGAAGCTCCTCTCAAATGGGAGTTAAGCACGAGGCTGCGTGGAGGCTTGGATTGAGGAGATAACCCTCTGATTCCTTGCCAAAACGTAGACCAATGTTTTTGAGCATCTGGGGACTTCTGTCAATACCACCCTCCCAGCCTCGTGTGGTTCCTGGTGTTGACAGGGTTTTGGGATTTGCTACCCTACCCATGCATACGAATCAGGCTTGCGATTCTCCCCCCAGACTGTCAATATAGTTAAGGTATCCTTTAGTCTCTTTGACATCTAGGGTTCATACACAAGTACACCGAAAGGCTATTTCTGGTTGACCTTGGACGGGCTTAGAAGGTAACCCCAATAGAAGGTGTGGGAGGGCAGTGGGCGATTCCTCTACTTGTTCCTAAGAAAATCTACAGGGATGTAAAGTAACTGTCTATCAGCTTTCTTCTAGAAAGTATATCTTATACCTGTTTGTCTGTGTGGATTTAGGAATTTTTTAGTGAGTGCTGTGTGGTTTGTCTATTCTTAGCTTTCCTTCAGGTGTGTGCTTTGTAATTTTGGTTTCCTATCGACCTCAGACTTTATCTTATTGTTTGAAACTATGGCTAATACTCCTTTGAACACCAACCAAGAGATCCCCATGCTGGGAACTCCTTGTACTATTCCTCTCATGGAGAATGTTAGTGTTCCTTTGATGACCTCCTTGAATCTACCTATATTCACCCTAGGGCTACCAGTGTGGTTGTTTTCCACTCCAACTATCCTAAATGCTCCTGATGCTTCTCAAGTAAGATCCTTATATAAAGGGCATAAAAACACTGTCTCCCCTTCACCTGTAGTTGATTCTCCTACTCCTTCTACCTCATTAGGTGAAAGTACTGATACTGGTAACCGACAATCTAAAAGGAGTAAAAGAAGGAGGAATAGGAAGAAGGCACATAAGAAAGGGGGCACCGGTTCAACCTCTACAAGTCAAGTTGAAACTCACCACCCAACCTTTGCAGTTCATGCTGGGGGCACCTATCCAACCTCTACAGGTCATGTTGGATCTAAGCACTCAACCTCTAAAATTCAAGTTGATCTTCACCATCCAACCTCTGTTGATCATGCTGGTGGGATCCTTCCAACCTTTTTAGGTCACGTCAGATCCATCCAATCACTCAGCCTCTATAGTTCATGCTGAGGGCACCCATTTTAACCTCTGATGTTCAAGTTGAAACTCCCCATCCAACCTCTGCAAGTCATGTTGGATCCATCCACCCAGCCTCTGAAGTTCATGCTGGGGGCACACACTCAGCTACTGCAAATTATGTTGATCCTAACCATCCAGCCTCTATTATTCATGTTGGTGGTGTCCATCCAACCTCTGCAGGTCATGTTGGACCCAGTCTCTCAGCCTCTGTAGGTCATGCTGGGGGAAGTCTCTCAGCCCCTATGGTTCATGCTGAAGACAATCCGTCAGCCACTGTGAGTCATGTTGACACTGTTGAAAATACTACCCATTCAAAACAAAAGCCCAATTTTCCTTTTAAGCTTTGTGAGGGAGACAACCTTACTTATAAATGCCCTTCTATCGTAGAGGTGTGAAGAGTTTGGTTTCATAGTCATCCCTTTTTTGAACATCCTGAATATTTTCAATAACCAACCTCTATTAGTCATGTTGGACCCAGTCACCCAGCCTCTGGTGGTCATGTTGGGGGGGAAATCTCACCCTCTGTAGCTCATGCTGAGAGAAAACAGTCAGCCACTGCTAGTCATGTTGACACTGTTGAGAAAAATAGTCGTTTGAAGTGCAAACTTAAGTTCCCTTGTAAGCTATGTTAGGGATATCATCTTACTCACTAGTGCCCTGCTATCACATAGGTGCGAAGAGTGTGGTCTGAGACTCAAGAATTTCCTTCTCCTAAACAACCTATAGTTTCTCAACAACCTACTCAACATTTGGTTTATCAAGTTGTCAAACCAATCCCAGATTTGTATTAGAGGAAATTTCAACTCAAAATGGGCCTCCTAAAATGAACTAATAAAATAATAGTTAAAATAATAAAATAATATTTATTAATTTTGGAGGAAGAAAAGAAAAAAACTACTTTTTTGTTCGTATTTTTGACATATCTCCCTGTGTTTTTACTCAAATTTCGATTAGGAGAGCTCGTTGGATGTGGAATTAAATTCTGCATCCAATGAGTACCCACTCGACATACTTTTGACAGACCCTTCTACCCCAAAAACAAGAAATACCTGAAAAAACGGAATAATGATGTCATCATTCCGTTTTTTTCAGGTATTTCTTGTTTTTAGGGTAGCGAGGTCCGTCAAAAGTATGCCAAGTGGGTACTTGTTGGATGTGGAATTTAATTTCATATCCAAAAAGCTCTCCCAGTCGAAATTTGAGTAAAAACACAGGGAGATATGTCAAAAATACAAACAAAAAAATCAGTTTTTTTTTATGATACCTATCCCCAAATTTATATTAAAAAAGTGTTTAAGACCTATACGGTATTTCAAATTTAAAGCAATTTCATTGGCTAACACATGATGACATGGAATTTGAATAAAAATTAAAAGGCCCATTTTGAGTTGAAATTTCTTCTAATGGTCAATCCCACTCTTCTTTCAGAGAGTGATCCTAATGTGATTGAACCAATGTCACATTTGGTCAATCGCACTCTCCCTTCGCAGAGTGACTTTCACGAAGCGGTTGAATCGATTCCATTGTCGATTAATCCCACTCTTCCTTTGGAGAGTGAAGTGTCTGCTAGTCACATTTTCTTCACTACCAGTATAGAACTTATTGAACAATGGGGCATTGAACTCACTTCGGATCAACCCCCACCAAGATCTCGGATTGCTTCCTTTATTTGGGATAGCCTAGTTGAGCCGCGCCTTCCTTCTGACGCACCTTTCCAGATAAAGGTCAAAGTTGAACCATACACAATTTCTCATTGCATTGTGGATGAAGGAGCCTCAGTTACTATCTTGTTTTCCCGTTCTTAGCGAGGCATGGGTTCTCCCAACCTTGTGTCAAATGCTAGTCAATTACTGCCGTTTGATAGAAGAACTTGTACAACCTTGGGAATTCTTTCTCAAACACCTGTTACTTTGGGTGGGAAGACCATCTTAGTTGACTTCATGGTGATAGAAGACCCCTTGGACTTCAATATGCTCCTCTGACGTGATTATGTCTATGCCATGCAAGCTGTGGTGTCAACATTATTTTGTGTGATGTACTTTAATCATGGCGAAGAAATTGTCACTATCGATTAGTTGGAATTTCTTGATCCATCTCCTGACACAACTAGAGACCAAGTCTTTCCTTTATTGATTCCCAGTGTTTCTATAGACACTACCCCACCACAGGTGATATATGTGGCCTCATGTCCTTTGCATTCAATTTCTACTGAGAAGCAGCCTCTGTTTTCATGCTTACCTTCTCGGGACTTGGTCCCAGCAGTTAACCAGGTGAGTCATCCTATACAGACTATGGAGCCTCCTCTCCACTCTGTTGATCCATTTGAAAGTTTAGACATGTGTCCTATCTCAGATGATCTCCTTCCTTCGGATGAAGTATTCCTAGAGTCTTTGATACAGTCTAACCTTCTTTTGGATGTCGGTTCAGTTGTGACTAAGTCTAACCCTAATTTTCCTAGTAATCCTGACCTTTCTTCTTATGTTGGTGTTGTTGAGTCTTTTGACTCTTCCTTTGAACAACAAGTCAGTGATCCCGATGAGTTTGATTTTTCTTATGAATTTTTCAACACTCATAATACTAAGTTTGTTCTTGCAGACTCTATCTCCCTTGTTGATTTTTTCTCTCCTTCAGAGGTTGATATTACTGATTATAAACCCTTGAGCCTTAGTTTTATAGAATCTTCTTCGGTTGATTTTTCCTTGACTTTCCCTTTTGTAGAAGATAGAAAAGTCACATGTGTTTCTGCTAAAGTGACCTGCATCGGATATTTTCTTTTGAATATGATCCTAATGTTGTTGTTTCTTGGAGACAAGATTCTTAGTTGGATTCAAAACTGCTTACTGGCCTTGTCTGATTTTTCAAGCTGTAACTGCATTTGCATGTGCCTTGCTCGTGCTTATGAGCCTGATATTGGCTTCGATGCTTTTAGCTCGTTGTATAAGCCCTCATCTCTGTTCTCATCGATGCTCTACCTTGTATCATTTTGCCTTTGCAACTTGACACCCTTTACCTTGAGGAGACGCTCCCCAAGTGTCCTTATCTTGCTCACTTTCCTTGCATTATGCATAGGTTTGTTCCTTACGCTTGGAACTAGTTTTTCCTACCTATGACACTCATTTCCTCGCATTTAGATCATTCTTTCTGCTCTCCTTTGAGCTTGTTAAAAAAAGTAAGGAGGCCGCGAGTTGACTTTTTCGGACTCGTTAAAAATTCACAAGAAAGATATTGAGTTTCTTTAGGCCCAGGTCTAACTCCTCAAAATAGACTTGAATGTCGAGTAAACTTGTCCATTCATGCTCGTTAAGAATATGTGAATGGGAATCCACATTGGTGGTAGGTTATGAATTTCTTAGACCATGTGGAATAATACGAGAAAGGAACACTCTCTTTTCTACGGATTTGAGAAGAGTATTCTTAGGCATAGGTTTATCGCTTTTCTGGACTTGAGGGACTAAATTTACAGAAAAGGAGCCCCTGATATGAGCTTAGTTTTCTCTTTTTCATGCTCTGGACCTAAACATGAAAAAGATTCTGAGTGTACTTTATGTTTTTTTCATGCTCGTTAAACACTAAAGAACAAAGCATCGATTTTATTGTTGTAAGCCCCATTTGTCGTTCTCAAATGGATCTTTCCAAGTGATCTTTCCTTCCTTCACACTCATAAAACTCAGGCTATATGCTGCTTTTGTAGGAGCATTGGGTAGGTGGTAATTTAACCTTTTTCAGACCTTCCTGACTAAATACAAAAAAGGTGTGCCTTACTTATTTGGAAGCTAAGAGAGTTCTTATGTGGTTTGTTTAATACTTTTCCAACCTCAGGAGACTTAATTGGATGAAAAAGTTCCCCCCTGGAGTCTTCTTTGGAGTTTTCAGACTCTCTAAACTATGAAAACATCATCGAGCATGTACTAGTTTTGGCTTGTAAAATCCATGAATACTCAAGCATTCTTCTGTCTCTTCCTCGAGCTTGCCAAAAATGAAGAAGGTCCTGAGTTTGCTTTCTTAGACTCGTTAAACCTTTACAAGAAATAGGGAAATGGAAGTTCATTCACATGTATTTTACATCATGGTAGCAAGTCTTGTTTCCTTAAACAAAGCACAAGTTTTGAGTCTATCAATAGTTGGGTCCTAGTATTTTGACCTTATCCTGATTTAGAGTTTTACTCCTCCAATTAGTTTCTTTTACAATTAAATGGGGAATCTGTCAATGTCTCCTACATTGTAGATTTGTGTCATTGGTATTTTTGTGTCAAAAGTTTCCTAAGTCACTTTTGTGTCATGCTCATTGTTCAAGGATTAAACCTTTGCTGACCATTCTGTAGTTGCCTTGAACTTTTGTGTCAGCCATTCCCTGGTATCAGTTCATTACATCATGTCTTTGATGGTCCTTATCACAAAATTCTGTACCAATTCCATATCCAATTAGTCTTCAACTTACCTCCTGTTGGATGATGAAGGATTCCTTAATTCCTTCCTTCCAACGGATCTCTTCCTATCAAGTGCAACACATCTTGCTTTGGGAATGAGATTTAGAGTTTTATGACAATACCTTGGGGATTGTAGTCATCAGTGGAAATTCCCCTCGCTATTGGGTAGTGGGAATACCTTAATGTCTCCTACTTGATCTATTCTTCAAGTGTTCAACTTCAAGTCCTTGTATTCGCACTTGTTAGAATGTACTAGGTACCTTGGGGACCATTTTCATTAATGGTGGTTTCCCTCGTGTTTGTTAATGGTTCTCATTATTGACCAGTAATCAAACGGTTTCCTCCATGTTCGACTTCAAATCCTTTTTTCGCATGGTTAGGATTCATATCTTTTGGGTGGTTTGGATTGAATACCTTGGGCTGACAGTAGCATTATCATCTTTTTCTATTTCCCAAGTTGCACAAGGCCTTGTCACACTTTATATGACATTTTGCTGAGACATAGATCCACCTTGTATTTTTGTGGCTATGATCGATTGTCGAGTATGGATCCACCTTGTTCATTTGTGGCCATGAATCCTTTAGATTTGATATGGCACCTTTTTGCATATTGAGCAATCATGATAGTTTCATCAGTTATACATATGTTGGATATGCCTGTATCTTTATGGAAATGATTTGTATATGGACTTGTATGTCCCAGAGATCAGTTTTGTCTGACATTATCTCTCTTTCAGGTACCTTTGTTCAAGCCTTTTGATCTTGGATTCACTGCTCTCTCCATACTCAGTTGTTTCCTTTATAATGTATTTCAGCTATCATCTTCCCCTCTAACCCCATACATTAGGGGGAATCTGTTATAGCCCAAAATGACACATCTCTGCCTGTGACCACTTTCCCATGTTTCTGTTGCATGTTGATACTTCCATGACAACACTTCATGAAAGTCACTGAAAAAACACCTAACTTGGAGGACCCATATATTGAGGTCTGTAACTCCATTTGACCTCATCGCTGCACTGGTGGAAAGGTATCTTAGTCTGCTAAAACCTTCCAGAAGACACCAAAGTCTAAAAATACCCAGAAATACCCTGAAAATGAGATTTTTTGATGCATACGTGAGTTTCCTTAAGGAAACCTGCATACGAACGTGACTTGCTATATATAATACTAGCATAATCCTTAAATACATGAATTTTTGCATTGCAACCCATGTATACTTATTGCATACATGACTGTTGTCTCTGCAACCTGCGTATTCCTCCCAAAAATGTCAAAAAAATACATATTTTGAAATTTGGGTAGTTTGGGTAGTTATGCAACTAACTCCTTCAGTTGTAACTAATTTGTCTTCGACCCTAACTCTTCATGAAGAATATAAATAGAGGTAGGTAGGTCCATGAGAAGAGACTTGAACTTTTAGATTGTCATGCTGGAGGAATTGGGACTCTCTTTTCCTACACCTTTGCCCAAGCAATCATCCCCTTGTGTTGAAGAGCTTGGAGGCTGATTTCCTTGGAGAAGAGAAGCAACAAAACCAAATCAAGGTTTCATGAAGTGCCCAACTTGAAGAGAAGATATACTTGTACTTCATGTCATGATTAATAAAGATGTGATGTCCTTCTTCTTCCCAAAGCATTGTTCAATGTGTGGTTGAATTTATATTTATGATCAGAGGTTTATGTTAATCAGAATAGTTTCTAATATTTCTTTGATTATCATTACTTTATATGTGGTCATATTGGTTTGAGGAAAGTATAATTCATTTTGTAGGTCTCTTGGATCAATAGGAGTAAGAGGATTAAAGGGATGCTTGGATCAACCTTCATTTTGCTAGTTATGAACCATTATAATCTCTAAAACTTGCTTATATATGCTTACTGAACATTATACATCCACCTTTCAACCCCAGTACATTGATGGCCTCTTAAACCCTAGCCATAGGAAACTTTCCTTTACAGCACATGGTACTATGACTACTAAAGGAGAAAGAACTGTATTCAAAACCCTCAAAAAACTTCTTTGGGCTAAAGGAGGTAGAGTATTTGGGTCATATTGTATCTCATGGAGGTGTCAAGGTAGACCCTAAAAAAATTAAATCCATGATGGATTGGACAGTTCCTAAAACCTTGAAGAATATTCAAGGATTATTAGGTCTGACAGGGTACTACTGCAAGTTTTTTCAGAACTATAGAAGAATATAAGTTGCTCTAACAACGTTACTAAAGAAAGATGCATTTTATTGGACTCCGGAAGAAACTAAATAATTTCGACAAATCAAAGAGTCCATGTGTAAAGCCCATGTTTTGGTGACACCACGCTTCACAAAAACCTTTATTGTGGAATGTGATGCTTCAAGAAATGGAATTGGAGCTGTACTAATGCAAGAAGGACACCCTCTTTCCTTCAAAAGTCATCCAATCAAGTGAAATAACTTAAAAAGACCCATTTATGAGAAGGAAATGTTGGCAATACTACATGCCTTGAAGCAATGGCGCCCCTACCTTATAGGGAGACATTTCAATGTTGAAATTGATCATGAGAGCATTAAATACTTCTTAGAACAAAGGCTATCTTCAGAAGAGAAACAAAAATGGGTGACAAAGATGTTGGGATGGATTTGAAATCATCTACAAAAAGGGGAAGAAAAATGTTGGCGCAGATGCGGTCTCCAAGAAAGATGAGGATGTTGAAGAATTACTCTATGATATTCCGATCATCCAACCAAATTACATAGTTGAAGCAATGGACGAATGGAAAATGAAGAAAAAATATGGACATTTATTCAAAAGCTACAATAGGATCCCAGTGCCTCTAATACATTTAGGTGGAAAGATGAGTTTCTATGGTACAAGGATCACTTATATATTGGGAAGAGTTCCATCTCAAGCAAAAGGTACTTTTCAAATTCCACTCCTCACCGATAGGAGGGTACTTAGGTTTCTTAAAAACCTACCATAGGGTAAAGAAAAAAAAATTGGGATGGTCTTAAAACTGATGTTCAAAATTTTGTGACAGAATGTTTGGTTTTCCAACAAAATAAAGTGGAAATAATTAAGATCCTTGGTCTCCTACAACCACTTTCCATTCCAAGCCAAAGGTGGACAAAGGTATCGATGAATTTTATCACAAGTTTACCAAAGTATGAAGGAAAGAGCATCATCATGGTGATTCTTGATAGACTTACTAAATATGCACATTTATGTGCACTATATCATCCCTTCAAATTAAGCATGGTCGCCAATTCTTTTATGGAGACAGTACAAAAACTACATGGTACTCCAAATATTATAGTAAGTGACAGGGATCCCATTTTCACTGGAAATTTTGGACCGAATTATTTTCTTGTTTGGATACTTGTTGTAATCACTTAGATTGCAAGGTTACCAATGATACACATAAAGAATAAAATAACAATAAAAAAATAACAGATAAGAATGGTAGATAGAAAAACAAATTATATTACTCAAGTACACATGTGGGTTCATAGAATAAACCGAACCGAGTATCTATATAGCTAAACAACCTATATATATGTTTAAAAAATAGTTACAGAAACTATTTTTCAGTTCAACAAACCGACACAACCTATGAGTTCGACCTAATCTACAATTAGCCAACTAGAAACTCTAGTTGGGTTAGTCAACT
>LPNX010117782.1:86573-145229 GCA_001517045.1 Pseudotsuga menziesii | reverse complement strand
TATTGAAATTCTATTGGTTCTTGAATTCCAACTCACAAAAAATTATTTTGGCACGTTTTCTTATAAGGCCCATTTTAGACCCCAAATTTCCTCTAATGTCCTCCAACATCTCCCCCAGCACAAATTCTTTCTTCGTCCCAAAGAAACAAGGAGGTGACAGTTTATGTCTTGAGTAGTTCTGTAATGATCTTTTATGGACTATCATGCCTGATAGACAGTTGTTGTTGAATGCATACTTCCACAATAGCCTCTGTGATAATTCACAATTGGTGTTGGAATTCCTCCCAAGTGCAAATTTCCTTCTGAATGTCTATGGTCAAAGTAGTGAGAATCGACTCTCTACCTTTTTATGCATGTCTATAATAAGGATATTGATCATGTCAGCCCCCAAAATTTATGCCTTTTCTTCAACAAACTCAAGTAATATTTAAATATGTGGTATGATCTTGTTGAGACTGACGAGGCTCCATCTTTCCTGGCTAATCCATTGATTCTCTTGCTTTTCTAGTTTTTCTAGTTTTGTCATTTCTAGCACGAGTTGGTCATGAATTGTTTGCTCCATTGCTTCAGTGCTTACTTGATAGTTCTAAAGTGAACTAATGAGTTCACAAGTATTTTTTACTTGTTCAAACGCTTGGCCATAGTACGTGCACCAATTTATCAAGACTTCCTTTGTTACAGTGGATTCTGTGATATACTACCCCAACAAGCCCCAACAAGTTGTAAGCTTTCAAAAATGTTGTATATTGATTTCTCAGTAGCATGGGAGTCTCTTCTGCATGTTCCTATTTCCTTTCTTGCAATTTCACTTGAAGTTTTGACATGACACTATCAAACAGTTGGTATTCCTTGTCCAATGGTTTGTCTGTGTTGACCCTTTTTGGAATTATGATGAATTGCTTCACTAGATTTTCACATTTTGTTAGGAATTCCATCTGCTCTGCCTTTATTTTCTCTAATTGTTCTTTATTTTTCTCTCTTCTAATTCTTGATTCTTTATTTATTGTGTTTACCAACAGGTTTATCTCTTCTCCTCTTTCCTTCTGCATCTTGATTATGTTGTCAATCCTAATTGATCTAGGTGAATCAGTGAGGGTATTTGTTTTTGAGGCTGATGTAGTTGTTTCTGGTGTTTTTTTCCTTTCTTATTTCTTTCTATTCTTCTCCTCCACTCCCATTCTCTATTGGCATGGGTTTGGATAAGTGACTTACATAGCATCGCAGAGGCTGTGCAAGCTCACACGACACCGTGCAGGACCAAATCAACGTGATAGATGCAGGAATAACCGTTTTTGGAATTTATTATGCAATTTTGTACTATTTGGCCACATTTTGTGGATATAGGTCACTAGTTTGTTAGAACTTAGTTAGAAGTGGACCTTGGAAGTAAAGGTGCAAGCCTATATATAGAGTTATAATTGCAATTGTAGAGGGATCATGAAGCATCATTAAGGTGAAAGATCAATCGATCCATCCATTTTGTGATCTAATTGTGATCTTGTCGCTCCATGTTGTCTTGAGTAGTTTTGTCTTTGTCTGTATCAGCTAGCTCTTGAATATTGGGTTCTGATGAGTCTCCTGCTATGAATAAGTAATGTATGATTTGGATATGTTGCACAAAAATAATATGATGTGACGGATGCTGCCCTAAATTGATCTTGTCTCTTATTTCTTTTCTGTATTTATGTGTTGCGATGTCAATGATGGATGTTTACTGAATCTGTTCTATGAATGAATGAAAGTGATGTGATGAATAAGTGAATGATGTGATTTTTTAGTGATATGTTAGTTATTCTGATAGATTTGTGATGAATGTTGCGATTCTGATTAACTATCTCTGAAGTACCCGATGATTATGGTGTTGAGTCACTGATTCCCTATCCTTCCTTCTTACTGCTAGAAACTTAGTTCTGACAGCTCTCCCTCGACATCTTGGGTGATACTTCATCCACTCTACATGTGTTTTTGGGCAGGTTCAAACCTATCTGGGCCGGTGCTCAGGGAGATCGCACTGGTTGGGCGTCGACAGAGTGAGAACCCCTGTCAATGAGGATTTGTTGGTGGGTTTTCTCCAACAAATCGTTCCATTGTCGAGACCTCATTGCAACTAAATGGAGGATATGTTGTGGCATCCAACTAAACCGAAGATTGAATATTGGTTCGACCTAGAGCTATGAGAGTTTGCTGAAATAGAAAATAAGAATCCGAGGCTGTCGACAAACGATTGGCTGACCATATATATCCATGACTGTGCCCATGAATGGTTCTTCTAGGAATTTCCTATCATACCGTATGAGTGTCTAGCACGGTTCACTTATAAGAAGAACAACCATTAAGGAGGGGAGCTGACATCCCAGACCCTTGAACTGATCCAGGAATTGCGAGAAACTGACAGCAAGGAATCATGATCTGTCGAGGTATGGCTGTATAGTATTATGGAAGGATACATCACTGAGTTTGAAGTCGATACGATGAAGCAGAAAGAGAGTTATTCAACTGACAATGAGGTAGGTTCTTGCGATCTCTACAATTATCTATTAAGATGCTTGTCTGTAAGAAGGGTATTCTAAAAATGCACCTCGAGTAGTGGAACTCTCGTGTGTGGAGGCCATGGAAACTGCGATGAAAGGGGGGAGGAAAATGGAAAGATAAGGGGTAGATGGGTATGAGTTCTGATGAGATTGTGAGGGTCGTCGAGGAAACAAGTGGTTGTACAAGGGGAGGAGCAAGGTTTCGACAAGAGAAGAGGGAGAGGACAGGGGAAGGTCTTTCTACGATCGAGACACAAGGCCATGAAAGACAACCACAATGGACGAAGTGACCCTATAGTGATGACGAGGAAGACCACACCCAGGCTACGTCGAGAGTAGTAGTAAGCTCGAAACCCAGCAGTAACATGTCCACACCTCCACGCACTACTCCACCAATAGGTAGAAAATAAAATTCTACGTTGACTTGTTAGACATGCCAGTAGTAGTCTATTAGTAGAGCACCATTTGGAGGAAGAAGGACCAGAATGGCAGGCGATGAGATGAAGCTACCAATATTCCATGGAAATGGGACTGATGACTCGGAACAGTACTAGTTCTTATGCAAAGCAGTCTAGACTTCTAGACATATCGTGGATGATGATATCAACAATAGCCAGTTGGTGACCACCCTCAAAGGTTGTGTGCTTGACTGGTACATGAGATTCATGCAGGCTCCTTAGGGAACCATGGTAAAAACAGTGAATGAGATCAGGGACAGGGGTAATTTTAAGGAACCATACTTATTTAAAAGTGTATAAATGTTGGTGAACCTTACCAATTCTTAAAACACCAACTATAAAATGTTTGGTGATACTTTTCAAAAAATATTTTAATTTCCAAGGATTTTACATCATTTATATAATAATTTGGCAATTTTTAGGGTGAAAATTTTGTAGCCCATCAAAATAGGGCGAAACAGGGCTTCAAAAAATGCAAAATGGCAAATATTTTTTTGGAGAAAAACATGGAAAAATATCCCATTGGATAAATTTTGCCCCTAAAATTATCCCTGGATTTCGGGAAGGACTATTCAAGGAATTTAAGAAACCCAAATATGAGGCCCAATATATTACAGAACTCAAGGAGATCAAGCAGTTTCTGAATGAAACTGTTTGGGATTTTTATCAATGATTTAAGACGTTGATGGCCCGAGTCAGCTTCAAAATGAGCAATGTTCAGCATAAGGAGTGGCTCATCACTTCACTGGTCTCGCACATCATATAGTCATTAATGAAACAAAATATCATGACATAGAGCTTGGCTCTGGAGATCCCGATGAAGTTAGAAGCTTCGCCTATTGGGGAGACTGCATTTGGAATGAACCAGATTCATGCACAGCTAGCAAATTTGAAACTCCAGCTGCAAGATATCAAGAGGGAACTAGAAGAACATGATGACCTTTGGTGCACACGGTGTCATGTGGATGGACACACCAAGGACACCTATCTGACTTTTCAAAATTATTTTCTCTCAGGAGCACTGAAACCCTTGAGTTTCTCTGGTGTGTCATGGTGTCATGTATTTCAAGTATATGGGCATCGACACAAAAACTGTAGCTACATGCAGAAGATGGTTACAAAGGAAGAAAGTTGTATTGCACCTTTTGTCACTCAGTGGAGCACAAGGATAAAGACTATCAAGCTTATGACTTGTTTCAAGAGAAAAAATATGATTCATACTTTGTGAAGGGTGAGGATCCCCACGTGATCCAGCAGTAGTAGCCTCAGCCGCAGATGGCGCATCCAAATTTCCAGGTGCAGTATACACCACCTCCACAAATGTAGTTTATTCCATCACAGTCACAACCCCATTTCGCATCATAGTTGCACTTTATAGCACAACCACAATTTGCACTGCGATTGCAGTACAATCAATTTCCGATCACTCAGCCTCAACTGCAGTATGTTCAAGTAGCACACTAGATTCAGCAGCAACCTATTTTCTTGCAGCAGCTAGCCCAACCACAATACTAGCAAGTAGCTCAACCACAGTACCAGTGACAAGGAGGATTCTGAGGAGGATTTAGGGGATGAGGAGGATGCTTCGGATGAGGGGGAGGATGAGGTCGAGAGTCAATATAGTGCTACACCTATGGAGTATTTGGGCACTACTAGAGGGAGTGTCCTCATGCATAAAGTACATACTACGTAGAAAGTGAACATAATGTTGAAAATTTCCCTCAGTTGATTGCGAAGTGGCAAGCTGAAAACATCCCTCAGTTGCAGAACCAGTTCCAAAACCAAAACCAAGTGTAGAACCAGCAACTATTGTAGAATTAGACTCAGATCCAACTACATACTCAAAATAATCCTATGAACCCATCAACGAATCAAAATCCACCCCTAAACCAAGCTCAAACGCAGAATCAAGGACCCACGGATGCGACGATTCTAGCAGAACCTAAAGCCCAGGTTGTTGACGTTGTTGTCATCACTCGTGCAGGTGCGACGACCAAAGAAGATGGACCCGTCAACAAGTTTGGTTTACTGGGAAGAAAAAGGAAACATTTGATATTATGACAAAGAAATATACCTTCTTTGAGGCCAAGCATGCAATCAGGAGAAATTCGGGTAAGTCACCTATTGTTGAAATGCCATCTACTTTTGCTACTTTTGCTCCTTTTGCTCCTTTTGAGAGTTGTCTATCGCTAACTATAGATATCAAGGCTCTCATTGAGATTGAGAAGTTGTTATACCACCAGAATAATATGCTGAAGGATTCCATAGTGAACTCCCTCCAAAAGAGAAAGATAGGAAAAAAGACAAGAATGAACATCTAGATCGGGGATTATGAAGTCGATTTAGTTATTCTGGATCTCGGGTCAGATGTGAATATTTTGACCAAGAATACTTGGAAACTGATGGGAAATCCAATGTTGGGATGGTCCCTTATGCAACTGCAACTAGAAAATAAGGCCAAAGTTCAACCTATTGGTCGTGTATCAAACCTAGTTGTTGATGTCAAATATATGAAGACATATGCCAATTTTGATGTTATTGAAGTAGTTGACGGTGGAGGCTCCTATCCCGTGCTACTAGGTATTGGATGGGGGAATGATAGCATGGTAGTTATCAATTTCAAGAAGTAGGTTATGACATTCGAAAACCAATATATCAGGGTCATTGGTCCCAAGGACCCTCAGGAAGGACGCCAATATATTGAACCTGTCAAGGATGAAGTTGGTAGAGGCTAGGATCATGCCTACAATATCTCTGAAGAGTATATCCACCCTACCATCGATGGAGAACTTGGATGGTGCAGCACTATCTCTACGTCCTCTGATTTTGATGATTCTTTAGAAAACTGGCAAAATTGGCTGCATGAGTTGTCTTTTAGAAAGTGTGGACTGGTCATGCAATCCCTCCATCGCATCGTAAATGAGATTATCAAGTTTCTAATCTATGAATAAAAAGTATTTGAACCACAGAGGTTGTTGGCACTAGAAGAAGAATTGAAGGTCACATTAGCACGCTAGTGGGCGACTCACAAAAAGACAATCCATGAATGGGCACAATGTCAACGATTGATGACTATGTGCTTCGGTGATTCAGAGATCTATCATGCTGGGAGATATGATGGGAAGAATGACCCCACCGATCATTTGATGGAATTCCATGCCTTGTGGGGGTCATGACCCAAGAATGAGTGGGTCCATGCTTTTTTTCATACTTTGGAAGAGATTCCTAGATCCTGGTATTTAACGACGGAACTATGCAGAACCATAACTACCTGGGAGGAGCTATCAGTTTTCTTTGCACAGAATTTTAGTTTCCCGGATGCTAACCCTGAGGTCCATAATGCACTGTAACTCATCCGCACTGTAGTATTTAAGGTTGTACCAGCTTCATACCCTCTAGATTTGCATGCGCAATGTCATATGTAATACATGATGACATGTTACAATCTATCTGGTGAACCTGAAGATGATGATGACATGCAAAATGTCAATATTCTGGAATCAGAAGGAAGTCACGATGTTGCAGCACTAGACATACCAACTAACCCCATGAGTCAACCGCTGAAGATAAAAAAAATTAACATTGGGACGAAAGAGAACCTAAATTTTGCTAATATTGGGAACTATTTGGACGATGAGACAATGGCAAGGATCATAGATCTACTGCATGAGTTCCAGGATCTCTTCCCAACATAGTTCTCAGAAATGAAAGGGATATTAGGGGATCTAGGGGAAACGAAAATCCAGTTCAAATCAGACATGAAACCTGTGCAACAGAGGCTATATTGACTGAACCTGCGATACAAAGAACATCTCAAGGATGAGCTCAACCAAATGTTGGATGCTAGAATCATTGAGCCTGTCAAAGAGTCGAAATGGATAAGCCCTATGGTTGTTCAGGAAAAAAAGACTGGAGAGGTTCGCATTTGTGTTGACTTGAGAAAGCTGAATGTTTCCTTCCTGCATGATCCTTTTCCAACTCCCTTTACAGATGAGGTCCTTGAAGGGGTAGGCGGTCAGGAGATGTACTCCTTCACGGATGGATTTTTGGGGTATCAACAAATATGAATCATAAAGGAAGATCGACATAAGACCACATTTGTCACTGAATGGGTTTTTTTTTAATATATAGTCATGCCCTTTGGATTGAAGAATGCACCAATGATATTTTCTCAGGTGGTTTTCATTGCATTCAAAGATTTCATTCAGAAGTTGTTGCATGTATACATGGATGATTGGATAGTTTATGGTCTGGTTAAGGATCATTTAGCAAACCTGCAATTGATTATGGAAAGGTGTCGACAGCATCAAATTGTGTTGAATTGAAAGAAGTGCATTTTTTGTACGCCATTCGGGATGCTATTAGGACACATAGTATGCAAGCAAGGTCCGTTGGTCGACCCTGCGAAGATCGTGCTTATACTTAGTCTACCGCAACTGACAAATGTGAAGATGCTTCATGTGATGCTGGGACACACGGGGTACTATCGTAAGATCATCAAAGGATACACTGCAATTACTGCCCCTATGGAGAAGCTTTTAAATAAGGATGTTGCATTTGAGTGGAATCAAGAGTGTTAAGGAATCTTCAACACACCGAAGGCCAAGATGGTGTCATCACCTATACTTGTATTCCCCTATTGGAACAAGGAGTTCCATGTCCATGTCGATGCCTCTTCTATTGCGCTGGGGGTAGTACTTGCGCAACCAGGTGAGGGCAGCCTGGATCATCCGATCACATTTCCAATTAGGAAACTGTCTTTTTATGAAAGGAATTACACAACCATTGATAAAGAGGGCTTGGGCATGGTTTACGCACTACAAAAGTTTAGGCACTATCTATTGGGTGGTCACTTCAAAATGTTCACGAACCATTCAGCTTTGCAATATCTGGTCAATAAGCTTGTGTTGGGGGGGAATATCTGTTGATGGCTGTTATTTTTTCAAGAATTTGACTTTGAGATAATTGTGAAGCTAGGACGGTTGAATGTTGTCCTTGATCATCTGTCCTACATTGAGATAGGAGAAGAACCTACCAATGTTGATTATGGATTTCCTGATGCGCATCTATTCCGGGTAGATATCGCAGAGGATCATTATGCTCCATTCATTCAGTTCTTGGTGACTGGAGTTTCCCTAAAGGACCTGTCAACCAATCAAAAGTAGCAGTTGGTAGTGAAGGATTTGGAGTTCTAGCTGATTACTGGGCAGTTATACAAACTTGGATCAGATGAAATCTTGCGATGGTGCATCTTACCGCATGAGCAAGGACCTGTTCTAGCAGAAGTGCACGTAGGAATCACAGGAGGACACTATGGAGGAAGGGATACTGCGCGTAAGGTGCTATGTGTTGGGATATGGTGGCCTACTTTACATAATGATGTGGCAGATTATGCACGGTGTTGCGATGTCTTCCACCGCATTGAAAAACCATCATGAAAGGATGAGATGCCGCTTGTGCCCTAGGTAACTCTACAACCTTTTGATAAATGGGTTATGGACTTTGTGGTTCCAATTAATCCACTAGGAAAGTGGACTGGTTCATGGTACATTATTATAGCAACTGGCTATCTAACAAGGTGGGCGGAGGCTGTGCCAGTTGCGTACTGCACCGCTATGATAGCAACAAAGTTCATATTTGAGAATATTATGACACGGTTTGGACTTCCCAGGATATTGATGAGTGAACAAGGCAGTCACTTTATTAATCAAATGGTGAGAACACTAATCAAGGAGTTGTAGGTGCAGCATAAGAAAAGCACACCATACCAATCGACAAGCGAATGGGACTATTGAGGCCTTCAACAAAATATTGCAAACCACGCATACAAAGGTATGTAATGCTAATTACGATGACTGGGATTTGAAAAATCCAGTGGTACTATGGGAATATTGCACCACTTATAAGAGACAGATAGGACAGACACCGTTCAAATTGGTATATGGGAAAGAGGCGGTCATGCCTATGGAATACAATGTTCCTAGTCTACGTATTGCTGCTGCGACTAGCATGGATAATGCATAAGCACTAGAGGAGCACATTGCATAGTTGATCCATCTTGAAGAGGACTGCTTTATCGCAGGTTTCCACTAGCGTGTCTAGAAGGATCGACAGAAGTCATGGCATGATCACCACATTAAGAATACATAATTTACACAGGGATATTTGGTGTTGTTATAAGATAATAAGTTCAAGAAGCATCCAGGTAAGTTACAGATGCACTGGTTAGGCCAATATCTTGTTCACTCAATTACTTCTAGGGGTGCAGTTCAATTACAACAATTAGATGGTGCGGTGTTGCTAAAACTTGTGAATGGTAGCCATTTGAAGCCCTATAGGACGAGGCCCGAACCACGCAATGCTTGAGGCACTGCGCAAGGGTAAAGAATATATATATATATAGACTAGGTAGATAGAAACATGGAGAGCATGAAGGAAGAAGGCTGCGGCGAGGTGGTCCATCAGACCAAGGTTCTGCATCCACAGGTGGCTACAGCGATAGGGTCGCAACATGAAAAGGGACGGGGTTGCACGATCGGCAGTCACCAGAGAAGAGTGGCTCACACTATACAGAAAAATCTATGATGGTGACTGGAGGTCACATCATCATGGCTATCAAATGTCACGCCATAACAGTAGTCAAAGAAAGAAACGATAGCACGGTTGATGTCATCAGTTCATGATAGCAGATATGAATGGAAGGGTGGAAGAATCAATGACATATTTAGCACATGTATGAGGGATCTATTCATAATAATACCTCGAGTGATTCATGATGGCATCTAAGTCGAAGTTGGTGATTATAAGCTGATAAATGGTAGTTGTATGAACCCCATTAGGAAGTGTTACACTGAGTTAAGTTGCAAAAGAGTTGGGTTGGGTTGTTGGAGGAAGCTCCACTATGTCAGGTTGTGGTTGTTGAAGGGGCACTACAAACCTCCCTGGATACTGGGAATCCTATGAGTGAGAATGTTGTCCCAGCAGACGTTGATGAACAAGTTGTGAGTAAGCAGGTTAGTTCAGCCGAGATAGAGGTCTCTGGCAAAGTCATCCTTGGCTATGTTTCTCCCGGTTGGTCTGAGGTGCCAACTAAGGAAACCATGAGGAATCCAGATGGGACCAAAGTTCCTTCTGCACTTGACTAAGTCTGCAGGAACAGGGCACCGGGTCCTTCAGGCGGCATCAAATGAGCCCAGAAGGACCAAGTCGAAAGACGTGGGTTGAGCTTGAATGCAAGGAAGGACCAAGTGGACAAGTGCAGACTGCACCTAATGGCCAGGAAGGACCAAGTGGCCATATGTGGGGCTTCATACCAAGCCAACAAACAATTTATGAAATACGACCAAAAATGGAGAATGATGTCATATTCATAGGAGCTAGAGCATGATGGCATTGTAGGTTACACAAGTCCAGAATATTGATAGGATCTGCTACAGTCGATGTCGAAGGAAGTAGTTGTGAGGAAGACACCATGGCCAGCTGATGTGACTCAAGGACGAGCCACAAGACTATGTTGGGGGCCTATTGGCAAGGGTTTGCGTAAGTGATTTGCGCAGCACCGCAGATGCTGCAATCTCATGTGACACCGCGCAGGACCAAATCAACGCTATAGATAAAGGAATAACCATTTTTGGAATTTCTTATGCTTCTTTGTATTGTTTGAACACATTTTGTGGATATAGGTTACTAGTTTGTTAGAATTTAGTTAGAAGTGGACCTTGGATGTAAAGCCACAAACCTATATATAGAGTTAGAATTGCAATTGTAGAGGGATCATGAAGCATCATTGAGGTGAAACATCAATCGATACATCCATTTTGTGATTTGATTGTGATCTTGTCGCTCCATGTTGTCTGGAGTAGTTTTGGCTTTGTTTGTGTCCACCAACTCTTGAATATTGGGTTGTGATTAGTCTCCTACTATGGAGAAGTACTATATGATTTGGATCTATTGCGTAGAAATAATATGATATGATGGATGTTTCCCTAAATTGATCTTGTCTCTTATTTCTTTTCTATATTTATGTGCTGCAATGTCAATGATGGATGTTTACTGAATCTGTTGTATGAATGAATGAAACTGTTGTGATGAATAAGTGAATGATGTGATATGTTAGTGATATGTTGGTTATTCTAATAGACCTGTGATGAATGTTGCGATTCTGATTAACTATCTCTAAAGTACTTGATGATTATGCTGTTGAGTTGTTGATTCCCTATTCTTCCTTCTTACTGCCAGAAACTTGGTTCCAACAGCTCTCCCTCGACATCTCAGGTGAGACTTCATCTGATCTGCAGGTGTTTCCAGGAAGGTTCAAACCTATCTGGGTCAGTGCTCAAGGAGATCATGCTGGTTGGGCATCGACAGAGTGAGAACCTCTATTGACAAGGCTTTGTTGGTGGTTTTTTACCAACATTCTCTATTTTTTCTTTCAATCTCTTCAGTCAGTGGAGGTGTAGCATGTGTTTTCTTTGTAGCTGTGATAGATACAATAGGATTTACTGGATGGATTTCTGGTGGAAGATTGAAAGGTGATGCTTGTGGAGGTGGTGTGGGTGAAGGGAGGGGTGGTGGTTTCTCAGAATTTGATGGTAGGAAAGTCAGGATGGAACCTGTCGATAAAGAGTCATCAAAAATTTCAGTTTCTTTTTACTACTTCACCATCCTCAACCAAGTTGATATTTTCGACCATTTCTTCGCTAAGCTCTACTAGTTCGACCGGGTCATCAACTTCAACAATTTCCTCATAAATGGTAGGTTCAGCTTCTTCATCAATCGGGTTAAGAAGTGGGGGGTTTTCAATGGAGTGTGGAATGAATGAAGAGATTTTCTCTACCACAATCTCATTGGTTTTATCCGGGTTTCTCTAGAAAGTGGATTTTATATGTCCCATCAGTTGTGTTTCTGGTGTAGAAGGTTGCAGATGATTTAGATTTGGGATAATGGATAAAATATATTGTGGGGGTTTGGAGGTGATAACCAATTTCGTTATCATTATTTGCTGAACATTGGGAAAAATGAATGGAATTTGGTTTATAAAATCCTGAAGGTCATTCTCTTTTTCCACTTTGGTATGGAGGTGTGATGGTAATTCTTGTAAGTATGGATTCACGGTGGTGGTTGGTGTAATGATTTTCGAATTTGGTAGAACTTCTTCGACAATTTGAGTGATGGATGGAGGGAGTGGAGTGTGAGTGAGGTCGACTAGATTGATAATAGGTGGGGTAGCAGTTTTTTATTTCTTTGATTTTTATTATGCTTTCTTTTTTCTTCTATAATGAACTTCTTGAACTGTTCATCGACTGGTATCTTTTTTTTGGAAGCATCCTCCAGAATCTGTACTACTCTAGCATATAGCTCATTGTTTTCATATTTTTATGTATCTTGAAGTATAAGCTTGTACTTCCCCTTTCCTCTCATCGGGTTCTTTCTTTTCTATCGAGCCTTATATAGCTTGTTAGCTAGCTAATGGATATTTTCCTTTGTCATTGCATACTCGAGAAGAAGGGTGTCAAATTGGGTACCTTCATATGTTGGTGTTGCTTCCTCCTCTAGGTATTGTCTTGTTGGTGGTATGGTAACCCCTAGAGGCTTGATGTCACCAGTTCTTATATTATCAAGATTAAAAATGCTAATATGAAGTCGAACTTCATAATCTTCTTCTTTCTCCTGATCAGTCAAAGGTTCGACTATGGGTTGGTCGACTTTCTTTGATATTGGTGGTATGTCTAACTTAGTGTTATACTATCTTCTGAGCTCGAAAAATGTTTCTTCGAATGAAGGATAGAAGTTGAGGGGCTTAACATTTCCTCCATCCCCCTATAGATACAAGATCGATGTATGGTCCAATTCCAGTTGAATATGTGAAGTCAGTGGAAAACATTGTCAAATATTTTATGGTACCATGCATATGGTCATTTTAATTCTTTAAATCCTAGAACCAAGTATACAACCAAAACTTAGACACATTTTATCCCAGTCGAAAAACACTTGAACTTCCACATGGCGATTCTTTTTGGTTCATTGAAATCCTGATCTCTGACTGGTTGAAGATGGTACATTGCAATCCAAATGATTAATGAAGGATATATGATTGGGGTTCCCTCCTCCTGGAATTTTACACAAGTGTGCTTGATTATTTATGTTAGGTGTTCTTCCCACCAGTAGAGTTTTCCTCTTTCTAATATGTTCTGTACTGCTTCTAAAATGTCGAGTTTTAAGTCAGAATCTCACCCTGTGCTTGTTAGACCTGTAAAAATAATGTTCGCAGCTATCTTTGGTGTGGCATATTGGATTTGGATTATTATTAAGACCCGTGAATATTTCTTGTCGTTGTTTCTATTATTTTTTCCACTATGCCTAGGTTTAACCTCACGGGTATCATTTCTCCTCTATTCGATAAACTAGTAAGCATGTAGACCATGTCACTAGATATTTCAACAGGCCTATCGAAATAGAATTTCTTGTTGTAATACCTGCTAACAATGAACTATACAATTATCTCTTTTGTTCCAGAAAAGTTGTCCATTAGAGGCACATTCATAGAACTGAGGATTGTTCTTGTGCTTATATTTTGAGCTTCCTCCGTCAGTTTGTCATTTCTCGTATGCATAATCCTTGATTTCCTTCCATATTATTTTCCATGATGTTTCTATAAATTTTTCACTGTGAATGTTATGCATTTGTTGTACCAAAAGGGGTGTTGTATTTTTCTAGCTCTTTAATTTTTTTTGTTGCAGACCTTGTAGTTTTCTTCTTGGGTGCCATTATGTCGGTTGAATTCTATGGTTCACAAATAAGTAACTTGGTCTCAGGGTTTTGGTTGCTCTTATTCTCTATCTCTTCACGGAATGATGTCTGATTCTCATCTAGTGTGGTACTATTTATAGTGGAAATAATTGGAGCAGGAGGAGGCGTAGTAGATGGAGGTATTAATTGATGTGTTAATGGAGGATTTGACTATGAAGGACAGTCTGTCAAGGGTTATTTTAATGCATGTTGTATTTTTCATTCCATATGTCGATGATCATTATTACGTGATTGGACCATTGGTCCTTCTTCATGTCGATGTGTGCCGAGGTCCTGGTGATGTCGGTGGAATGGTCGGTATTCTTCGTGTCTATTATGTCAGTGGTTATATCTTTCAAATGGTAATATGCTACTTCCTTCCTAAGAATTCATCCAAAATCCTGTCATATTGATTTTCTATAATGTTTTCTTTGTCTCTGAACTTAGGTTTTTATAGTATTTGTTTTGTTTTGTTTTCAATTTTTTGGTATCAATTATACAACCATTTTTTTAATGCTTCACAGTGTTTTAGTCGAGCACCATTAACAAGTTTCTGAAATATAGTTCCATGTAATTTTTTCAATCAAACATATCCATTAGCATTGATTTCTTCTAAATTATATGGTCCCATCCATTCTATATGTAATTTATCAGGGTTTCCTTTTACTCGACTATTATACAACAATGCAAGGTCTCCAAGCGACATATTTTTATCTCTGATATTTTGGCCTTGCCAAGCTTTCTGCTATTTTTTTTGGATTTCTTGGTGCTGCATTACGATCGGTCGATGTTCTTCTAGCTTATATAGTTGTATTAATCATTTTTTTCTATAATTTTTAGCATCGATGTGAAATATGTCAGCAATTATAGGTGCTTGTTGTCGAAAGTATAAAGGAACGACTACGTCTTGTCCATAAACAAGTCAACATGGTGTTTGATCTATCATTACTTGTACATCATTTTGTATTCCCATAATATAGCATGAATATTTTTGTCCCAATCATCCTTGTCGGTATTACATATTTTTGTTAGGCCTCTAGTTAATTTTTTGTTGAATGCTTCGATTGCACCATTGGATTGTGGATGATAAGTTGTACTCTTTCAGTGTACTTCTATTGTAAGTTGTTTTGTTAAAGATGCAATAGTTTTGTTTATAAAATTTGACACTTGATCATTGATCAAGGTCAATGGACAACCAAATCTAGTAATTATATTCTCATATATAAATTTCGTGACTACCTCACTTGAGCACGTTTTGACAGGTTCTGCTTATTCCCACTTAGTGACATATTCGACTGCTGTAATAATATATCGTGCTCCCGACCGTGTAGCTGGTATTGGAAATGGACCTATAAATTTGATCGCCCAAATTTTGAACATTAGGATTGGGTTTATAAATATTAAAGGCATTTTGGTAATTTGTAGATGCTGGCCTAGTCGTTGGCAACAATCACATTTTCTTACAAATATTCTGCAATATCAGTATAATGTTAGCCACCATAATCTTGACTGTTGGATTTTCTTAGCAGTCGTGTATGACTGAAAATGTCCTCTAGCTGGGCCATAATGTGTTTCATGCATTATACTTTCTCTTTCGTGGTCAAGAATACATCGATGGAGTACCTTGTATAAACCTAGTTTATAGAGAAATCTGTTTACTATACTACAAGAGGGTAGGCTTATCAAGGAAAAGGGAGAGTCTCTTCATCATAGCAAGAAACTACTAGATAAATAGGTGGTTATTCCTAGAAAATCCCAGGTATAGACAGTAGGGATTCTCCCCAATAATCGTTCCCAATTAGATCACTTATCATTTGGTATGGAGAGTCCATCTGGTTAATGGCCCGGCTACCGTAAGATTAAAAGAAAGTTTAAATTCTATTTACTGCTTCTGGCCCAGCCCACCGTTTATGTATTTTATGTTTATCTAAATGATATGCAAGTGCCTATTTTAAATGCAATTTAACAGGAAACAAAGGATTCACAATGTGATGCGTAGGTTCTTACCTCCCGTCTCATCCCCTTTGTCCCTGAACTACAGAAAGAAAATAACATCTACTCTAAGCTATCTAACCTATCCTCGAGGAGCAATATTATTATTTATATGAGTAATTTCTTCATTTTTGCACAAGGAATTTTACAGATAGCTAATAGATTCGGAATACATAAACACAGTAGAAAAATTAACATAGAGATAGCTCAGTGTTTGTTACAACATTCATTACTCATTGGCTATATAAGATTCATAACAAGAAAATGAAATCATTCACAACATAGGAATAGCCCAGAACTTAGAATGATCTCACATATTTGCGTATTAAGATAAAGCAGAAATAGTTTCATATCTAGCCATATACACAACATGCATTTGCAACCTAAACAACATCTTCTCCAGCAGAAATTTGATCCTCTTTATTATAACAAGAAGTAGTTCTTCTTACAACAAGTAGTTCACCATAACAAATCTAGAAAATTCCTTTTCTCATTCGATCCATCTATATTTTTACATTACAAAATGACCTTTGGTCTCCCTTCCCTTTAGGATTCCTTAACTTTTAGTTACATAAAGTTTGTCTCTAAAGTATTTAAAAATAAATATATAATATTACAAATATATCCACGTGTGAATAGGACAAACTACTTAAGTGGATCCAGTCAAACTACTTATGAATTGATTCCATGCTAAAGCATCTGAGGTAATTGTCTCGAACTCTATGGATTCTAAAAATATGACTGTGACCTCATGTTCGGCCAGCTGGCCCTTTATGTATGCTACTCTCGCATGGGTCACTCTCAGCATATCTTCTAGTAAACAGTTACTAACCACTGCTTGGGTCACTAGACTCTTTACCACCTTTGTGTCTAAACCTTTAACCAGCTGAATATTTAAATCATCCTCTTGTAGCTTATCCTTCAGTTGTTTTAAGTGTTCTTCATGCTATGGAAATTATTGTATCCTCTGTGCTGAAGGAGTCAAATATTTGTTATGATTTATAAGCATACTCCTGAAAAATTCTACACATTTGTCCATTGTCTTTTCCACTGCTTCCACCAACCTCTCAGCAGCTCTGCTGCTGAAATTCATAATATCATATTCAATAAGCAACTTTTTCGAACATTTTTCAAGTGTGTTTTTTGGGTTCTCTACATTTTTTTCTAACCATGTTAGCTGGCCTTGTAGGATCTCAACAATTTCCTAGGTTTTGTCCTTGAAAGTAGTAGCCACTGTTGAGATCTCCTAAATTCGATCTTCAGCTTGATTGATCTGGAAATATTCTTTCACCATCTTGACCTGTACTTGATAGATTTTCCTTCCAACTAAGAGAGCATGCTCCCTTATAGGAGCTATGTCTACTTTCCTCTCATTGGTTTCCTTGAAAAGAAATTCCATGGAACTGTTCTGCGCTTCAATCTCTATGATTCAAACTCTGTGCTCCTCTGCTCCCTAATCAGCTGTTGATTTCAAAACTTCCATTTCTGTTAAGATTCTCTCCAACTTCTGCTTTTCCCTATCAAGAGTCATGTTTGACTGCTTCAAATTATCCCTTTCCTCCCCTAGGATTTGGTAATCTTGTTGCAGCTTTTCATAATGTGAAAGAGTAGCTTCGTATTTTCTTTTAGACTCTCGACCTACTCTTTCCTCCTTTCTCAAAAATTCTTTCATGTCTACCATCTTTCCTTTATACTGATCAGTGGTTTCAGTAATATTGCTAATATTATGAGCATTTGCAGTGGAAATTGCAACACCCATGGAGGCCATTTGCTTGGGATTTTCTTCTAAATTTCTCACGACCATCTTCTCGGTCACTGTGGTGATCCCAGGTTGAGTTCCCATCTTTAAAGTATTTTCAGTTTTCCACACAATGGATTTTCCTTTAGGGTCAAAAAATACATTCTCTAAGCATGTAGCTTCATGTTGTTTAAAAGGGGTGAATTACACAAACC
Organism: Pseudotsuga menziesii; assembly: GCA_001517045.1. Classification (NCBI taxonomy): domain Eukaryota; kingdom Viridiplantae; phylum Streptophyta; class Pinopsida; order Pinales; family Pinaceae; genus Pseudotsuga; species Pseudotsuga menziesii. The sequence continues at coordinate 127,507 of LPNX010117782.1, read as the reverse complement.
CCAATTCAACCATCGGGAGCAGCCCTCTAGTGAGTATGTTACAAGAAGTGGATGGAATTTTTTATGTATTGTCCTAAGTAGGACTCTGTCCCTAATTTTCACCACCCAAGTCCTCTTGATATTTCTTTCTTTGCTCTTCTATGGTTCTTTCTTGATCTTGTATCTCCTGACCTGGATTGTGAATTTCCTAAGCTATTTATTTTTCTAGCTCTATAATATTTTCCAAGATAGAATCTTCTTTCTTTCTACTAGAAACCTCTTCTTCTTCTTTCTCCCTCTAGGATTCTTCAACTAAAATATTTCTCACTCCCTCTCCCAATCTACGTCCATTCTCTTTTTCTTTTTTCCTCGCAGCTTCTTCTTCTTGACCCTTTGATTATGGAAGACTACTACTACTTATTTTTATGTCAGATGTCATGGTTTTATTTCTTAGTCATTTATTTAAAGCTGTCATGCCACAGAAATTCCTGCATACCTCTTCCTCCTTGTCCACATGGTTAGTGTATTCAAAAATTACCTTAAGGAGTGCTCGATGGGTTGCAAACTTTCCTTGTGAATCATTCTTGTGAAAGATTTTTTCTCTAAAATGAAATCTTTCCAGTTCTTTAACAAACTATAGAGAATTCTTGACTCCAGTGAACTTATAATTCCCTACATAAAATGACATTGGTGGGAACACAACTTTCTTAAGTTCAAATAAGTGGCTTCCCTAGCCATCCAAGAAAAATTGTCTTACGACTTCCTTATGAACTATGTAGTTTGTAGCATATCCGGGAAACAATGAAGGTGTTTTAGTTCCCCATACATCCTAAGATACGTTCCTTCTTTGGAGAATAATTAATCTATGAATTCCTTGATCGAATCTAGGGCTCCCTTAGATAATCACTTATAGTACTCTTCTAAGAAAATTAACTGGTATAAAGGTATCATGAACTCTTCACAAATCAACTTATAGTAATTGTGGTACTTGTGTCCCCATAGTATCTAATAAGTTGTATAGATAGGGGCTTTCCCTTCCATCCATGTGCAGTTTAACCTTTTAAATGGGTGGAGGAAAAGTATGCAATCTATCAAAAAGTATCCCATGTAAAATTCATATTTCCTTTGGTGTAATCCTTCTTGGGCTGCAGTAATGGTAGTGGATAGGATATTGGCCACTATATCAGCTTAGTTGAAAATCGTTCCTTTCATGGCCACATAGTAGATCAGTGGGATCCATCCAAAATTATAGGTTCTACCATTAGCCCTGCCAAAAACCCTGCTCAACATCAGCACTGCCATTTTGTATCGGGTACACAAATTAGCAGTCTTGCATTCTGTCATGTCCCCGGTTTCGACCCCGTTTGCATGATGTATATATTGTAATTAATCGTGGTGAGGAGCTCAAGGCAAAAACCCCACCATCGATTTGGTTGTGTATGTTTCAGCAATGGGGATAATTGCCGATGGAATGTAGTGCTATCCAGCACATTTTAATGTGGCATCATGTAAAACCGCACATCAAATAAAACTAAAACCACAACCAGCTACGGCAGTGCAATGTTGAATGAAAAGGGCATGGATTCCAAAGGATAAGGGGTGGGGATGTCAAACCTTGGTTATGGGGGAGTTATTGCTGAAGTGGTGGTGGTTGGGGGAGTTATTGCTGAAGTGGTGGTGGTTGTGGCAGGCTGTCAGCCTTACCCAATTTCCCACTCCACCCATGGCTGCCCATTCTTCTCCCTCACGCACTCTTCCCTGGACAGTTTACACTCTCACCACGATTTTGGTCTGTTGGCTTCTCACGCACAGGTTTTGGGGGCGTTTTTGGTCTCACGCAGGTTTTCTTCCTCTTCCCCACGAGTTGCTGAAGCACCCACGCACTGTAATTCGCGTCCTTGCTGTTGTTTTGTTCATCCACGGGCAAAAATGGAGCTGCTTTTCCTCACGCAGGGCCTCCATTGTCTGTTCCTTTCCTTGCTGGGTCGGATTGGTTACCCACGCCCTGGTATTCTTCTGTTTGGGGTGCACATAGGGAGCTGAGAGCCATGCTCTTGCATCTAGGACTGACTGTGAAGGGCCATTCACGTTTTTAGTTGTCTCACAGGTTAATTGGGTCATTTTTCCCTGTTGTGAGTCGTGCTCACTGTTTTTGCTTTGGGGCTGTTGTCTTCCCCACGTTTCTTGTTGGCAGTGGTGTCCAACTGCGTTTTGGGCCACTGGGTTTTTGTGGTGAGTCGTTTTTCTGCTGTGAGCTGCGTTTGAGTCTCCCATAGCTATGTCGGAGTGCTGTTTCTTATCCACTGTGGGCTGTGGAATGTTACCATTGTTTCCATTGTGAAATTGGGCTGTTGTTGCTGAGTTGTTTTGGCCACGTTAGGGCCAAAACCAACTCCGTGTTTCCCTGTGGACTTGAGCTGTCCTCTTCTCCTGTTTGGGATTATCCCTGGTTGTCTTTGTTTCTTCACAGGGCTGTGAAGGGTGGTTTTGCTGCTGGTATGCAGTGGTTGTCCTCTTGGGATGTGCTGGCTTGGCTGCTGTTGATGGCCTGTTAAACCCAGCAGTGTTTGGGTTGGCTGACTGTGTCCCCTTGGCTATGTGTAAGCCTGCAATTGACCCTTATCCTGAAGGAATCATGCCCAGCTCGAGGGTGGCAGCGTTGCTGAGAGATTGATGAGCAAGCTGGCCTATGGTTGGGTGGAACGTTGCAGCGACGTAGCTGGTTGCGGTTGAATTCTTCATTAACAGATAAGTGCTGCTAGTATATCTCTGAAATTATATATTGATGTAAATGAATAATGATGAACATGATTAATGCTGGAATGTATGTTTGCTTCCGCTGTTTGATGAAAGAATTATGCATTGAGTAATTGTGCATGTAAAATGATGGACTGTGCATTCTTTTATGCATGTTGTTTAAACTTGCAATGTTCAGCATTATTGACTGTTGTTTATGTTCATGGGCTATTTGTCCCGGTTAAATTTTTGATTGGTCAGCTCCTCGCGTCCTATTCGCCGGTTGAGGGACGGGGACGTGACACATTCCCTAGAGTGATTTTTTCTGAATGTCTTCCCCTCTTCTACCATCATCTTGGTTGTATCGATGTAATCAAATTTTAAATTTTTTACCCATTTGGTTGTCATACTAATTTTCGAGGGAGGTAAGCTGTATGATTTTACAATAAACGTTGGTTTGAAGTATGCAATTCCTTTGTCCTCCACATTGTTCATTATTTTCCTTGTTGAATCCACTCTGAGCAGAACCCATTCGATAACCTCTGCGTAAGAAAATAGTTCTGGTCTAGTAGCCACTTTGGTGATTCCAAACCTTAGTATGTTATCATATAGGGATAGATCAATTCCACCCTTTGTGTGGGGGAGCCTTCTTTATCTGAGTCATACTCTACAATCTTTTCCTTCTTTTTCCCTTTCTTTGTCATGCTGTCTAGCATGAACTATGACTGCAAATAACATAAAATTTGTTTCATCATTTCACATTTTTTAACAAAAGTATGCATATCATGAAATTATAGGCACACTACTTCTAAAACATAATGTAGCAATCTGCCTTACCCTGCCATTCTCATCCATCGAGACATGGAAAACAAACTTCAGTGCAATGAGGGAAAAATTTGGTAATGGAAACATTAAGACATGGTGATTTTGACTAGGACATCCCTGTCTTTACAAAAATGGAAGATGACTCCAAGCACGTGAAACCCTTCTCCCTACAATCATGAAAAGAACCTCCACAACTCATAGCCCGTAGGCAATGTTCCTAAGCTTGATGGTGGTGATGCCCTAGGCTCAAATACATCTATCTCAACCTCTCACAGTGGCAAGGTACTATACCAAAACCAAAACCTAAAAGGTTTGCTAAAAATGGGGAAAACACATCCTTTATTAATTCCCAATGGAAAGAACTAGGTAAACTCCATGCCGGCAAAAATCTCGGGCCTCTGGAGACTCATCATGATCTAACAGGTCTATGGGTGAAAAATTCCTCCGAACAGGCTGGTGAGGCTCTAAGAGCGGGTAAGGTGGTGAGGGCGAGTTTGAAACCTAAAAGGAAATGGCGAACCTAAAAAAGTGCAAGGGGAAAACACCTTTTAAACCAAAACAAAACCTACCCACCCCTTCTCGGGAAAACCACAAGTGACAGCTCAAAAATCACAATTAAATTTCCAAACCAACATAGAGTGAGTGGAGAACCTACCTAGTAGACGACAGACCAGACACGCAGTCAGAGATGCTCCGTGAGGATGTGCCACATGAGCTCCACAGGTGATTTCCACAAATTGCACGAAATCTTGAATGGGATAACTCCAATGGCATATAAATAGACATTTCATGGGTTAAAATCAATTAAGAGCGGTAGGTGAGATCATTTACACCTGCACATGCAAGACTCAAACGCCATTGGTGCAAAACATATCATATTGGGCAGTTACTGATAAGTTAAAGTAAGAACAACCTCGAAAATGATGGCTTGATAAACCCAAACACAACCGCAACCATTGGATTAAGACTCAGTAATACGCCTACATTCCCTTTGTGGCTTGGTGGTCAAGATAAAATTGGAAAGAAAATCTATGGACGACAGCTGCCACAGTAGCTCCAAGATTTAAACTCCTCTACTGAAGCGGGCTGATGAGGATCGGGTTATCGATGAGGAAAATTTTGCATCATTGTGTTAGCAAAAGGGAAAGGTATCCACCAAGGAAGGATTCAAAAATTGGAACAAGTTTCGATACCAAACTTGAAAGCACACCCGCTGTAACGACGGAGATATAAAACAATCATCCGATATGGTGGGGTACAAAAATCGAAAGAAGTTATGACTTTCAATGTAACATCCCACCCGTTGTTGCGACACTAACATTAAGAATATTTTCAATGCAGTGGACAAACTCGACCTGATGCCACTTAAAGGAAAACCTCCGATGCAGCGGCTTGAAGGAAGAGAATGATCTGCTACAGTGGGTAGTCTCTCAACAAACCAAGCGATGCGCAAGAAAAACGGTCAACCACTGTAGTGTCTCAAAAGCTGGAACCCATCCACCGTAATGGGATAAAAATAAATCGGAAGCATTCACGATATTCAAACTATAGATTCACCCACTGTTGCGGCATGAACCCGAGAAAAAGTCCGCCGTAGTGGCTTTGAACTTGACCATTACCCACTACTACGGTAAAATGGAACCTTTCTGACTTAGCAAAAAAAATCCAAAAATATTGAAATTTTTCCATCAGAAAAATAAGCCATAAACACTGGATTTCAAAACTTAAAAATGCTAAGAAGAAAAAACTAAAAATTTAAAGGGGGTCCTAAAAATGTAAATTTTTTGGGGAAATAGTTACAGCAGCAACAATTGGGAACTGGCTGGTGAACAGAGATCTCTTGAAAAAATTGACTTTCGAAATCAAACTTGCTTTATGGTATTCTGTTAGATCCACTCTTCCCAAACCTCTCAATATTTCTTTAAGATGTCTAGACCTTTCTAGAATGCAAGATTTAGAACTTTAACATTGATTATAGTCCACTAGGATAAGGTAAACGGGTTTTCAAAGTCTTGATAACTAATCCGAGGCCAAGATATGGGGTTCATTTACTTCTGCATTCAGATTTCTTATAACTCGGACACCAGGGGATCGTAACAGAGTGTGGACGGACAGATTCATTTGTTCCTCATTCCCATGCCTTTTGCATTCTTTTGATGCTTTTGGAATTTTGTCCTTTTGAGTCTTCCCGAATTGCTTCTTTCATTTGAAACTTGGTTTAGGTTCTTCCATCCACAGTGTCCTTTTGTGTGAGAGATAGTTTGTTTTCCGCTCTTGGACGGAGAAGAACCTCTGAGAAATCTTATCCATTACTGATTTTATTCAGTATGTATTTTGATGTATGCTTTCTTTCTAGGATATTTGACTCTTTTAATCCTTTTGGATTTGATTTATGGAATGGGCTCATTTTAAATACCATACACCTGTCCACTCTGCTTCCTTTCCATGGGTCCTTTATTGTTAGCTTCATAGGATAGATCTTAATGTGAATTGGATGGAGCCCCAAAATAGTATTCTAGACTCTTTTTACCTTAGTTATTTAACAGGGGTTAAACAGGAATTAAATGTGTTCATATCCTCCTTTTCAGATAGTCTATCAAATTAAAGAATCATAATTATGATACATGTATATTTAGTAAGAAGTCTTTCATTCAAAATGTTTGTTGTTTTCCCAAAATTCCAATGTCCTCCAAACGCCAAACAACTGTGCTGGATTATTTGAAAACCGAAATAAAGAAAATGAAACAAATAAAACAAACTGAAATAAATCATACTCAAAGAAAGAAAAGCATATTAACTGCGAAAAAATCAAAACAAAAAAAATTAAAAGGGTTTATTTATGGACAGAAAACTTCAAAAGAATCAAGTAAAATAAGGTTTGAGAACGAAACCATTGACTGGAAGATTCTCTTCCCACCTCTGTAAATATTGTAACTTGTATGTCGAGGGGCCTAGATTTTCTGCAATCTGAAAAGGGCCTATCCATAAATGTTGAAACTTAGTGTGTTGCCCTTTTCATCATGTGGGTGATCCCACTTCAGAACCAAATCTCCAACTTCAAACTCTTTATTCCCGAAATTGTGCTTGTCAAACCATCTTTTCACAATATCTTGTTGGTGTTTGAACCTTTCCTTAGACTTGGATCTAGACTCTTCTAATTTCATCAGAGTATTCATTCGGGCTTGCAAAACCTCACTACTAGACCCTCTATACACTTGGGATAATTGAGAAGAAAGCAATAAAATTTTAAGGGGCAGGATAGCTTCCTTTCCGTAAACTAAGGTATAGGGTGACACACCTATGGAGTTCTTGGGTGTAACTCAATCGACCCAAAGTGCATTAGGAAGAGCTACATGCCAGCTTCTTTGATTCTCTATGGCAGTCTTTTTTAGAATCCTAATGAGATTTTTATTAGTAGAATCAACTAACCCATTACCTTGTGGATAATAGTTAGAAAAATAATGTAATTTAACTCCATTCTCATTAGCAAATGTAGTAATCTTGATTGACGAAAAATAAGATGCATTATCAAAGACTAGGGAAATTAGAACCACAAACCTGGTCATAATATGGTCTTGCAAGAACTCCATCACTACATCTTCGTTTACTTTCCGTAATGGGATAGCTTCCACCCATCTGGTAAAATAGTCTGTGGCCATGAGGATGTACTTGTGTTGTAGTGAAGAGTTTGGATTAATCTCTTCGATAATATCAATCCCCCACTACTCGAAAGGTTTGAAAATAATAACTGGTTGTAAAGGCCATGTTGCCTTTGCTTGTCTTCCACCGCTCCTTTTACACGTATCACATTTCCTTACGTAATCATGAGCATATTTAAACAAAGTTGGCCAAGAGTATCCAGCCCTAAAAATCGTATGTGCCATAGTGTCTCCTGAAAAATGACCTCCAACAGGGCCATCATGCAATTCTTTCTTGACTTTGGCTACATCTTCTCATTCTAAACATCTAAGAAAAACTCCGTCATAGTTTTTTTTGAACAACGCTCTATCGATTATCTGATAAGACGCGGACTTTAAGCACAATTCCCTTCTCTACTTTGAATTCCAATGTTCAGGAAAATACCCCTGTTGGAGATAGTGTATTAAATATCTATACCAAGATTCTAGGGCTGTAAATATGGGGCACACATCAATCATATGCAATTCAGTCTCATTTTTCCAATCATTTTCTTTATTGTTCTGACTTTCAGCCATCAATTTACAGATTCCTTGTCCTTTGACAATAGTTGCTAGTTTAAATTCCAAGTCATACTCTTGCAAGGTTGTGACCCAATTTTCCCTTCTCTCTCCTAACTCCTGTGCAAAAAGATTGTGGGTTGCCGGGTGAGGAACAATAACTTTGGTTCTATTCTTCAGTATATATGGTCTGAATTGCTTTACCACTTTAAAAACTGCATATGCTTGTTTATCAAAAGCAGGATAATTCAACTCGGCACCTTGTAATCTAGTGCTCATGAACGATATGGGGTACTCATCTCTCCCTTCTTCTTTCTGTATAAGCACTGCTGCTAACGAGTTGTCTAAAGAAAAAGTGCATAAGATGAAATCCTTCTCGAAATTTGGACTTTTGAGAGAGGGCGCATGATCTATTGCTGCTATAATCTTGTCGAAGGCACCTTTCTCTAAGTCGATCCATTTGAACCGAGCACTTTGCTTAATCATTTATTGCAAAGGTTTGACTATCTGAGAAAAATTGGGCACAAACCTTCGCAAAAAGTTTATGGTCCCCATAATAGATTGCATTCCTTTCTTATTGTGGGGCAAATGGATCTGTGCTATAGCTTTAGTCCTTTCTGGGTCTATGGAGATCCCTTTCTTATAAATTATATGACCAAGTAGCTTTCCTTATAATATGGAAAAAACACTCTTATTCATATTTAAGGAGATGCCATAAATCCAAAAGCGATCCAAAAATTTCTTTAGATGAGAAGTATGCTCTTCTCGTTTCTTGGAAAAAACTGTAACATCATCCAAATAAACTACTATGCTACGGCCAATCAAACAGCGGAAAGCTATGTCCATCGCCCTTTGGAAAGTTTCTCTAGTGTTGATAAGACCAAAGGACATCCTTCTATATAGTCCCCCATTCATTCTTCAGTCTGTCTTCTTTTGCTACCAACACTTGGTTGTAGCTTGAGAAGCCATCTAGTAGAGAGAATAATTCTAATCCTTGTTGATGTATTTGTAACTTCGGAATGTATTCACTTGTATATCTTACGTATTGTACCCCTATGTTTATATTGGGATGTATCTGTAATGTAATTGAGTCATGTCATGCCTCGATGTTCCTATTAGAAGATTCAATAATGTAAACAAGTCATGTAAATTCATAGAGTGTAACCCTACTTATTGATCAAGGGTTAAAGTCCCCGCAGTTGTGGGGCCCTAGGGTTATTAGACTCTCCTGGAGAATTCGGCCCTAGTGAGTTATTTTCAAGTCGAGAATTAGTATAAATAAAGAGGGAGCCTCTCTATTTAACACACATTCACTCACACTCAGTTACAATGCATAACTGAGAGAGAAATAAGAAGCTGGAAAAAGAGAGAGAAAGACTACTGTTGTCGGGAGATCATCATTATATCTCTAGGTTTTACTTTTGGTGCTGATTCTATCTCTGAGGAAGTTGCAGTATATTCTCCTTTATGGTTTCCCTGAGGAAAATCTTTGTGTTCAATGTCTCTTGTGATTGATTATTGTGCTTGTTATTCTCTCAGATAAGATCCTAATATCATATAGCTTAAATGATAAAAATATGACATGGTATCAGAGCTAACCTGAGAAGAAGACACTGTGCAGCTATTGAAGCTAGGGATTCTTACTTTTTGGATCTCTCTCCACATATTTTCAGAAAAAGGAGGCTACACTGACCCTCCTCTCTAGGGCACATCTTTCTGTCGAAGCAGAATATGATTCTGAGCATTTTCAGATTTTGATCCGACACTCTTGTGAGGAATTAGGGCTTTCCACAGAAGTAAAATTTTTTAGTGATCTTAGGCCTGGATTTATATCCTCTCCAAAATCTAAGTTTAGAGATCAATATCAAATTTTTTGGTTGGGCAGAACTCCGAGAAAGTCAAACCCTAATCTGCTTCTAAACCAGACAACCAGCTCTGTAGAAATTCAACTCCATATCCATTTCTGACATCTTAACATGGTAAGATCTAAATCTTTTGCATTTCCATTTGAGCTTCTCTGTTAAGATGTCTCATCATACCAAGATTTATGAAAAGCTTGAGGGAGTTGATAAATTCCGAGATTGGAAGTATAGGATCTCCCTGGTCCTGGAAGAAAGTGAGTTGGACTCTTACATCAATGAAGAGGTTCCAGTTCCAAAGGAAGATGAGGCTAAGTCCTTACACAAGAATAAATTGGTCATGGATAAGGTGATTATTGCTTATTCAATCAAGGATCACCTCATACCAGAGGTGTCCTCACTAAAGACACCTAAAGAGATGTTTGATGTCCTGACCAAGTTATTTGAAGTGAAGAACATAACCTGGAAGATGACTCTGAAAAACCAATTGAAGAATGTAAAGATCCAGAATGTGGAGACCATCCAGTCTTACTTTACAAGGGTCTCTTAGATCAAGGAACAACTTGAAGCCATAGATGAAGAAGTAGAGAATGCAGAAATTATGATGACCACCTTAAATGGTCTCCCTAGGGCATGGGACTCTTTCATTTAAGGGATCTATGCCAAAAAGAAGCTAATCAAGTTTAGAAGACTATGGGAGGAATGCTCACAAGAAGAAACTCGAATATTACCACGAGAAGAAAATATAGGAAGTGAAGATCAAGATCTCACAATACAATCCAAGAAAAGCATAATAGACCATCACAAAGGTAAGCACTCTCGCCAGAAGAAAAACACTAGAAAGTCTAACAAATATTTGTCTAAGTCCATTTTCTATACATGTGATGAAAGAGGACGCCTTGCAAGAGATTGTCCTAGAAACAAAGATAGATCTCACAAAAGTAAGGGAAACAAGGAAAGTCATCATGCTCATGCTGCAGAAGATGACGAGCCTTCCAAGAAGAGAATCAAACAAGACAATGATGATTCTTCAACTGATGAAGAATATGTTTTGATTTCCGCTCTCATGGGAAACATCACACATGGAAGCAATGATTGTCTTATAGAAATTTGGGCTTCCAAACACATGAATAGATTCAAAGAATCATTTGTGAAACTATCAGAACATGAATCACCCCACAAGGTGAAACTTGGGGATGACTACCAGCATCCAAAAAAGGTAGTGGAGAATCCTCCTAAAAATTAGACTCTGGAAAGTCTATGAAAATAAAGGATGTCCTATTTGTACCAGGACTAAAGAAGAACCTTCTCTCCATATCTGCATTAGATGCAAAAGGCATGAGGGTTTCATTTATAGATGGACAAGTTCTCATGTGTCCAAAAGGAAATACTATTGACGATGCAGTAGTAATTGGAGAACAATAGGGAGGACTATATAGATTAAAGGGCCAACCAGAACAAGCTTTGGTTCATGACTCAATAGAAGCAAATGAACTTTGGCATAGAAGGCTTGCACATGTGTACTATAGGGAACTACAAATTGCAAGCAAAGATGTTGAAGGTCTTCCAGAAATACAAGAAAAACATGAAGGAGTATGAAAGGGATTTGCGAAAGGAAAGAACACAAAGAAGACATTTCCAAGTAGCAAAAGCAAGGCTAAAGGAATCATGGAAATCATTCACTCCGATGTCATCTAGTTTATTAAGTGGGTATGTATACTATGTTTCTTTCATTGATTATTTTTCTAGGAAGACATGGATATACTTCATGAAGAACAAAGATGAAGTATTCAGCAAGTTCAAGGAATTCAAAGCCTTGATCGAAAACTACGCAGAAAAGAAGATCAATATTTTCCGATCAGACAATGGTGAAGAATTCACATCAAATGAATTCAAGGAATTATGCAAACATTAATGGATTAAGAGGGAGTTGACCACTCCATATAATCCACAAAAAAATGGGGTTACAGAAAGAAAAAATAGAACGATCATTGAAGCTGCAAGAGAAATGCTTCATGATCAAGATCTTCCCATAGATATATGGGCAGAGGCTGCTAGAACAGTTGTGTATGTACATAACCGTACTCCACATAGAGTACTCAAGAACAAGACACCCGAAGAAGTTTTTTTCAGTAAGAAACCAGAAGTCATCCATCTTAGAATATTTGGCTATCCAGTATACATACACATTCTGAAAGAAAAGAGGACAAAGTTAGATCCTTCAGGAAGGAAGGGTATATTTGTGGGATACTTTGAAAGCTTGAAGGCTTACAGAATATACTTCCAGGATTCAAGAAGATAGACATAAGCAGGGACATAACATTTGACAAAGACTCAGCTTACAACAAATCTAGAAAGAGACCTGCTAAATAACCTAAAGAAATAGAAGTACCCAGAATTCATGACACAACCAGGAATGATGCAACTCAATAAGAAGATCGAGAAATAGAAGAACCTCAAGAACCTGTAGATCCACCCCAGGAGAAGAATCCTCACAAGAGGAAACCTTCTTGGGTATGAGATTCTATCCAAGGTGAAGAAATATATGGGGCTCCAGAAGAGATACACAGAGAGAGGAAAAGAACCAGGTCCTACTCTGGTTATGTAGCCCTATTATGTGACTTCATTGATAAAGAACCTTCCAACTATGAAGAAGCGGCAGAAAAGAAAGAATGGAAGGATGCTATGATCAAAGAGTATCAATTGATCATGAAGAATGATGTTTGGGATGTTTTATCAAGACTAGAGGGGAAGTCTGTTGTGACTTACAAATGGATCTATAAGATCAAGCATGCTGCATATGGTAGCATAGAGAAATATAAAGCAATATTTGTGGGTATTGGTTTCTCCCAGAAAGAAGGAATATATTATGAAGAAACCTTTGCACCTGTATCCAGATATACTTCCATCATATCAGTACTTGCTTTAGCTACAATAATGAAATGGAAAGTACACCAGATGGATGTCAAGACAACTTTATTGAATGGTGTAGTAGAAGAGGAAGTATATGTGGAGCAACCACTCGGTTTTGAGACACATGACAGAGAGACTCATGTGTGTAAGTTAAATAAATCCTTGTATGGTTTGAAATAGGCATCTAGGACATGGTACGACAGAATTGATAGCTTCCTATCCAGTTTGGGCTTTACCAAGAGTAAAGTGGATTCCAACCCTTTCTACAAGGTTGAATAAGGGAAACCGGTAATACTCCTACTATATGTAGATGATCTGTTTGTAACATGTGAGGATGGGTTGATTGCTGATACAAAGAGGAAGCTTGCTTCCAAGTTAGAAATGAAGGACTTGGGTATGATGCACTACTTTCTAGGCATGGAGGTGTGGCAGAATGTGGATGGAATTTCCTTGGGACAAGGCCATGACCACACCTATGGCATCGAATCTGAAGCTATTGAGTGATGCTTCAACAGAATCAGTTGATGCTATGATGTATCGTCAGACGATTGGGTCCTTGATGTACCTGATGAATATGAGACCAGATATTTGCTTTGCTGTGAACACATTGAGCTAGTTCCTGATGGATCCAAGACATGTTCACTTGATTGCTGCAAAGCATATTCTGAGGTACCTGAAGGGTACAGTTGATTATGGGCTCAAGTATGAAGCGAATCAGAAGATTAACTTGGAAGGTTATTTGGTTTTAGATTGGGAAGGTAGTTCCATTGATAGGAAGAGCACTTCAGGATGTTTCTTTAGTATGGGATCAGGTGTGATATCCTGTTTTAGCAGGAAGCAATCTTGTGTGGCACTGAGTACAGCTGAAGTAGAGTATGTTGTAGCTTGTTTGGCTAGTTGTGAGGCATTGTGGTTGAGAAAGTTACTATATGAATTATTTGATCTCCAAATGGAGGCTAATTGTATATATTGCGATAACCAAAGCTGTGTGAATCTGTGGGAGAACCCAGTGTTCCATGAAAATTCAAATCATATTGAGATCAAATATCACTATATCAGGGATATGGTGTAGAGAGGAGCAGTGAAGCTCCAATATGTTGCGACGGATGAGCATATAGTTGATGTGCTGACTAAACCATTTTCCAGATTGAAGTTGGAGTACTTCATGGAGAAGCTTGGTGTTCTCTATATCGAGGTTCCCTCCAAAGGGAATTGATGTGTCCATTGTCCTTTCTGACATGTTGGAAGGTTGAGCTTCACATGATCAGATGTAAGTGCAGAGATGCTCTGATGTGATTGTGGGTTGTGTTACCACATGATTAGTGTAGAGATATTATGATGTGATTGTGGGATGTGTTCCCACATGATTAGTGTAGAGCCATTCTGATGTGATTGAGGGATGTGTTCCCACATGATATGATGTAAGTGTAGAGATATTCTGATGTGATTGTGGGATGTGTTCCCACATGATCAGTGCATTTCCATTATGATGTGATTGAGGGATGTGTTCCCACATGATCAAATATAAGTGCAGAGCCATTCTGATGTGATTGTGAGATGTGTTCCCACATGATCATATGTAAGTGCAAATCCTTTCTGACAAGATGAGGTTGAATGTAAGTGCAAAGCCTTTTTGACAAGATGAGGTTGAATGTAAGTGTAGAGACTTTCTGAAAATATGAGGTCGGATGTAAGTGCAGAGCCTTTCGGAAAAGATGAGGTTGGATGTAAGTGCAGAGCCTTTTTTACTAGATGAGGTCGGATGTAAGTATAGATCCTTTATAACAAGATGAGGTCGGATGTAAGTGCAGAGCCTTTCTGACAAGATGAGGTCAAATGTAAGTGCATATCCTTTCTGACAAGATGAGGTCACATGTGAGTGCTGATCCTTTCTTACATGGGTTTTGGATGTGTTCCTCCCATTGTCAGATGTGAGTGATGGGAGTGGCTTTCTGACATGGTTCTTGGATGTGTTCCTCCCATGTTCAGATGTTAGTGTTGGGCGGGCCTTTCTGACATGGTTCATTCCATGGTAAAATATAAGTGTTGAAGATAATGAAGACCTACATGAAGGCTAGGCCTACAAGCAACATGAAAAAGGGATGGCAATGTAGAACATCCTGTGATGAGTAGAATTGAGATAGAACTATTGATGATGACCTAGTGATGATCCAACAGTGATGATCTAGTGATGCTTTAGATCAAGTGATGATCCAATGATGCTTCAGATCAAGTGATGATCCAGACTTGATGATAATCTAGTGATGATCCAGACTTGATGAAGATGACTTGATGATGAATATGACTTGAAGATGAAGATGGATTGAAGATGAAGATGAATTGATGATGATCCAGATGATATAGATAAGAAGACTTGTGCTGATAAATTGTGTCGAGAGAATACCTTCCTAGTTAAGAGGGAGTGTTGATGTATTTGTAACTTCAGAATGTATTCACTTGTATATATTATGTATTCTACACCAATGTTTATATAGGGATGTATCTGTAATGTAATTGAGTCATGTCATGCCCCAATGTTCCTATCGGAAGATTCAATAATGTAAACAAGTCATGAAAAGTCATAGAGTGTAACCCTCCTTATTGATCAAGGGTTAAATTCCCCACAGTTGTGGGGCCCTAGGGTTATTAGGCTCTCCTAGAGAATTCGGCCCTACTGAGTTATTGTCAAGTCAAAAATTAGTATAAATAGAGAGGGAGCCTCTCTATTTAACACACATTCATACACATTCACTCACACTCAGTTACAGTGAATAACTAAGAGAGAAACAAGAAGCTGGGACAAGATAGAGAGAGACTACTGTTGTCAGGAGATCATATTTATATCTTTGGGTTTTACTTTTGGTGTTGATTCTATCTCTGAGGAATTTGTGGGGTTTTCTCCTTTATGGTTTCCCAAAGGAAAATATTTGTGTTCATTGTCTCTTGCGATTGATTGTTGTGCTTGTTGTTCTCTTAGATAAGATCCTAAGATCATATAGCTTAAATGTTAAAAATATGACAATCCTGAGACCATCTGCAATATCTGTTCCATGGGAGGGACTAGGTAGTTATCTTTGTCAGAGGCACAATTCAAGTTTATGAATTACAAACAAAGTCTCATCTCACCATACTTTTTTCTCACTGGTACCAAATTTGAAACCCATTCCGAGTGTCTGACCTTGAAAATAATTCTTGCATCAAGCAACTTTTTCACCTCGCTTTGAATCAAAGGTTCCAACTTGGGATGCATCTTTCTCAACGGCTGCTAGAATGGCTTGAATATCGCTTTAATTGGAACAACATGTTGTATAGTGTAGGTGTCATACATATTAATTGTTGATATATTTGTAACTTCAAAATGTATTCATCCATATATCTTATGTATTATACCTCGATGTTTATTTTGGGATGTGTCTGTAATGTAATTAAGTCATGTCATACCCCGATGTTTATTCTGGTAAGTTTTTATAATATAATAAGTCATGTCAAGTCATTGTGGGTAACCCTCCTATTGATCAAGGGTTAAAGTCCCCACAGGTGTGGGGCCCTAGGTTTATTAGACTATCCTAGAGAAGTTGAACAAAGGTGAGTCATTGTAAGTCAGGGCAATAGTCCCCACCATTGTGTTAAGGATAAACCTTCTTGGTTGTCAGAGGAGGAAAAGTCCCCAAACGTTGTGGGGCACTAGGGTTATTAGACACTCCTAGAGATGTCAGCTCTAGTAATTAATTGTTAAGTGAGGCTGACATGTTGGAGTGGGTTTCAAGTGAATGAAATAATATAAATAGAGAGTGAGCCTCTCTATTTATCACACACACACTCACTCATTGGGGCGCATGAGTGAGAGAGGAGAAGCTCTCTCAGTGAGAGAGAGAGAGATAGAAGTTGTGGAGATCATCTTTATGTTTTCGGGTTTTACTTTTGGTGCTGATTCTATCTCTGAGGAAGTTGCGTGGTTNAGCTCTCTCAGTGAGAGAGAGAGAGATAGAAGTTGTGGAGATCATCTTTATGTTTTCGGGTTTTACTTTTGGTGCTGATTCTATCTCTGAGGAAGTTGCGGGGTTTTCACCATTTACAGTTTCCCTGAGGATAAACACTGTGTTCATTGTCTCTTGTGTTTGATTGTTGTGCTTTTTATTCTCTCAGTTAAAGATCCTAATATAATGCTAGCTTAATGATAAAAATCTAACATGGTATAAGAGCTAACCTGAGAAGAAGATATTATGCAGCTGTAGAATCTAGGGCTTCTTAGTTTTTGGTTCTCTCTCCACAATCCATCAGAAAAAGTATGCTAGGCTGACTCTCCATTGAAGGGCACATTTTTCTGTCGAAGCGGAATTCAATTCAGAGCATTTTCAATTTTCGATGCAGGAAATTAGGGCTTCTTACAGAAGAGAAATTTTTTAGTGAGCCTGGAATAGGATTTCTCTCCTCATCAAAATCGAATTTTATAGACCTGGATCAAGATTTTTGGTTGGGTGAAACTCTGGGAAAGTCGAACCCTAGTTTGACCCCGAGCTAGAAAAACCCTAAATACTAAAACTGCTAAGTTTCGGTACATTCGCTATATCCTGATATTAGCGAATTTTCAGGAGCTGAAACTTGTAGAGGCCTAATATAAGATCCTTATTTACACTGTATCCAAAATTCAGCCTCTGATTCACTATATTCTGGGAGATATGATCCCTCCACGTTAGGGTTCCATCCTCTTTTAGAATTCATCCCTAAATAGGATACCTAGGGATAATTCCTATATCTTGGGATACAAAGGTCCAAATGAAATTTATAAAGATGTTCTAGAAATTGAATGGATTGTACTTTTGGTGGTCTAAATTTCAGACCCAGAAGATGAAACAGTGACATGTGGTAGTCGATACAACTTCACTGTTCTAAACAGTCCTATAACAGGTCACCTTGGGAAAATCATCATAAGTCTCAATTGGTGAAACCAATTCTAAAGTAACCTATGGTTTTGGAACAGGGACATGTGAGGATACCTTATGGAAAATTTTCAGACACATAGGAGAATTAATTTTGCATATACCGCAGAAACAGTAACATGAATTTCTGCAGAAGAAATTGGAAAACTAGGGCTTCCTGTTCCGAGAGCTTCCGTCCACTGTTTTCAGAAAAGGAGTACATTGGACAGCTCATATTGAAGATATATATATTTCTATCCAATCAGATCTGAAAGATTACAAGTTTTTAAAATTAGGGTTTCTCTGACAAACCCTAGATCAGCCAGCTCTGTAACCAGGACAGACGCCTCAAATCAGTAAGATCTAATCTTTTGCTATTTGCATTTGAGGCTCTCATTTCAAAGTGATTTATCACATCAGCTTAATGATAAGTTTGGTGAAGTTGACAACTTCCAAGCATGGAAGTATTTGATCTCTCTCAAGAAAATGAATTAGACACCTACATGAGTAGAGAGGTTCTAGTTTCAGAGGGAGATGAGGCTAAAATCCTTACACCAAAAGAACTTGGTCAAGGCCAAGAAGATCATTGTTTATTCAATCACGGATCACATTGTACCACAAGTGTCTTCCCTAAGACACCGAAGATGTTTGATTCCTTGACCAAGCTATTTGAAGGGAAGAACATAAATCGGAATATTATTTTGAGAAAACAATTGAAGAATGTGAATATCCAGAATGCAAAGACCATACAGTCATACTTTACAAGGGTCTCTCAAATCAAAGAAAAAATTGAAGCGGTAAAAGAAGAAGTGAAGAATGCAGAAGTGGTGATAGCCACCTTGAATGGCCTCCCAGGATCATGGGATTCATTCATTCAAATAATGTGTGCTAGAAGGAAGGGATTACTTTCAGTAAGACTCTGGGAAGAACACACACAAGAAGAAGCTCAACTAATAATAAGAGAAAAGAAGATGAGAGCAACTGAAGATCAAGCTCTCACCATCCAAAGAAGATCCCTCAAGCGATGAGGAATATGAAGAACTCAACTCTTGAAGAACCTCTTATCCACCTTAGCATTTGGATAATAAACAATGCTATTATGAATGAAGAAGACGATAAATATTAAGGCTCAAGAAGGAGTCTACCCACGAAATAAATAAAGATAAGTATTCAATTGTCATTTCATGATATTGTTTTGTTATGCATTTGTTAATGTATTATGCATGATAGAATGTTTGCATTAATGACAGTATACTACTAATATGCATGTAATGGGTAAGTAGCTCATGGTGCTATACAACTCTCCATTTCTACTTATCTAGAATGAAACCTCTTTGCTGACATATTGGATTAGTGCACAATCTCAATGTTGTCCTGGTAGAGATGGAAGGCATCTAGAAACGTTTCCATGAGATATGGATGAATGTTGTATTGGATAAAGTAGTTGCATGATCATATATTTATGCATAAGAATTTTTCAGTATGAATATTCCTTATGAAATGTTTCTAACCATACAAATGCATTTGACTTGTAGGAAAGATCGCATACATAATTGGCTACAAGCAAATAAGGATGAGACTTGTTCTGAAGAACAAGTGACGACATTTCAAAATGAAAAATAATATGACAAATGCAGCGACATCATTGATGCAGAACAAAGGGAATATCAATTCAAGAAGAATTATGTCTAGGATGCAGTATCAATACGTGAAGGAAAGTTCATAGTTCCATCATGCAGTAGATGGAAACATCGTGGGATACAAGGAAAGATTCGTAGCACGAGGCTTTTCACAAAAAGAAGGCATAGACTATGAAGAGATATTTGCATCCACTGCAAGTGAAGACACATGACAGGAAAAATCATGTGTGTAAAGAGGTTCAGGATGATAGACTGCATGACCACACCTATGGCATCGAACCTGGAGCTATTGAGTGTTGCTTCATCAGAGTCGGTTGATTCCATGATGTATCATTAAATAATTTGTTCCTTGATGTACCTGATGGATATGAGACCAGATACTTTCTTTGTTGTGAACACATTGAGACATGTTCACTTGATGGCTGCAAGTATGATACGAATCAAAAGATTAACCTAGAAGGTTATACAGATTCAGATTGGGCAGTGCCATTCATAGGAAGAGCACTTTGGGGTGCTTCTTCAGTATGAGATCATGTGTGATCTCTTGGTTGATAGGATGGAGTCTTTCATGGCGCTGAGTATAGCCTAGGAAAAAGATGTTGCCACTTGCTATTTGGGAGGTAGTATGTTTCCTTTGAAAACTACTATTTGATTAGCTTGAGCTGACTTTCATTTTTGGTATGATGCAGAGAGGAGCAGTGAAGCTCCAGTTTGTGATACAGATCGAGATCTCTCAAAAGAGGGAGTTCTAGCATAGCTGGTGAGACAGGTTGTCTGAGCATAAATCCCGGCGAAGCTCGTAGGTTGCTCAGACGTAAACAATCATGTAGGTTGTCCTTGGATGTAATCGGTCCTGGAAAAGCTCACAGGTTATCCTTGGACATAATCAGACCTGATGTAATTCTATGCTAGAAATGGCCAGAGTGAAGTTTGAGTACTTCAAGGAGAAGCTTGGTGTTCTCCAGATCGAGGTTCCCTCCAAAGGGAAGTGATGATTCCATGTGCCCTTCTAACATGGTGAGAGGATTGGTCCTTCCATGGTCAGATGTAAGTGCTGTGCCCTTCCGACATGGTGAGAGGATTGGTTCCTTCCATGGTTGGATGTAAGAGCTGTGACATGGTGAAAGGATTGGCTCCTTCCATTGTCAGATGTATGTGATGATCCCACATCCAGCATGAAAAAGGGATGGCTCTGTGAAGACACATCTAGTATGAAAAAGGACTAGCTCTGTGTGAATGCCGCATCCAGTATGAAAAAGGACTGGCTCTATGAGGACAAATATAGTATGAAAAAGGACTAGCTCTGTGTGGATGACACATCCAGTATGAAAAAGGACTGGCATTGTGAACACACATCTAGTATGAAAAAGGACTAGCTATGTGTGGATGCCACATCCAGCATGAAAAAGGGTTGGCTTTGTGAAGACACGTCTAGTATGAAAAAGGACTAGCTCTGTGTGGATACCACATCCAGTGTGAAAAAGGATTGGCTCTGTGAAGACACATCTAGTATGAAAAAGGACTAGCTCTGTGTGGATGCCACATCTAGCATGAAAAAGGACTGGCTCTGTGAAGACACATCTAGTATGAAAAAGGAATAGCTCTGTGTAGCTGCCACATCTAGTATGAAAAAGGACTAGCTCTGTGAAGACACATCTAGTATGAAAAAGGACTAGCTTTATGTAGCTGCCACATCTAGTATGAAAAATGACTAGCTCTGTGAAGACACATCTAGTATGAAAAAGGACTAGCTCTGTGAAGACTCATCCACTATGAAAAAGGACTGGCTCTGTGTAGATGATACATCCAGTATGAAAAAGGATTGTCTCTGTAGATGTACATCCAGCATAAAAAAGGGTTGGCTCTGTAGATATTCCTATGATGAGAAGAATCAAGAGATAGCACCTGTGATGATGACCTAGTGATGATCCAGATCGAGTGATGATGATCCAGATCCAATGATGATGATCTAGCAGTGATGATCTAGATCCAGTGGTGATCCAGATCAAGTGATGATCCAGATTCGATGATGAAGATGACTTGAAGATGAATATGACTTGAAGACGAATATGACTTGATGATGATCCAGATGATACAGAGAAGAATACTTGTGTTGATATATTGTGTCAAGAGAATACCTTCCTAGTTAAGAGGGAGTGTTGATGTATTTGTAACTTCAGAATGTATTCATCTGTATATCTTATGTATTGTACCTCGATGTTTATTCTGGGATGTGTCTGTAATGTAATTAAGTCATGTCATACCCCGATGTTTATTCCAGGAAGTTTCTATAATATAATAAGTCATGTCAAGTCATTATGGGTAACCCTCCTATTGGTTAAGGGTTAAAGTCCCCGTAGTTGTGGGGCCCTAGGGTTATTAGAAAATCCTAGAGAAGTCGACCCTAGGTGAGTCATTGTAAGTCAGGGCAATAGTCCCCACCATTTTGTTAAGGATCAACCTCCTTGTTGGTCAGAGGAGGAAAAGTCCCCACAAGTTATGGGGCACTAGGGTTATTAGACACTCCTAGAGATGTTGGCTCTAGTAAGTAATAGTTAACTGAGGCTGACATGTTGGAGTGGGTTTCAAGTGAACGAAAGAATATAAATAGAGAGTGAGCCTCTCTATTTATCTCACACACACACACTCATTAGGGCACATGAGTGAGAGAGGAGAAGCTCTCTCTGTCTGTGAGAGAGAGACAAAATCTATGGAGATCATCTTTATGTTTTTGGGTTTTACTTTTGGTGTTGATTCTATCTCTGAGGAAGTTGCGGGCTTTTCACCATTTATGGTTTCCCCGAGGATAAACACTATGTTCATTGTCTCTTGTGTTTGATTGTTGTGCTTTTTATTCTCTCAGTTAAATATCCTAATATAATGCTAGCTTAATGATAAAAATCTAACATTAATCTCTTCATATGTCCAAGTAAAGACATCTTTGTACTATTTAAATAAGCTAATGAATTTGCTTCTTTCTGTGGGTGAGTAGCACTGTCCCAAGTTTACATATTTAGGCTGAGCTTCTGACCCTAAATTTACCAGCTCAAATTGCATAGATGAACTGTGTGTTTTTATATTGGTCAGTCTTGTAAACTTGTTATTTAGATCAAACATTCATTTCGAATTTCTAACTCATTTGGGTATTAAATTTCCACTTCGAATATTTGCATGATGCTCCTCGTCATCGATTATAGCCCCTTTGAAATTCTCATCATTTGTTAGAAATTATAAGATCTACGGGTCATTTTCAAACACTCTTAGATTAGTGATATTGTCTGGTACAACAAGCCTGAAAATCAATTCAATGGAACGTCGATTATTAGTAGGAACAAGCCTTGCAGCGGAAGTAGCTAATAAATCAGCTGCTGCATTTTTTAGCCTAGGAATTGAAACTATATTAAATGCATCGAAATTTATCAGAAGATACCAAAATTAATTTTGATAACCTTTTAAATGTGGTGATAAACAATGGATTGTATTTCTAACTTGTTTAACAATAATTTCAGAATCTCCATAGACTTTTAAATTCTTGACCTTGAATTCAATTGCCTTCTTTAATCCTTGTATTAATGCTTCATACTCGGTTGTGTTATTTGTGCATTCAAATTCTAATCTAAAAGAAATAAAATGTTTATTGTTTTCTAAATCCATCAAGATACAACCAGCTCCTAATCCTTCCTGAGTTTTTTAACCATCAAAATAAAATACCCAAAACCTATATGCTGATTCTACTGAACTACTTCTAATTTCTACATTTGGGACTAAGCTAACTATGTTACAATCAATTTTATCAGCCCGTGAAAACTGAAGGAGTTTGAGCTGTGCATTTGATCCATTATCAGCATACTAAGCTTAATAATTTCCTGGTTCTAATTCAATGAAATAATTTCCCAAAATTGAGTGTGAAAAAATTATTGGCTCATTCTTCCCTTCCAATTGTGTCACATTGTGTCTCATGTACGATTCCCTCGTCACTTTTATCTGATTTTGAAAACCTTAATAAGGAAACAAAAAATGAGACCAGTCAGTTGAAAAATATCCATCTAGTTTTGCAGACCAGTCTCGGCTCAAAATAATTCCATATGCCTCACGGATGTCTACTACCATAATGTCTATAAATTGGCACACCCTTTCGTCAGAAGCTAAACGTATCAGTACATCTTCCATTTATCCTACCACCTTCAGGGTTGTTCTATCTAACTGTATAATCTTTCCATTAGATGGCTTGGGTTGTCTATTTATCCTTTTACACACTGACAATGGCATAACGTTTGCAGATTCCTCAGAATCTACCAAGCAGTTGTGCACATTATGACTAAACATTTCAAATTTAAGAAGAAATGGTAATGTTCTAGATTTGGAATTTCCCCTAATACTAGCTTTGCTGATTTCTTCTTCCGACTGAATAAATTCTTGGGGTTTACTAGTTGGTGGATCCAAGGCTTCGAAAAGTTTCTTCTTCTGCTGGGGTAGATTACACATCTCAAATAAAGAAATATTAGCCTTATTTTTCTTGATGTCTTCTATTATATCATACCCCATCTCATAATCCGCTGGGATTTTCTTAACACCTTCTACTTTAATTTCATCATCCTTCACGGGATTACTGACAGTTGGAACATGTTTCCTTGTTATAACCAAATCAGGTATAAGTTGAGTCTAATTGTTATTTCTGACTTTCTTCATGTTTTCCTGAATTCTTTTAATTTTGGGTAGTAATGTGTTATCTTCAATTAGTGGACCTTTTCTCCTAGTTGTGACATTCATATCTGACAATTGTATCTCTTCATTAGGTTCTTCATCTTCTAAACCCAGCATAGGTGTACAATCCCACAAGACCATGGTAGTCTCCTTAGGTGCTTCCCCTGATTTGTGAACCTTCTCATCTTCAACCTCGGGCTTTGTTAACTTAGAGTCTAATAATTGATTCATAACCAATGTCATGGAATTAATCCATTGCAGTAAATTATTCTCAGAGTGAGGTTGTTGAGGAAATGTACAAAAATTTTCCATTCCAACTTCAGTGAGATTCATAACATAAGGACTATGTGTAGGTGGCTGAGATGGGCCACTTTCTTCTCTTTTCTTGAAGAAGGGTTTATACTGCTTTCTACCTGAATTTACCTCTTTATCTTTCTCTAATTCAACAATCTTGTTGGATAAATTTTGTACCATATTGACCACACTTTCTAACTCATGAGATTGCTCATATTTGGGTCTTGTCAACAATGGAGGTTTTTTACCGCTGAATGGTCTAGTCTCTAATCCCGTAGAATTTTTATTTACACTTTAGAATTCAGCTTCATCATAAGTTTATTCTAAGGAGGGTTTCACTGATATTTTGACAAACATTGCTATATCAGAGCTAAGAGATGAAGTGTAGTATTTAATCGAAGTTTCTTCAGCGGGTTTTATGGGTGTGTGAAAATTGTTTAAGTGAGCAGTAAACATTTGACTAAAGTCTCTCACCTTTTATTTATTTTCCCTTTTAAGAGCCAATAGTTCTTTCATCATAGTAGCAGTAGTTCTTTGGCTACAAAATTTATTTTTAAATAGTCTTTCGAAAGTGTCCCAGTTTGTGATTGAATTGGCCTGTAAACCAAAATACCATGATGTTGCTTTACCTTTGAGAGTATTAGGAAACAACCTACATACCACATCCTCATGTTCAACTGCTGAAGCTTCCAAGGCCAATAAAAAACACTGTAGATGATCATCCACAAATATGCCTTCCCCTGGATCAAATCTAGGAAAAGACTTTTCATAAGTCTGCAGCAAAGCATCCATTGGCATAGCCAAGTTTAGTGGTGTTCTAGCCCTCCAAGTTAGTACAAGAGGATTAGGATGATTTGCATTAGGGTTTGGAGGTACATTTCTAGCCATGATTTGTTTAGGAGACTAAGGTGTGGATTGGAGAGGAGATTTAAATGAAGAATCGTACGGGGATTCAGGTCCCAACTGGTTAAGAGGTTGGTCAATTTCTTGTAAATATAGATCTTCCAACTCTTCGAAATTTCCTACTAAGACCGAATTTCCTATGTAAACTAGATCTCTTCTATGAGTTGGTCTCCTTGGTAAGTATGGAATATTCGGAAATCCTCCAAGCTTCTTTCAATATGATCTTGTAATTCTCCTTAAATCATTTACTACTTCAAAAGAAGCAGGATAAAGGTGTTCTTGGTATTTTTAATCAAGGTTAATTCTTCCTTCGGGAATGCAGCCTTTGGGATAACTAGTTTATGAACTATCACTAGTGAAATGATCTTGAGAAAATGGATTTCCTTGCCTAGCCATGCACTAGCATCCCTCCTTCTAGCGCCAAAACTGTTGATGCCTGGAAAATACTAGGTATCAACAATAGGGATTATTCCCAATAATCGTTCCTAATTAGATCGCTTATCATTTGGTATGGGGAATCCGTCTGGTTAACGACCCGGCTACCATAAGATTAAAAGAAATTTTAAATTCTATTTACCGGTTTTAGCCAGACCCGTTTATGTATTTTATGTTTACATAAATAAATGCAATTTAACAGGAAACAAAGGCTTCACAATGTGATGCGTAGGTTCTTACCTCTCATCTTATCCCCTTTGTCCCTAAACTACACAAAGAAAATAATAACTACTCTAAACTATCTAACCTATCCCCAAGGAGAAATATTATTATTTATATGAGTAATGTACTATATTTTTGCACAAGGAATTTTACAAATAGCTGATAAATTCGGAATACAAAAATATAGCATAAAAATTAACATAGAGATAGATCAATGTTGGTTACAACATTCATTATTCATTGGCTGCATAAGATTCATAACAAGAAAATGAAA
This sequence comes from Pseudotsuga menziesii, assembly GCA_001517045.1. NCBI lineage: Eukaryota > Viridiplantae > Streptophyta > Pinopsida > Pinales > Pinaceae > Pseudotsuga > Pseudotsuga menziesii. The sequence continues at coordinate 101,608 of LPNX010117782.1, read as the reverse complement.
TCATTCACAACATAGGAATAGTCCAAAAGTTAGAATGATCTCATAGATTTGCGTATTAAGCTAAAGAAGAAATAGTTCCATATCCATCCATATACACAACATGCATTTGAAACTTAAACATCTCCTTCTCCAATAGAATTTTGATCCTCTTTATTATAACAAGAAGTAGTTATTCTTACAACAAGTAGTTCACCATAAGAAAGCTACAAAATTCCTTTTCTCATTCGATCCATCTGTATTTATAAATTACAAAATGACCTTTGGCCTCCCTGCCCTTTGGGCTTCCTTAACTTTAAGTTACATAAAGTTTGTCTCTAATGTATTCAAAAATAAATATATTATTAAAAATATATCCATGCGTGAATAGGACAAACTACTTAAGTGGATCTAGTCAGACTACTTATGAATTGCTTCCATGCTGAGGCATCTGAGGCAATTGTCTCAAACTCTGTGGGTTCTAAAAATCTGACTATGACCTCATGTTTGGCCATATGGCCCTTTATTTCTTCTACTATTGCAAGTGTCACTATCATCAGATATTCTAGTAGACAGTTACTAACCTCTGCTTGGGCCACTAGACTCTTTACCACCTTTGTGTCTAAACATTTAACCATCTGAATATTTAACTCATCCTCTTGTAGCTTATCCTTCAGCTGCTTTAAGTGTTCTTCATGCTATGGAAATTCTTGTAGTCTCTGTGTTGAAGGAGTCAAACATTTGTTATGAGTTATAAGCATCTTCCTGAAAAAATATGCACATTTGTCCGTTGTGTTTTCCACTACTTCCACCAACCTCTCAGCAGCTTTGCAGCTGAAATTCACAATATCATATTCAATCTGCAGCTTTTTTCGGACATTTTTCAAGTGTGTTTTCTGGGTGCTCTGCATTTGTTTCTAACCATGTCAGCTGGCCTTGTAGGATCTCAACAATTTCATGGGTTCTATCCTTGAATGTAGTAGCCACTATTGAGATCTCCTAAATTCGATCTTCGGCTTGCTTGATCTGGAAATATTCTTCTACCATCTTGACCTATACTTGATATATTTTCCTTTTAAGTAAGAGAGCATGCTCCCTTATAGGCTCTATGTCTACTTTGCTCTTACTGGATGCCTTCAAAAGATCTTCCAAGGAACTATTCTGCACTTCAATATCTATGATTCGAACTCTATGCTACTTTGCTTGCTAATCAACTGTTGATTTTAGAAATTCCATTTATGTTATCCTTCTCTCCAACTTCTTCTTTTCCATATCAAGAGTCATGTTTGACTGCTTCAAATTATCCCTTTCCTCCCCCAGGATTTGGTAATCTTGTTGCATCTTTTCCTCCTTTCTCAGAACTTCTTTCATTTCTGCCATCTTTCCTTTTACTGATCAGTGGTTTTAGTAAGCCTGATAATATTATGAGCATTTTCAGTGGCAGTTGCAATACCCATGGAGGCCATTTTCTTGGGATAAGGATTCTACATTTATCACGACCGTCTTCTTGGTCACTGTGGTGATCCCAGGCTGAGTTCCCATCTTTAAAGTATTTTCAGTTTTCCACACAATGGATTTTCTTTTAGGGTCAAAAAATACATCCTCTAAGAATGCAACTTCATGCTGTTTAGAAGAGGTGAATGGCACTAACCCCAATTCGACCATCTGGAGATTCCCTCCGATGAGTATATTGCTGGAAGTGGATGGGATATTTTCCAAATTGTGAGTAGGACTCTGTCCCTGATTTTCAACACCCGGGTCCTCTTGATCTTTCTTTATTTTATTTTCTGTCGTTCTTTCTTGATCTTGTATCTCCTAACCTAGATTGTGATTTTCCTAAGCTATTGCTTTTTCTAGCTCTGTAATATTTTCCAGGATAGACTCTTCTTTATTTTTACTGATAGCCTCTTCTTCTGCTTTCTCCCTCTAGGATTCTTCAGCTAAAAGTTTCTCACTCCCTTTTCCAATCTGCGTGAAGTCTCTTTTTTTTTCGCAACTTCTTCTTCTTGACCCTTTGATTCTGGGAGACTACTACTAATTCTTTTTAATATGACTATCATGGTTTTATTTCTTAGTCATTTATTTAAATCTGTCACGCTACAAATATTCCTATATACCTATTCCTCCTTGTACACATGGTCAATGTATTCAAAATTTACCTTAAGGAGTGCTCGATGGGTTGCAACTTTTCCCTGTGAGTCATTCCTATAAAATATTTTTTCTCTCAAATGAAAGCTTTCCAGTTCTTTAATGGATTCTAGAGCATTCTTGACTTCGGTGAACTTATAACTCCCTAATTAAAATGACAATGGTGGGAGAACAACTTTCTTAAGATCAAATAAGTGGCTTCTATAGCCATCCAAGAAAAGATGTCTTACATATTCCTTATGAACTATGTAGTCTGTAGCATATCTGGGAAAAAATTAAGGTGATTTAGTGCCCCCATACATCCTAAGGTATGTTCCTTCTTCGAAGAAGAATTAATATCTGAATCCCTTGATCGACTCTAGGGATCCCTCAGATAAGCACTTATACTCTTCTAGGAAAATTAGCTGGTATAAAGGTATCAGGAACTCTTCACAGATCAACTTACAGTAATTGTGGTACTTGTGTCCCCACAGTATTTGATAAGTTGTATAGATAGGGGGCTTCCCTCCATTCCATGTACAGTTTAACATTTCAAATGGGTGGAGGCAAAGTATGCAATCTATCAAAAAGGATCCCATGTAAAATTCATATTTCCTTTGGTGTAATCCTTCTTGGGCTGCAGTAATTGTAGTGGATAGGATATTGGCCACTATATCAGCCTAGTTGAAATTTTTTTCTTTCATGAACACATAGTAGATCAGTGGGATCCATCAAAACTTGTAGGTTCTACCATTATCCCTATCGAAAATCCTCTTCAGCATCAACACTGCCATTCTGTACGAGGTATGCAAATTAGCAGTCTTGTACTCCCAGGATTGCTTTTTTTGGAATGTCTTCCCCTCTGCTACCATCATCTTGGATATACCAATGTAATCAAGTTTTAAATTTTTTACCCATTCAGTTGTGATACTAATTTCCGAGGGAGGTAGGCTATATGATTTTACAATAAATGTTGGTGTGAAGGATGCAATTCCTTTTTCCTCCACATTGTTCATTATTTTCCATGTTGAATCCACTCTGGGCAGAATCCATTCAACAACCTCTATGCAAAAAAATAGTTATGTTCTAGTATCCACTTTGGTGATTCCAGACCTTAGTATGTTGTCATATAGGGCTAGGTCTTCTAACCCTACCTTTGGAACCCTTTTTTCTACAAGCATATGGTAAATTTGGCCCCATTTAAATTCAGGTTCTGTTCCTATTACTGACTTGGTATCTTCATAGATGAATTCCACCCATTGTGTGGGGGAGCCTTCTATATCTGAGTCATACTCTATGATATTTTCCTTATTTTTCCCTTTCGTTGTCATGTTGTCCGACATGAGCTGTGACTGAATATAACATAAAATTTATTTCAGCATTTCACATTTTTTAACAAAACTATGCATATCATGAAATGATAGAAACACTATTTCTAAAACATAACTTAGCAACCTTCCTTACCCCACCATTCTCAATCCATTGGGACAGGGAAAACAAACTTCAGTGCAGCAAGGGAAACCTTTGGTAATGGAAACCTTGAGACATGGCGAGTCTGACTATGACATCTCTGGCTTTACAAAAATGGAAAATAACTCCAAGAACGTGAAACCCTTCTTCCTACAATCATGAAAAGACCCTCCACAGGTCACAGCATGTAGGAAGTGTTCCTAAGATTGATGGAAGTGATGCCCTAGGCTTAAAGACAATCGGCTCAACCTATCGTAGTGGGAAGATACTATACAAAACCCAAAACCTAAAAGGTTTGCTATAAATGGGGAAAAAGTATCCTTTCTTAATGCCCAAAGATGAGAACCAGGTAAAATCCATGTCGGCAAAAAGCTTGGGCCTCTGGAGACTCATCATGATCTAATAGGTTTGTGGGTGGAAAATGCCTCTGAATAGACTAGTGAGGCTCTGAGAGTAGGTAAGGCATCTAGGGAAATTTTGAAACCTAAAAGAAAACGATGAACCTAAAAAGTGCAAGAGGGAAACCCCTTTTAAACCAAAACAAAACCTACCCACCCCTTCTTGAGAAAACCACAAGTGACAGCTCGAAAATAAAAATTAATTTCCAAACCAATACATGGTGAGTGTAAAAACTACCTGGCAGATGACAGACCAGACACATAGTCAGAGATGCTTGGTGAGGATGTGCCACGTGAGCTCCACAGGTGATTTCCACCAATCGCGCGAAATCTCAAATGGGATAACTTGCAAAATCTCACCATCAAAAAAACAGTGGTAAAAATTGATTCCAATGGTGTATAAATAGACATTTCATGGGTTAAAATCAATTAAGATCAGTAGGTGAGATCATTTACACCCGCACGTGTAAGACTCAAACTTCGTTGGTGCCAAACATATCGTATTGGGTGGTTACTCATAAGTCAAAGTAAGAACATCCCCAACAACGACGGCTTAATAAAACCCAACATGGCTGCGACCATCGGCTTAAGACTTATTGATACACCCACATTCCCTTTGCGGCTTGGTAGTCAAGATAAAATTAGTAAGAAAATATATGGACGCCAACAGCTACAACGACTCCAAGATTGAAACTCCTCCACTGAAGCGGGTTGATGAAGATTAGGCTATCGACGAGGAAACTTTTCCATGGTTGCGGCTACAAAAGGGAAAGGCATCCTCCAAGGAGGGATTCAAAATTTGGAAAAATTTCGGATACCAAAATTGCAAGCATGCTCATCGTTGTGATGGATATATAAATAAATCATCTGATATGGCGGGGTAGAAAAATTGTAAGAATTTCCGACTTTCAATGTAACACCCCACCCATAATTGTGGCACTAACCTTAAGAATATTTTCGATGTAGTGGACAAACTCGACCCGATGGCACTTAAAGGAAAACCTCCACTGCAGTTTATTGAAGGGCGAGTGCTACAGCAGGTACACTCTCAACAAACCAAGAGATGCACAAGACAAAAGGTCAGCCTCTGTAGCGACTCAAAAGCTGGAATCCATCTGCCGTAATGGGATAAAAAGAAATTGGAAGAATTCCCAATATTCAAACTAAATATTCACCCGTTGTTGCGGCATGAATCCGAGAAAAAATCCATCATAGCTGCTCCGAACTTGACCATCACCCGCTACTACGGCTAAATAGAACCTTTCTAACTTGGCAAAAAAAAACAAAAAATATTAAAAAATTTCCATCAGAAAAACAATAAATGCTGGATTTCAAAACTTAAAACTCCTAAGAAGCAAAAACTAAAAATTTAAAGGAGGTCAATGTAAATTTTTTTAAGAAATAGTTGCAGCAGCAACAATAGAAAAGTAGATTAGTTAGGCGTAATAATATTGTTTATTAAAAACCTCTATAGTGCCATTGAAACCACCATTTTCATTTGGTTGATGGTTCTTAAGCTGCTTACCTTGATTTGTCGCCAGAGGTGTTGTTTGCGGTGCATCTTTCATTGCTAGGATTTTCTTCTTTTTATCGCTCATCCCTTTTTTCTTGTCAGTCTTCTAAGAATTTGGTAATTTATGCTAATTAGGAGGATACAGCTTCAATTCGGAATAGATGTGAATCTAGTATGTCATCTTCTATTCCAATTGATTCTTCCCCTATGTCGATTCTTGACAAGGGGTCGGGTCCAACATTTGCTTTCCCTGGTCGAACTACAACTTCAAACTCAAATCCCTGGAATAATAGTAACCAACGACATATTCTACCATGATGTAAATATTTATTAAGTAAGTATTTTAATTCCTAGTGTTTAGTATAAAACACAAAGGGATTAGCTAGCAAGTAATGGCGATACTTATGAAGCGCGAATACCATTCCTAGTGCTTCCCTTTCTATTGTCGAGTAATTTTGTTCGGATTTAGTTAGTTTTCTTCTACTATATACAATTGGATAGTCTATTCCATCATCACCTGGTTGTGTTAATATCGCTCCAATTGCTATACTAGATGCATCAATATGTACATGAAATTTTATCGACCAAATCGTAAATTGTAGAATAGGTGCTTTGACTAGTTTTTCTTTAAAATGTCGAAATATATATCACATTCTTCAATCCATTCATATTCTTGATTTTCTTTTAATAATTCTTCTAATGGATATGCCCTCTATGAATAATGTCAAACGGAATTTCTGTAATACCCTGTATGCCCAAGTAAGATTCTTACTTGCTTCGGATTTACTGGTGGTTTTAAGTCGAGAATTATTTTAATTTTAGCGAAATCGAATTTAATAATTTCTTTGTATACAATGTGTCCTAATAAAATTCTTATAGGTGTTGCAAAGATACACTTTTTAATATTAAGGGATAGTTGTATCTCTCGACATCGTTCGAGCATAAGTTCTAGCCATTTACAATGACCTTTCAACATAGAATATATTGTACAATTGTCAAAATACACAACCATTGTTTTGTATATATATTCTTGAAATTATTTAACAATTATTCGTTATAAAACAACTGGTGCATTCTTCAGACCAAATGGCATAACTTTGTAGGAAAATGAACCAAATTCACATACAAACATTTTTTTCTTTTGTTCTTCCTTGGCGATAGGTACTTGATTATAACCTAAGAAATCATATGTAAATGAGTAACACTCATGTGGTGCAACTTTATTAAGAATTTTGTCTACGAAAGGAGTTGGAAATGGGTCTGTAACTGTACTTTGTTCAATTCTTGAAAGTCGACACAAATTCTCAGTCATGTCTGGTCTTGTTTCTTTGGTTTAACAACCATTGGGATTTCCCATTCTGACTGGTCAATAGGATAGATGATTTTGGATGCTAGCATATTGTCGATTTCCTTTTTAACAATTTCCTTATATTTGTGTGCTAGTTTGTATAGTCTTTTCTTCATAGGTTTTTCCTTGGTTTTTATGTCTATTTTCATTTAACCCATCTCTTCTACAAGTCCTTTGAGATCCTTATGGTCCCTAGCAAAAACATATTGAAATTATTTTAGTAGGTTGATGATTTATGTTGTTTGTTCTTCATTCAAGTAGTCACCAATCTTTTCAATTTTTGGTTTGGCATTGTTGGATATGTCGACTTTTTTTTTTCACATATATCAACTCTTGTGCCTTACTTTCGTTAATTTTTTGACTCCCTTCTTTAAATTGTGAAAATGACGGTGGGAAATATTTCGCTGTTAATCTTTCAAGATCCTCTTTTTTTGTTGTTAATTCAACTTTAAATATTATTTTGATTGGTCTTGTCGTTTCAAGATGGTCATATTTCCATTCAAAACTTTTCCCAATTGTATGTTTTGTTTCTACTCAAAGTCTTGTCCACTATGGTGTTTTGGATAACCAAGTATTATTTAATGATTCATTCGATCGGTTGTGATTTTCTGTTGAAGTACTATTATCAATGGGTTTTAAAAATGTTTTATTTTCTTCAATGCTTCTACTAGTAAGTCATATTCAGGTATAAATTTGAAGTCCTTAACAAAATTTTCTTTTAGTTTGTTCCACATAAATGTTTCACCTCATGTTTCTTCCATTTTTTACCATTTATTTAAAAAATCATCTAGTGTCAATAGGAATAGGTGTGCCCATATTCGTTCATTTTTTATATCCTATTCTTTTCCATTCTTTTTCGCATGTAATGATGTGTTTTTAAAAATCATGTCCTTGCATGAACACCGGTATTTGTGACTTATTTGTTAGCTTCATTCCTCCAAATATTTCAACAAAGTACATTGAATTTTTTGACTATGTTTGCAGTCTCGACTGTTGGGTATCCCACCATCGAGAAACCTGTCTTGTAAATGTTTCTACTAGACTTTGAATTCGGACCTAATCACCTGTCTTTTTAGAAACTTGTTCTACATGAAAGAATGTTGATTACTGTTCTTTATACCTAAGTGACGATCAACTTGATTTTTCTTTTTTCATTGACACCAGGGATGGATACTCTCTAATTTTTTGTTCAAATATTTTGGGAATTATAGACATAGAGAAACATTCAACGAGATTTCTTTTTAGGAATAGCTTGGATGGTCCAACATTTCCTTGCTTGCAGTTTGTAATTTTCCATTTCCCAATCATATAATCCTGCATCTAAATTATACCCAATAGAGTCTAGATTTCCTAAGTGAAGTTATCCATATATGTTCGGTTCAGCATAATCCTCATTATTCTGTATTTAGTATAACTGCCGAACATTGACATCTTCATCTATAGGTTTTGTCCATGGTTCTCCTTGAGATGGATGAATTGGAACAATCAGTTTTTTCCCATTTCCTTTAATCTTTATTCTTTCTTTGTCTAGTGAAATTGATGCTTTCATCTTTCGACCCCATGGTCAGCCTATTAAAGCTAGAAAGGAGTTGGATTCTTCCTTAGGATTGATTATTTCAAAGTCGATTTTAGTGGTGATACCTTTGATAGTTGTGTCGACATTCTTCCAAACACCAATGAGTTCAATTAGTCATTGATCTGCTAGCTTTAAGTATATTATAAATTCATTAAGTCATGTTTTTCCCAATTGTTCCCATGTGTCTCTGGTCATAATGTTTACCTGTGATCCAAAACCGAGGATTACTTGTCGGACGTGGTAACCTCCGATTTCTAGGTCCACTAAAGGGTAATCATCATTTTTATCTTTTTTATTCAGGCTACATATGATTTTAGCTTGCTTGTATACACCATATTTATTCTTAGTATTGTAAATTAAGTCAATTAACTTTGAAAAAAATATTAGTATTGATTAAATTAATTAATTATTGAGATATATTATGTCTAGCATCATCAATTTCTTCTTATGCTGCTAATTCTTGAAATATGTGTGATGCACATTATACAATTGTTTTTGTTTGACCAAATTAGGATAATCATCTTTATTTCTTATTTTTCTTATTTGAGGGTTATCCAGGCCAATTTTAGTACCTTGTCGAGCAACAATTTGCAAATTCTTAGTTCGAATAACATCACATTTTTTTACACTCAAAAAGATGTTAATCTTTTTATTATTATTAATTTTTTCAAGCATGGTGGGGCAATCCTCTAAAGAGTGATCACCGACACCACAACTTGTACAAAATTTAAGATCAGTACAGTCTTTGTATGGACACTCAGCACGTATATGTCATTCGTTTAAGCGTGTATAACACTGTATAGGTCGACATGGTGTGTTCTCCCAATTCCCAAAGTATCGGCCTCAACTAGAAAATCCTCCATGTTGATTGTTGTCATACCGACACTCATACCTTAGACCGTCATACGTCTGATTATTCTTCTCATTTTGGTCGTTGTTGTTCTTATTATTAGGATTTTTGTTGTTCTATGTGACACCATTCGTCTGGTAAACTGCCTGGTAATTTTGTCTATTTTTTAGATTTAAGTGACAATCTACTGTCGAGTGACTTTTGACTTCACAGATGGAACACCATCGAGCTTGCTCATTCTTCATATTATATGGACATTATTTTTTTGTATGCAAGTCAAGCTCCTGGCATATGTCACAAAAGCACTTTGACTGCATGAACCGGATATCTTGTCAACGATCATCTTGTTGAAAGTAGTATTTTGTATGGAGGACCATTGAGCATATTGTACACCAGACTTCATGTCCTTTGAGGCTTATCTCCCTTATTGATATCTGCACAATTTCCAATTGTTCTTCAAGACGCTTGTCAACGGGGTTGACAGGGTAATCTTCGACCATCTCTATTTGTAACACCTTAGTTAATGCATCTTCATATGTGTTGAATTTGTCCAATCAGATGTGCATTTAGATTTTCAGTAAAAGTCCTGAAGCAAACCATTGGATCAATAATTTTTCACCTATGTTATACTCCAACTGGTTTAGTAGGTCTTTGAATCTCTTATCATACTCCCGAACCATTTCAGTCGGTTTTAGAGATGTAGTATTCAACTTCTTTGCTGTAAGATGTTTGGAATCTAGTGTTTTGAAGAATGACATAAAATGTTGTTTTATTTGTGCTTTAGTGGCATTCAAAATTTTCTCTGTATACAGCATGTACCATGTTAGTGCTCGCTTACGTAGAGCAACACCAAACTGGGCCATTTGTTGGTCTTCATTATTAACCACATTTTCCTCCCAAATTGATTCACATACGAACGAGTGTCATTTGGGATATTCATCACCCTCATAGAGGGGAATGTGGGAAGACATATGTGCCATATCTACTATGTCTATGTCTCCTTCAGGAGGTGGAGGGGGTGGTGGTGGTGGTGGGTTACTTTCTATAAATATTTTTTATTCACAACTATTTTCGATAGAACTTTTGTTTCTATTGGAATATTTTTCTATGACAGGAATTCCACTTTGAACTAGAAGTTGATTTATGTCGACTCCCTCTGATGATAGCCAAGTAAATTGCTGAGATTGGGGTGTCCTTGCTTGTGACTCTGACTGATCTGATGTGTTTTCTAAAGTTGTAATTAGCTGGGGGGGTGCTCCTTCATGATCTGAGTAGAGTAGGTGAATATTGTGATTAGATGGATAAGGTTAAAAAGTAACCCAATTTCTTTCTTGCAGTCGATCAATTAAAAAATGATCGACATCATTTCCTTCATCGTCTAGTCGAATCCATACACCTAATTTGCCAACTCATAGTCGTAAATATTCTTGAAAACTATCCTACACTCGGACACTCTGAATATAATTTAACAGGAATGAGGCATGATCATCTACGAAATGTCCACTTGGAGATATCTACCACACTCTATCCACAAGTATTCCTCCATTGGTGACAATTCTTCATTGATGCCCTCTTCTTGTCGGTAATGACCCGAATCTGGTATATTTCCTTCTTGTTTTATCACTCTATTCATCATTCTACCTTTTTGGTGCACAACAACCTACTCTCTAATATCTTACCCTCTCTTTCTCCTCTTCTCTCGTTCTATTTTCTGCATATCCAGAGTGCTTTTGTGAGTAACTGTTCTATTTTTCTCCTTTTTGGGTCGACTTTTCATCACCCGCATCGATGTTTTCTTCATCAATCAAATAGAATTTCTCTACTCTACTACAGAACATTACCAACTAACCCCCCCCCATAGTCGACCCATACACTTTTAGAAATCTCAGGTGGAACTGTCTATTTGTTTAAGAAGTACTCCCACTCTCTTTCTTGAACAAATTTATCCCACTCCTTCTGCTTGGCCTCCCATTTTGTGTTACATGATGGGGTTATCAGTAGTGGATGAGGTTCAACAATGTGACCAACACCCTTGTCGATCAAGAACTTAAACAATGGTATCGAAAACGAACACAGGAAATGTTCAGGGAGGCCATTATAGAATCTCTCTTTGATACTATCGATAGAGACTCTTTCGTCGACTTCTCTCTCCTCACATAACTCGTTAAGGATTCTTTCAAACCACTCTAACAAATTTGTGTGTCTTCCCCTTGTTAACATCTAGATTAACTGTTGTTCTTTATATTATGTCCATTGTTTCATCCAGTATCTTTTTCAAATACCGACGTACGAACTTGAAAAAAAATTCATGTGTTTTAGATAAAAACTTCTCCTTTTCTTGTGCAATAGTTAGTTTGTTTCTTCTGGCGTAATTCGACAAATAATTCGCAATCTTACATTCCCACCAATTCTTAATATCCTGCTTTGAGATCATCTAGTCATAGTCATTTTATCTAGTGTATGTACCATTGGAAAGAGAACCAATGTTGTAATTAATCAAATTGCAAGGTTACCAATGATACACATAAAGAATCATATAACAATAACAAAACAAGAGACAAGAATGGTAGACAGAATAACAGATTATATTACTCAAGTACACATGTGGATCCATACAATAAACCGAACCGAGTATCTATCTGGATCAACAACCTATAAATATGTTTCCAAAATAGTTACAGAAACTACCTGTCGGTTCAACCATCCGACACAACCTATGAGGTCGACCTAATCTACAATTAGTTGACTAGCAAGCCTAGTCGGATTAGCTGACTAGCTCCTCCAACAATACTCAACTGGCTCATGTCTCATCTTATCACCCTCATTCTAATGGGAAAACAAAGATAGTAAACAAATGTTTGGAAGGGTATCTTCTATGTTTTTCATTTGATAAACAAACACAATGGGTCAAGTGGTTACCCTTGGCATAATGGTGGTATAACACTTCCTTCCATACTTCAGAAAAAAAATGACCCCATTTATGGCACTTTATGGATATCATCCACCATCCATCACATCTTCACTAAGAGATTCTTCTAAGGTTCAAGAAGTGGAATACCGCATGAAGCATCAACAACAAGTTCTCCAACTCTTAAAGGACAACCTGAATCTAGCACAAAATCGAATGAAACAACAAGCAAATAAACATTGCAGTGAACAGATATTTAATGTGGTGGATTGGGTGTTTTTAAGACTACAACCATACAAATAGATGTCCCCGAAGAACACCAAGAAGGATAATAAATTATCAACTAAATACTATGGTCCCTGCAGGTTGTTACAAAATATTGGTAGTATGACCTACAAATTGGAAATACCTGCATCTTCCCGAGACCATTCAGTTTTCCATGTTTCCTATTTAAAAAAGGTAATTAGTGACACACTACTAGTTCAAATGATATTACCATAACTTAAAGAGGAAGGAAAAATAAGCTTGGAGCTGAAGAAATTACTGCAATAAGAGCTAGATAGTTTTGAAATCCATCAATTCCAGAGTATCTCATTAAATGGAAGAACTTACCCATGGAAGATTCAACATGGCAAGATGAGTCCTTTATACAATGGAATCCAAAACTACACCAGCATTTAGGACAACACTTTTTGAAGGGGAGGGGCATGTTAAGCCCTTAATGATGGCACATTACCTTATATAGTGTGGCACATTGCTCCCTATATTGTGGTGCATTACATATTATTTATGTCGGCTTGGGTCTATTAGTGGATCTATTAGTTGTTATTTTACACCTTTCTCTCCTATATAGAGGAAGGATACATTATCGTTTCAATAATCATAGTATCTTATATTTTCTTGTTTACTCAATACATTGTGTAATGAGGTTCCTCCCTCAAAGAGGATTGATATTTATCTCTGTTATTCATTGTTAAGGCGTGCATTACTCTCTTATTGTCTATTTCTTCTCTTTTTATGTTATTTATGAGACTTGGTTGCATAACATCATCGTCATATACCGTGTCGATATTATACCGAACATAATTTGGATCTATATCATCATTCGGCTCAAGGTCTTCTGCAAGACCCATGTTTTGCGAAAAAACATTAAAAATGAAAAGTTATTATTTATTTCATGCAATAGTTAAATTTTATGTTATATTTCTAAAATATTACAACATATGAAACAAAAAAAAAATCACATTACATCAAAATCAAAGTGCACATACCATAATAAAACTTCAAATAACTTATAGATACGATGTCATTGCAATGACGAAAAACATGCAACAACTCTAATGAACGTTAGTAAATATTATTAAAAACAAATATCTTATACAATTTAACTATCAACTGTAAATTCTAGAAAATTAAGTTCATTTGTATTGTGGATACATACTAAATCTTAGCTGAAGTCATCTAAGTATCCCATATATTATATCTAGGTCCATTCCCACTAAGTGGTTCTGCTAAGGCGTTCCTCCATCCACCACAATATTGAAGTATAACTAGCCCTAAGTCTTCTAGTCAATATTTAAAGATGTCGACCCCATACTTTGTACAACTGTCCGTATCTAATCCCAAGTATGATGGATTCCTTAACATAAATAGATCCCTTTGGCCATAACTATATTGAGTGTCCTCTGAACTCAATTGTATAACCTTTATCCTCCAAGGATGAAATTGAGAGCACATTCCCTCTCAAACGAGGAACATATAGAACATGATAAAAAGATAGAGTATATCATGACTCTAACTCAATTACAACAGAACTCTCTCTTCTATCAACTTCTCCTTCAATGTGGATCCCAAACCTCACCAAGCATCTAGTAGCCACTAATCCATATGGTTGGAATAGATCACACTCTCTTGTCATATGGCATGTGGCACCATAGTCTAGATACCACCCATCTCAAGAAATATCCTCTAAATCCAAGAATAATACGTGCTCCTTGAACAGTGTGAAGAATACTCCTTGAACAAATTGAAATAGTATAACAAGGGATGCTAGTTATGTTGGAATAATCAAAATCCATTCCCATACTTGGGATATAAATGTTAGTTTTTCATCATATAAGATAGCATTATGATCTTAGGATCTTTTCACTGAGACAATAACAAGCACAGCAATAAAACATAAGAACATCACAAGAGACAAGAGACACAAAGATTTTTCCTTGAGGAAACCATAAAGGAGAAAACCCTGCAACTTTCTCAGAGATAGAATCAGCACCAAAACAGTAAAAGCCCAAAACAGTAAGATGATCTCCCAACAACAGCAGTCTCTCTCTCTCTCACTGAGAGAGATTCTCCTCTCTCACTCATGCACCCCAATGAGTGAGTGTGAGTGTTGCAAGTGAGATAAATAGAGAGGCTCACTCTCTATTTATATTCTTTCTTTCACTTGAAGTGCACTCCAATATGTCAGCCTCACTTAACAATTACTTACTAGAGCCGACATCTCTAGGAGTGTCTAATAACCCTAGTGCCCCACCACTTGTGGGGATTTTGCCTCCTCTAACCAATAGGAGGGTAACACAATGGTGGGGACTATTGCCCCGACTTACAATGACTCACCTAGGGTTGACTTCACTGGGATAGTCTAATAACCCAAGGGCCCCACAACTGTGGGGACTTTAACCCTTGACCAATAGAAGGGTTACCCACAATGACTTGACATGACTTTCTCATTATAGAAACTTCCTAATCGGAACATCAGGGCATGACATGACTCAAATACATCCCAGAATAAACATTGGGTTACAATAGATAAGAAATACAAGTGACTACATTCCAAAGTTACAATTACATCAACACTCCCTCTTAA